>CM072517.1:31294485-31518858 GCA_036898135.1 Oncomelania hupensis | reverse complement strand
TAACTTTTTATAAAAGCCATAACAACGGGGTTATTACACGGTTTTGTGTGTGTTTGTTTGTTTGTTTGAGAGAGAGAGAGAGAGAGAGAGAGAGAGAGAGAGAGAGACAGACAGAGAGAGAGACAGACAGAGAGAGAGACAGAGAGAGAACAGGGTTGAGGGTGTGAGAGACCTAGCCTTACTGTATATATGAGTGTGTAGGCGAGGTGGACGATTGCATGGCAATGGGACCGAATTACGCAGACATTGGTATTTCGTGGTCGATGTAAAAATAGGATCGGAAGAACGTCAAGAAAGCCCACCTTGCAACCAGAACCTCAGCTTTTTTCCTATCGTCCTCTTTATCCAAACACAGCAGGAACGTCAAAGCCCGAGATTAGCTGGAATACACACCCGTTCCCAGAATTCCATTAACAAGATGTCGTCGTTGTTGTTGTGGCCATTTGGTCAGCCATTGGACATGAAGAGTTTTAATAGTCATCGATCTCCGTGTTTTGTTAGCAACAACTTCACAGTTCCAGGTATCTCATGGATAACCAATATTTTAACATTCCACAACCAAAATGTCGTCGCGTCGCCTTTATTAACAATTTCTAATAAGTCGAGGTCCAAACCTTTAATATGATATTAGCATTAGGTCCTAAGCGAGTTAATAGCATTATTATTATTATTATTATTATTATTATTATTATTATTATTATTATTATTATTATTATTATTATTATTATTATTGAGATTCGTTTATCTTTATTATTTACACACACACACACACCCACACACACACAAACTCACACACACACACACACTTTGCACACTTAACTAACACATGCCATAATAAATGCATTTCAAAACAAAACAAATTTCGTTTATAATAAATTCATTTAAAGGAGATTTGGAAAGCTGCAGCAATGACGTTATCTACTGGACGACTCGTTAATCTTCCATTATTCCAAAGCCAACAAGTCGTCATTTGTGATCAGGTTTGTCATCCGCTGCATGTCACCATGGGTGACGATAACGACGACATTTGACCGACGGTGGGTTAACTTTTCAGATTTCTCTAGAACGCTGTATTGTTGTTGCCGTTGTTGCTAGTGGTAGTTTTTGGTGATGATGATGAGGATGATTATGATGACGGTGGTGGTGGTGGTGGTGGTGGTGGTGGTTTTTAGTTTTTCGTTGTTCTATAATCTTTGTCCTGCTCAAGGCGTGGCAGGAGCCGCCCGAGGCGCTTACTTGTTGTCCAGACAACCGAGCACAATCTTGGGCGACTGGCGATGATGCAGAAAAGTCTTAGTGCTTGCTCGTTCTGATGGGAGTATAAACCGAGATCATGCACGCATTCCACCGCAGGGACTTTAAAGGTCCTGACGCTCATGTCCTACACGGGTGAGTGTCAGCTATACCACGTACGTCCAACAAGCACTACGTCTCGTCTCCTCGGTCGCCCAGGATTGTGCTCAGTTGTCTTTGCTGTGTTTGGGGAGGATCAGCAGCAAGTGAGCGTATTGGTTGGCTTGAGTTAGATCTTGTATCTGCCAATGCCTTGAGCAGCATTTGAGCATGAAAATTCTAAATATATTCAATTAAATAAAATGTCTGTCACTTTCCCGCCTAGGACATGAGCGATAAGAAAGTCCGTACGTGCTACACAGACTACAAATTCAGTTTAAACTCTCATTGTTTTTTTTTTGTTGTTTATTTGTTCTTTAGTTTGGTTAATTATAGGTGGCTTTTCGTTTCCTTGTGTATGAAGTGTATTTCTTGTAGCTTGATATTTAAAAACCTAGGTATGAGTCTTATTTTAGGTCATCGAGGGATTTCTCCGGGTACTTCGTTGTCCTCTCTCTCTCAATCAAAGGTATTGGATTCAGTCCATCTAATCGTCACATTTTATTTATTATTTTTATTTCTTTGTCCGTCTTCTAATATTGATTCCCTGCCTTTGCACCACATATTTGAGTAATAAATAAGCGTTTGCAGTGGGTGTAACAATATGTTACAGATCGCCGCGCTTTAAGTCTGATTTAGAAATAAGGCGCATTGGTAGTAGTAGTAGTAGTAGTAGTAGTAGTAGTAGTAGTAGTAGTAGTAGTAGTAGTAGTAGTAGTAGTAGTAGTAGTAGTAGTAAAATCAACAAGTCTAGCCATTTAAATGTGTTTTCAAACTCACACACATAGCTAAAACTTAACATTTTCAAAAGTGGTAATTTTTGCTTTGGTTTGTCAACAACAACAACAACAACAACAACAACAACAACAACAACAAAGACAAAGAAAACATGAAGCAAAATGAAAGCGTGGAATGACGACCCACTTTCTGAACTATCTTCAAGGCAAAATGTATTAAAATTGGTTAAGCCATATTTGAGATACGGCGCAAAATGTGTTCAGAAAATCATGAACTCGGCGACTTTGACCTTTGAGAAAGCGCAACTATCATTTACAAAGAAGTCTGAGCAGTAGTTAAAGTATCTGTTTAGTAAAAATAATCAAATCGGTTAAGTCCTTTTTGAGATTAATACTAAACACGTTTTGAACAGAAAAGTAACATTCGGACTGACGAGCGACAGTCCGACCACCCAATGTCTGTATAACATAACGGTCAAGTCGTTATTTTAGATACAGAGCAAAACTTGTTTAGTAAAGAATTGACACAGCGACCTTGATCTTCGATGTTAAAGCCAATACAATGGAAGGAATTGTTTGGGCAAAAAACTGTTCTGTGGTTCCTGAGATATGGCGCGTAACGTAGGCCACCGAGCGACAGACCTGCCGAACGACGGACCGACATTTGGCTCATTCTGATTCTCTACTTCATTAAAGACTTATTTAACTTCTATGTTTCTACTAATTAGGGGTTTAGAATGTTTCCAAACACACAAAAAAACAAAAAACAAAAAAAAGTATTTTATAGTTTCAAAAAACAGGATACGATGGACAAATGGAGAGTGTCTTTGCAGAGTAAATAATGTAATTATTTGCAAAAGAGCCATGACATCGATCGCATTAACATTTTTTCCATGCGTTCTTTTAGCTTCATAATTAGTTCCAGAAACGTAAGCTGTCGGAAACTATGGGTGGATTTTTTTTAAATCGTATTTTTAGATGTTCTTTTATGAAATACTTTGGGGGTGGAGAGAGAGGGAGGGTGTTATTTTCACATAATTTTATTAAGCATATGTCGTTTAAACTTAGTTTAATAAACGAATACTGACAATTATTTTCACCGTAGTGGCTTCACAAAATCTCTTGCTTTTGATAATTGTATGTGACGGTACAAAGAAGAAGAAGAAGAAGAAGAAGAAGAAGAAGAAGAAGAAGAAGAAGAAGAAGAAGAAGAAGAAGAAACATACATACACTTACATACACACACACACACACACCCACGCCCACACACAAACACATACACACGCACACACTTACACACCACAAACTCACACACGCACATACATAAGCTGCACGTACTTTCCAAGACGCTACAGAAAGCAAAGACACAGCAAGCAGCCAGTTTAGAAGACGCTACAGAAAGCAAAGCCACAGTAACCCTAACCCTAATCCCTTCAATAATGGTACAGGACGCAGTCAATATAAAAATTTCAAAAACAAAAAATTCGATTGTCTTTCCGTCTTCTAATAGCGATTTCCCTGCCTTTACACCACCTGTTTGAGTGAGTGATGGATGTGTGTTTGGTGTGTGAGGGTGGATGAGACAGGTGAGCGTGTATGTTGGTATAGATCGCCGCGCTTTGAGCCTTGGGGAAAGGCGCGTATAGCATCCTGTATTATTATTATTATTATTATTATTATTATTATGACGAGGTGAAGAAGACTGTCAGCAAATTGTCAATGGTGGATAATCGGCTAAAGGATAGGCTACTTCACAGAATTAGAAAACACAAAATGCAACGCCCTTTGCTGCTGTAGAAGCACGATGCTCGCGGTATTTATTACACTCTAAACAACATTTCTCACTAATCGGGTAAACGATCCCCAAGCAGTCAGCAGTACACAATCTGGCAAGCAATACACAGTCGGGCTGTGCGGGTCAAGCACCCTTTTAGTCAGTTAAACAATCAACCAAGCAGGAGATTGTCTGCCCGACACGTAGATCACCCTTCCTTACTCCAAATGTTCCTCAATCTGGTGCACAATCCACAATGTCAATGTGGGTATGAGGAACTAATATAGTTATATACACTTGTAGGACATGCTGCACACTAAAACGAATTTATGTCTTCTTTTTTTGTATGCTTTGTTAGGAATTTGGTAGGGCGGAAGTGACATCATCATTCACAGGCGCCCGTATGTGACTGCGATAGCGTCTCTCTATCCTGCACGCAAGCAGAGGGGGATCTTGGTGGCGCAGGAGTGCTTTGAACACACGCTAGCAATGTTTCATGTTAAGTAAACGTCGGGAAGGGTTGATACTTGGATGGGTGATCATACATGGAAGGCAACCATCAAACGTCAAAAAAGGAGAAAAAAAAGAATAATACAAGCTTACGATCCACCCCAATCTACCCAACTGTGAACGGGTTCCTGGTTCTGTTTAGAACCGGGAAAGGTAAAGCAGAGAGGGAGATGAGATAGGCCCGGACCTCATTAAACTGGTCTAGATAAAAGAGAGGTCCCAAACTTTTCCCTCCCCAACGATCGAGGGATTAGGAAAGCCATTTTGCAATTATCGTGCACGTCCCTCTATTATATAGCATTACAGTACAGAAGAGGAATGCATTGTATAGAGAGGGGCTATCGCATCCAGATAGGCCGCTTGTGTGTGCATTGTTTAAAAACTAAACATACGATGTGTTCTGTTATTTCTGTTTGCATTTGTACGAGTAAAAAATAATATTACGTGTACTGAAGGATGGGTGCGCTTCCCTTTGAAGTCGTACAAGTGAGCTACTGGAATTGCAACATTTCCATTCATTTGCTTTTTAGGGTTCTTTTATAAATTCTTTTACTTTCATTCTTCCTTCCGATCCCCCATTTTATTCCTGCATTTCTTTCTATCAAAATGACTTTCTTTCTTTCATTTTTCTTGAAATGTTTTCTTTCCATCGAACTTTATGTCATTCTTCGTATATTCCCTTATTTCTTCTTCTTCTTCTTCTTCTTCTTCTTCTTCTTCTTCTTCTTCTTCTTCTTCTTCTTCTTCTTCTTCTTCTTCTTCTTCTTCTTCATCATCATCATCATCATCATCATCATCATCATCATCTTCTTCTTCTTCTTCTTCTTTCTTCTTCTTCTTCTTCTTCTTCTTCTTCTTCTTCTTCTTCTTCTTTTCTCTCTATCTTTCTCTATCTCTCTCGCTCTTTGAAATGATTGATTAACTGATTGACAGGGTGACTGACATGTTAATTAGCGTTTTACTACCCCCACGTTGCGATTAAAACAAACTCTCCTCTTGCTATTGAATTTGGTTGTTGTTTCTTCCTATCATATCCTATCTCGTAACTCGAAGATCGTTGGAGCTCCACAGATGATCGTTTAACCATCGTACGTACTCCATCTTTCTCTGTCCTCAGCAAACCTCGTGGCTTCGCTCAGTGTGAAGCCAGTACATTCTCGAATGTTGCCCTCCCACCTCTTTTTCTGTCTCCCTCTTCTTTTGCCTCCTTGCACCGTGCTTTGCAGGATGGTCTATGCAAGGCCTGATGCTTTGGTGATGTGGACATACCATCGGAGTTTCCGTTTCTTCACCACTGTGAGCATGTCATCATGTTGTCCAATGGCTTGTGTGATGGTCTGAGTATAGGAAATGCCAAGAAGTCTTCTGTAGCACCTCATCACAATGATTTGGTTTTTTTCGTATAGGAAGATGGAGATGACAAGGGAGCGCAGCAGCCTTACCTTGGAATGTAGACTGATGGTCCTATCTTTCCAAATGGGCTTCAATCTTGTCAGGGCAGCAGTTGTTTGTGCGATCCTGGGAAGGACTTTCTGTCGGGACCCATTGTCTGATACACTTGATCCTAAATATTTGAAGCTATGCACTGTATTGAGGGATTGGCCTTGGACTTTGATGTCCGTGTTTACGCCATTGGTCATCATTTTGGTCTTCTCTGCACTTATTTTTATTCCAGATGCTCTGGAGGTGGTGTCAAGCCCTCTGTACCAGCTGTTCAAGTTCTTGTTCCTCTCCAGCTAATCCATCAATGTCATCCGCAAAACGGAGATTGGAGATTGATCTGCCCCCTATGCCTACTGTACCTTCGTGATCTGCAAGGGCATCTGACATGATGCGCTGTAGGAAGATGCTGAAAAGTGTTGGAGACAGTAGGCATCCTTGACGCACACCGACTGTTGTTCTGACCCAGTTTCCGATGGCGCTGTTGTGGAGGTCTGCACTGGTAGCCTTTGTTATACAGGCTTTTGGTTACCTGTTTTGAGAAGAGTGATGACATATGACTGATTCCATGGTGTAGGCCACTCCCCACTCTGCCAGATCTTGTTATAGGTAATGGTGAGGGCGTCAATCATCGCTTCTCCTCCTGCTTGAAGCAATTCCGCAGGTATATTGTCCACTCTCGCTGACTTCCCCTTCTTCAACGATTGCACTGCTACTTCAATTTCTTCTCGGAGAATTTAGCGGATTTCTTCTTCTTCTTCTCTGTCCTGGCCACATGCTAGAACTGATGGGTCTCCGTTTGGTGTGTGGTTGTAAAGGTCAGCGCAGTACTCTATCCAAGACTTCTTGTTCTTCTGTAAGGTATACACCAGTCTTGCTTTGGATTGTGGAGACCTTGGGCTGTTTACACTTGTCCGCCGCTTCACAGTCTTGCTGTTGTTCTTGTTAAAAAAATTTTTTTCCCTGGCATTGATCTTCTATCCAGTTCTCCTTTGCTGTGCTCTCAGACAGATGGTAATGAGTCTACTGGAGACTGGGCATGACAGTGGCTAGAATGTCTTTGTGAACCAAGAATCCAACGCCGTGTTCGTGACTGTCATCTCTCCCGCTGAAATAAAGCTTGTGGCCTTTGTCGGTCGTTGTTTTACTTAGGCCTTTCCAGCGCAGTTCGCAGATACCTAAAATGTTCCATCGGTAGTGGTCCAGATCGTAAGCCAGTTCTTCTAATATTCCCTCAGCAGTTAGGATCCTGGCATTCCAGGGTCCTATGACCACGCTGTCTCTCGTGCGGATCTTGCTAAGTTGTCCATCAGTAGCACACTTCTCACCTCCGTCCTGGTGGCCAACGGTAGGCGCTGTCTTTGGTGACTCGGGCGACGACCGATCCGGTATGGAGTGAGTGGTTCTTTTCATCATACGGTGTGTCTTGGGCAAGAAAGACCTGGCAGGACCAATTCAAATCCTCTCCAGGCTGCTGGTCACATCCGATATCCACGAGTACAGTGTGGCTCGCCTTGGCCTTGAGCACGTGGTCGTTGAACCTGTAGTAACATGAGGTTCCTCCGTCCTGGCCGGTGGTTTCTGTGTAGAAGACTTTTGCTCAGTGATGAGGTGCTGACATCACCCCTGTTAGTCGCCTCTTACGACACGCCGGCAAACGTTGGGTCTATTCTATTCCGTGCCCGAACCCACTGGGCAGTGTTGTTTTTTACGTCGTCATAAATATTATTGTTGTTTTGTTTGTGGTGTTGTTTGTTGTAGTTGTTGTTATTGTTGTTGTTGTTGTTGTTGTTGTTGTTGTTCTTACTTATGCTGCTATTGTAGTGTTACTATGAAATATTCTTTGTGGTACCGACCTGCTGTTAGAAACACAAAGACATCCACATCCTGGAATTTTTAAAAAAAAAAAAACATCCTTTGACTGACACAACAAGTATATTTCACACTTATTAGATATTGTAGCCATATAATCATAGTTAACAGTTGACGTAATATCGACAGTGAAAACGTCGCCGGACAAGACAAGAAGACGTGCTAAAGGGCAGACAGGCGACAAAACTGATTCGCCATATTAAAGAGCTTTTGCCCCACGCCATGCCACACTACTAATAATAGATTGCCAGGCGCAGCGCACGAACTAACAAAACAACCACAAATTTCTTCCACATCTCTTGATGATGTCTGCAAGTTTGTGCAGTTTGCCTCCCGGTACTGCAGCCTGACTCCGCTTCCTGAAGCGTTGGGTCAACAAACCCGATGTCCAGTTTGGCTTTTCTGACCGATTTGGGTCGAATCCGGGCCATTTTCATTCCAGTCCCACTGTACCCGCTACCCTTGGCAACAACTGTCGTATGCTACATGACTACAATCTGGGTCAGCCTCCATAATGACGGTCACATTATACAGTTTCAAAATGCAAAAGGAATATTAAATTTTCATGATGGAGATGAGGAGAAAGGGAAGGTGAAGGTAAAACAGGGCGGATGATGATGATGAGGATGATGATGATGATGATGATGATGATGATGATGATGATGATGATGATGATGATGATGATGATGATGATGATGATGATGATGATGATGATGATGATGATGACAAGAGGTTATTATGGTGATGTCGTAAACACACGCTTCAGATAGCATAAGCATCACTGGCGTATTATCACCGGCGTAGCATCATCGTCATCATCATCATCAGCAGCAGCAGCAGCAGCAGCAGCAGCAGCATCTCCATCATCATCATCATCATCAACATCTCCATCATCATCATCATCATCATCTCCTCCATCATCACCATCATCATCATCATTTTCATCACCACCACCACCATTTATTATCAAAGGGTATAAAAGAAAAGAAGACAGAAATGTAGGCCAAAATTAATGATAATGGTTATAATTGGGATCTTAATGTCGCTAGCGTTAGCGCTACGATTGCAACAATGATTATTTAGCTTTTATTATTTTATAACAAACAAAGAAACAAACAACCAAATCAACAGAGTTTATGATGCACCAGAAGTGCGCGAGGAATTTTTTGCGTTCCAGGATGAACAAAGGGAAATGATGTTAGCCCACCTAAGGATTCTTTTTCATGACGGTTGATACATGAGGTAATCTGTCTCGACACTGCCCTCATCGTAACACACCCCCAACCCTTGGTTTGTGCACAACGCATCTTATTGGTGTTGGCACACTGTCGCACAGGTGGTCACCTCAAAGGTTTCCTGGGCTGCTAGCCTGCAGGGAGTTAAAGTGAGTGTGAAGTCATGGTTTCAAACGTGTACTCTTCATAGCATGATCATAGAACGGTATATAAAAACCACAGCATTGAGATAAAAGCTCTGAATAAGCGAATACGCAGCTTTTACACACACACACACACACACACACACACACACACTTAAACACACACATGCGCGCGCACCTACACACACACACACACACACACACACACACAGAGAGAGAGAGAGAGAGAAAGATAATCCGTCCCTTTTATGACGTCATCTGGCGAGTTCCCTACTATGAAGTCATTACGCGTCAAGCGCTACCAGAGGTTGAGAACAAAGTCACACACACAAACAGCCGCCGCTGATAGTGTAAATTGTGTCCAGGCACGCAATTATGACTCCAGGTTTTCCGCGTCACTCTTTCCTAATAGTTGGAGGGTAGAGGCTACTGGCTAGAAATTGCATAAGACGAGGGCCACTCCCAGGCCTAATCTGGTAACGATCACGTCAAGGCGTCGACGCAGAGGTCTCTAGTTCTCGGCAGGGGTTGCTCTTTCTCAAAGGTCAAGGTCGCTGAAGTCACTCATTATTATGAAAAGGTTTTGTGCATTATATCTAAAATTGTGGAAATTGATTTTGATATTTTTGTTTGTTTGCTTGCATGCTTTCAGCTAGTGGTCCATCATTCCATGCATTTACTTGGCTTCTTTAAGATAAAACACAGTTACAACATCGTCACCAAACTTAACACTTTTGAAAATGTTGAATGTTTGTTGTTGTTGTTGTTGTTGTTGTTGTTGTTGTTGTTGATGATGATGATGATGATGATGATGATGATGATGATGATGATGATGATGATGATGATGATGATGATGATGATGATGATGATGATGATGATGATGATGATGATGATGATGACGTTTATTTGTTTGGCCTCACATGTTTGCTTGGCACACCTTCGCAGCAAAGTAGTTTTCTATCTAGCGGAAATGTTAAGGTCCCTCAGAGGCGATACATCATTCCGAGCAATAAAAATCTAGGACTCTGAACATGTGTATTTTCTTTTATGTCACGATTATATGGTGTCATCGACAGAGGTAAATATAAGCGTGAGAGAGACAGAGAGACATACACACACACACAGAGCGATAGAGACAGGCAGGCAGACAGGAGAGAGAAAGAGAGACAGAGAGAGAGAGAGAGAGAGAGAGAGAGAGAGAGAGAGAGAGAGAGAGAGAGAGAGAGAGAGAGAGAGAGAGAAACAGACAGACAGACATAGACTAAGAAAGACAGACTGACTGACTGACAAACATGCAAAGACGAAGCGAAATAGAAAAGTAAATGAGTGGAGGTGGTGGCTGAGAGGAAAAAAAAACTGTCCCTGTGACTAAATTTTACGAGTGGTACATTTTACACCGCGAGTATGTCGTACGGTGTGTTGATCAAAGAGTGGTCTTTGGATGGGACCCCTCACCTACCTCCCACCCACCCTCCACCCTTCCTCCACCCTCTCTCCCCTCCTTCCCCTATTCACATACACAACACACACACACACACGCACACACACACACACACACACACACAAAAGCAACAAACAACTCACACACACACACACACACACACACACAGCTCCTACGCCCCCACCAACCTGCCCACCTACCTACCTCTTCCCCATCATTCATACACAGGGACGCAAGCACGAATACGCATACACACAATATGGGGCATACAGGCGTGTGCACCAGAGCACGCACACAGCTGCTGACTGCTGGCGAGCTACCCGACCTCCCGAAGCCGTAAATATTTCTCCCGACAGAAGGTGCTACAGTGCTGCCACCTGTCATACGCACGAGAGAGGAAATTCACTCTAGGAAGTGACTCTGTAAATCTCGATCTCCTGCGTGGTAAGTCAGGATTGGTGCTGCAATTCCACTTCCGGACAAGCTGGTGACAAAATGGAAAATGTTGATTGGGTGGGGGCCATTACACGAAGTACGACGTGCTTAATCAGTCCTGTCCTGCGTCACCTCATGCCTGTAATCTACAGTGTTAATAAATATCATTATTCGCTACGTCTTTCTAGCGCCCAAATCTAATAATTACAAATATTAAGAGATAATTACAAATATCATAGAAAATTACAATTGTCAATTACTAATTACAAATATCTTCGCGTGATCATGTTTAATTTTCAGTTTTGGCTCTAGCAATCCGTTTCAAATGAGCCAAAACCGAAAATTGTAATTTTCAATTCATAAAGTAGGCTTATAAAGCGCGATACCTCAGCTTAGGGCTGGGCTCACCGCTCTTAACATAGGATATCTCTTTAGAACAAATATAAACAATAAAACAAGATATGCAAGCATTCACACCAACCGTACTCACAACGGCATACAAGGGAACAACATTATATACAATACACTACACATGCATAATAACACACAAAAAGAACGAAAATATTAATACAATGGGATATTAGATAATAATCATAAGATTCACCATACAAATTTAAAATATAACTAAACATTTGTTACATCTAACAATGGTTAATTACTAGAATCATCTGATAAAAAAGATCCTGACGCTCATGTCCTAAACGGGTGAGTGCCGGTAACACACCCAGCATGCACTTGGTCCTTCTTCCCCATCCCTGGCTGGCCAGGATAGTGCTCAGTTGTCTGAGCGTCAGACCATGCGCCCAAAGGCTGCGGGTGAATGTCTCGGACGGTTTGAGTTAGATCCTGTATCGGCCAGCGCCTAGAGTCTGGTCAAGTACGGCGAGATAAGTGCGCTATAAAAATCCTCAATAATATTTTTTTTAAAAAGACCCGCCTTCTCACTATTGCAAAAATAAAAATATTATCAATAACATAATGTATAAACTGATGCAAAAATAATTATATAAAAAGAATTAAATACTCAGATATAAATGTACAGACTATTTACATGTCAAACCATGGACTGCACCCCACCGGCATCCGTCATAAATGTAAATATGTCGTTGATATTTGTAATTATCACATAATATTTGTAATTAGGGAGGCACTGTGGTCTAATGGTAGTGCTTCGGCTTGCGGATCTGAAGGTCCCGGGTTTGAGCCCTGGCCGGGCCATTGTGTTGTGTCCCTGGGAAAGACACTTTAATCCTGTTTTCCTACTCCTTCGGATGAGAGTATAAACCGAGGTCTAGTCTGTGTCGCATACATTCCATCATAACGGACTTTAAAGATCCTGACGCTCATGTCCTAAACGGTGAGTGCCGGTGACAAGAACACACCCAGCATGCACCTAGGTCCTTCTCCCCCATCCCTGACTGCCCAGGATTGTGCTCAGTTGTCCGGGCGTCAGACCATGCGCCAAAGGCTGCGGGGGGCGTCTCGTGCGGCTTGAGTTAGATCCTGTATCGGCCAGCGCCTTGAGCAGCTCTTGAGCTGGTAAAGCGCTATATAAGAACGATTAAATAATAAAATAATAATAAATAATGTAATTATCAGGTTTGGGCGCTTGTAGGCCGTCATAATGTGAATTACACAGAACACGTGTTAAATACTATTATCACTGTTTCCTGTAAGTGCACGTTTTGGCGCTAGTAAGCCGCCTTAGTCAGAATTACGCATGATTACGTAAAAATTGTAATTATGAAGTGAACATTGTAATAATTATGTGATAATTACACTTTTCGGCTTTGACGCATTTCCAGGCGGATTGCTAGAGCCAAAACTGAAAATTAAACAGGATCACGCAAATATATTTGTAATGTTTATCCCTTGATAATTGTAATTCCTATCCTATCCTATCCTATTCTATCCCGTAACTCAAAGGTCGTTGGGGCACCACAAATGATCTTTTAACCAGCGTACTCCATCTTTCTCTATTCTCAGCAACCCTCATGGTTTCGTTAAGTGTCAAACCAGTCCATTCATATTTGTAATTATCTCATGCTAATTGTAATAAATTATTTTCCTATGATATCTATAATTATCAGGTTCTGGCGCTAGGAAGGCGTGGCAAATACTGATAATTATTAATTAACACTGTGGATTACGGGTATCTCTGTAAATTACACAGAATTCGTGTTAATTTTAATTATCTCCGGATTCAGGGCAGGGCGAAGTATCACTGAACATATTTTCAATCTAAGAATAATCTGCGAGAAATACCTACAACACCACCAACATTTATCTCATGTGTTTGTAGACTTCTAGAAAACGTTTGACCAAGTCTGGCATGAAGCTGTGTGGGCAACCATGAGAGTGTACAACATCAGCCCTAAAATTATTGAAGTCATCAAAAACCTGTATGACAAGGCTACCAGTTCAGTCCTCCACAACAGCGCCGTCGGGAACTGGTTCAGAAAAACCATCGGTGTGTGTGTCAATGATGCCTACTATCTCCACCACTCTTCAACATCTTTCTAGAGCACATCATGTCAGATGCCCTTGCAGATTACGAAGGCACAGTCAGAATAGAGGGTAAAGCATTCTCCACCCTCCGTTTTACGGATGACATTGATGGGTTGGCTGGAGAGGTACAAAAACTTGAACAGCTGGTACAGAGGCTTGACACCACCTCCAGAGCCAATGGAATAAAAATAAGTACAGAAAAGACCAAAATGATGACCAACAACCTCAATGCCATCAACATGGACATCAAAGTCCAAGGCCAATCCATCAACACAGTACATAGCTTCAAATATTTAGGATCAAGTGTATCAGACAATGGGTGTCGACAGAAAGTCCTCCCCAGGATCGCACAAACAACTGCTGCCCTGACAAGGTTGAAGCCCATTTGGAAAGATAGGACCATCAGTCTACATTCCAAGGTAAGGCTGCTGTGCTCCCTTGTCATCTCCATCTTCTTATACGCTTGCAAACATGGACCCTCACAGCAGATTTACAACGAAGAATACAAAGCATGGAGATGAGGTGCTACAGAAGACTTCTTGGCATTTCCTATACTCAGCACATCACCAACAACGAAGTCCGACAGACCATCATACAAGCCATTGGACAAAACGATGATATGCTCACAGTGGTGAAGAAAGGAAAACTGCGATGGTATGGCCACGTCATGGGAGCATCAGGCCTTGCTAAGACCATCCTGCAAGGACAACATCCGAGAATGGACGGGCTTGACACTGGGCGAAACCTTGAGGGTTGCTGAGGACAGAGAAAGATGGAGTACGCTGGTTAAACGATCATCTGTGGTGCCCAACGACCTTCGAGTTACGGGATGGGATAGTATAGGATAGGATTTGTAATTATCAGGTTTTGGCGCAAGTAGGCCGTCATATATTCTGTGCAGTGGGCTTAGCGAAAGCTCGAAATATAATACTCCTTCGGATGAGACACTGCACAGAATATATGACGGCCTACTTGCGCCAAAACCTGATAATTACAATTCCTATCCTATATTATCCCATCCCGTAACCCGTGTCTAGTCTGTGCACGCACACATTCCATCGCACGGACCCAATAACCGGTCGCCCAGGATTGAGCTCAGTCGTCTGGGCGTCAGACTATCCGCCCCTTGAGTTAGAGCCAGTCTCTACCGGCGCCTTGAGCAGCTGCTGAGCTGGAAAGGCGCTATATAAGAACGATAAATAAAGCACTAAATATAAACCACGCTGAGACGAGCGGATCCTAAGTATGCAAGACGTGCGGATCCTAAGTATGCAAGACGAGCGGATCCTAAGTATGCAAGACGAGAATTCCGTCATTCTGTTTTACTACAAACAGGGGCACACGGCATAGAGATATTAATAACGAAGTCACTGCCATTGTCAGGTCTTGTCATTGTTCAGAATTATACCATCGCTAACTGTACAAGACAGTAGAACGGAAAACTAATGCGAAGTTACGTGCGACAGGTACGACAGTGATGTAAACAATATTCCATCAGCAAGGCCTAATGTGGTTATACTACATTATACACTAGGGCATTATTTGGTTCACTTACCAGCTTTACCATCTGTTCAAGTCACGGGCCCAAATCAAGAACAAACTCACGATGCCAAAGGTGCCAACTTGTGCATTCAGCGCACTGTTAAAAGAAATCTGGACTAATGCGCCATGCCGGCTAATCGACCTATGGACGATTATGAAAATGGTCGGGAATCAGAACCAGCCAAATGTCCGTCCGTCTGTCGTTCTGTCGGTCCGTCGTGTGCCTCATCTCAAGAGCCACTGGACAGATTTTGTTCCAGCTTCTTATGAACACTACAATGCAATCCACCACAAAAGCTGCGTTAGTGGCCAGCCTAACGTGACATCGTAGTCTATAGGTTTTACATCACCAGTCTATAGGTTTTACATCACCAGTCAATATGTTTTACATCACCAGTCTATATGTTTTACATCACCAGTCAAGGTCGCTTGGGCCAATTCTTTGCTAAACAAGTTTTGACTGTGTCGATTTCTATAATATTTGGTTTATATATACTTCAACGCATGGCCAATCCGTTGGTCAATCAGTTTTCCGCCCGCCGCTTCAAATTTCACGTTTTTGTTTATAACATTTGTTGTAGTTGTGTGTGCTTTATCTTTATTAAAATAAAATTTAAAAAAAAATAACTTGACCTGTTTTGATTGCTTTTACTATACTGTTACTCTAATTACTATTCAATCTTTCGATCACATTGAAACTTTCTCAATATCTCAATGTTTGTCAAGGTCGCCGAGTCCATCATTTTCGTATTTCAAGATAACAATTTCCAAATTAAAAAAAAGAGTATTTGTATATTATTTTATTTTATTGAATTATTACATTTTTTATAACTATGTTTTTATTTTCTATCCTCAGCTTTGTTTCTAATTATACACAGCTTCGCAAATATAAAAAAGAAAAAAAATCTAATGGAAACAAGGCTTCGCTATATGCACTATAAAATACACTGAAAAAAAAAACTCCTAATAGAAATGACGATTGCTACTGGGTATTGCCACTGGTGCAACTCACGTATTTCTCGTGACAAGGAAAATGGTAAACAAAACTAATCAAGAATGTAATCAAAATAATATAACCCATGACAATGAAGTTTTAATAGATTTACATATAATCAGTTTATTAAAACTGGATAATGAAATAATAATAAATCTTGCGTGGCCTTTATATATCCTCCATGGACTGACTTTTTTTTTTTTTTTTTTTTTTTTGGGGGGGGGGGGGATATTGTTTTATTGTATATTATAAAATTTGACTTAAAGTTAAATCAAATAAAATTGAAGAATTAGACCTTTTACTGAGAGAGAGAGAGAGACAGAGACAGAGAAACTCGCTCCCCTACAGTTGTTTGCCTCCTCTTTTTCCTCCTCCTCCTCCTCCTCCTCCTCCTTCTTCTTCTTCTTCTTCTTCTTCTTCTTCTTCTTCTGCTTTGTTCTCCTTCTTCTTCTAAAGGGGACCCACGTTGACCCCTCGCCACGTCATTTTAACATTCACAGTGAGTGTTACCTACTGAAAACATCAGCGTACAACACAAAATAACCCTTTCGATGTATAGTTTGTTTTACTCAATCAATTTCGTAGTTTTTATGCCTATTAACCGCTAGTAGCCGCCAATGTAGCGCTAAAAATAGAATATATACCAACGCCGCCACTGTAGCGCTAAAAATAGCATCTACCAACGCCGCCACTGTAGCGCTAAAAATAGCATCTACCAACGCCGCCACTGTAGCGCTAAAAATAGCATCTACCAACGCCGCCACTGTAGCGCTAAAAATAGCATCTACCAACGCCGCCACTGTAGCGCTAAAAATAGCATCTACCAACGCCGCCACTGTAGCGCTAAAAATAGCATCTACCAACGCCGCCACTGTAGCGCTAAAAATAGCATCTACGATAGCCGGTAAGAGGCGGAAGCCATAACAACTTTGCTCGCTATTTGTTGTGTTGTTTGTTCAATTCAATTCAATTCAATTCAATTCAATACAACTTTATTTATCCACATAGGGCAATTACAAGATTTAGAAGCAGCTCATATTATCAAAAAAATTAAATTAAAAAATAAAAAAAAATAAACAACAACAAAAAAAAAACAAAGAAGAAGTTTAAAAAAACAGTGAAATGTAAAACAGGGACCCCTCGTGTTGTTTGTTGATGTTGATTGAATAGATCCTACCATACCCCAATAGATCCTACCACACCCAATAGATCCTACCACACCCAATAGATCCTACCACACCCAATAGATCCTACCACACCCAATAGATCCTACCATACCCCAATAGATCCTACCACACCCAATAGATCCTACCATACCCCAATAGATCCTACCACACCCAATAGATCCTACCATACCCAATAGATCCTACCATACCCAATAGATCCTACCATACCCCAATAGATCCTACCATACCCAATAGATCCTACCATACCCCAATAGATCCTACCACACCCAATAGATCCTACCATACCCAATAGATCCTACCATACCCAATAGATCCTACCATACCCCAATAAATCCTACCATACCCCAATAAATCCTACCATAACCCAATAGATCCTACCATACCCCAATAAATCCTACCATAACCCAATAGATCTTACCATACCCCAATAAATCCTACCATACCCCAATAAATCCTACCATACCCCAATAGATCCTACCATACCCCAATAAATCCTACCATACCCAATAGATCCTACCATACCCAATAGATCCTACCATACCCAATAGATCCTACCATACCCCAATAGATCCTACCATACCCCCAATAGATCCTACCATAACCCAATAGATCCTACCATACCCCAATAGATTCTACCATAACCCAATAGATTCTACCATAACCCAATAGATTCTACCATACCCCAATAGATTCTACCATACCCCAATAGATCCTACCATACCCCAATAGATCCTACCATAACCCAATAGATCCTACCATACCCCAATAGATTCTACCATAACCCAATAGATTCTACCATAACCCAATAGATTCTACCATAACCCAATAGATTCTACCATAACCCAATAGATTCTACCATACCCCAATAGATTCTACCATAACCCAATAGATGCTATCAGACGTACTCTAGAAGGCGCCTGGTTCCTTCAGAAATAGGGTCAAAAGATCAATTGTTATTGCTGTACCGTTAACCGGGGACAATCACTCCCAGTGTAACGAACGCATTTCGTACACGTTTGTGTAAATAGATGTTATGACGTCACTAGCGTTAGGCCGGAAGTTTGCATGTCGAAATGAAATTACTAGAGTGAATTGTTTTATTCAGAGAGTACATGCCAGTTGAAGTGAAAAGACGTGTTCTTTGGTGCTCTGGGAAAGCGGGGCTTTTCTATTGGAATAGTATAGCTGTATCTAGAATACAGGTATTTATTATTATTATCAGTATTTATAATAAGCTGTAAGCTATTCATACGATAATGAAAAGTATTGCTTTTTATGAATTATTGTGATTAGAGTGCAGAAGAATCCATTGTTTGAAAAAAAGTATGGTAACTCTTGTAAATACCGTATTTGGTCATGTAATTATTATATGTGATACAGTTTATAATTATGATGCCATCTTGTATTCATTCATATGTGAAGATATGGGGCTGAAATAGGAATGTAATTCAGTTGTATAATTTATATCTAATGATGAATGAATGTGCAGTAATATGTTATAAATTGAAAGTGAGCTGTGATTGTAAAGTTTGGCTCATAGTCCATTGTGTTATAGGCTACACAATGTGTGTACGGTGTTAAAGTGGCTATAGGTATTGTCATAAGAATTGTGACAATTGTGACTGTATCAGTGTGGAGGCATAGAGAAGATATTCTACGAAGGAAATGATCTTCGAGCGCTCTGAAATATAATAATGTGTCAAAGTGCATATAGTCTCTTTAAGTATAAGAGCACAAATTTACACTGTATAAATGTTGTATACAGCGGCCGGTTCGGAAGTGGAAACTTCCTGGTGTGTGGCTGATGGAGCTGTCCTTGTGACATCATCTATGAGACCGGATGTGGACACCATCAATGCCTTCATCTCTCCTTCAACCAACCATCACTGGTGCAGACATGCAGCAACGGTGGTGAAGTAAATCTCCAGACTTAACTCTTAGCATCCTATAGCGCGGTAATGCGCGCCTTGCCCATAATCCTGAAGCGCGGTAAACCGCGCCTCGTTAGTGCACCTTTCAGTCAGTAAATCACAGGAAATAGGAACTCTCCTGTGCGTGAGAGAAGGTTTAGTCAACTTCCGGAAAGGTTCCCGTGTGTTTTCCGCTATCGTTTTCGCAAGTTTGACGTGGTTTTGTGAACTTTTTTAACGATTTTGTTTGAGGTTTGAGTTTGCGAAATTTTCGGCCATGATGGCAGGGGATAGCTCCGACAGTAATAGTGAGTTTTGTAACCTTATTGATGAGCTTATTGCTGAAAGAGCACAAGGACTTGGTGTAGACAACCAGAGTGAGTTTTCTTGTCTGTGTTGACTGACTGTGCACACATTCACATGCAATCCACACTGTCTTTTGTTGTTTTATTAACATAGTCCGTAAAATACCTGTAATTATGAATTAATTACAAGATTCCAACAGGTAAAAATAGTACTAAAGTCAAAATGGTTCTTTGGGTACATAGAATAACCATTTTGTAAACATATCCTAAAATATGAAGTTAATGTGACAATAAATAAATTTTTTGCAATTTTTTCAAATTCATAACCCAATTTATTGCAATAAACTTGAAATCCTTACAGGATATAGGCGCAAATGTACAGAAAACCTTATAGGACGCTAAGAGTTAAGCTATGGGATCACCTGCAGTGTTCCCCTAGGGTAGCCTCTGTCTCCTAGCGTGGGCTGAGAATTCCACGTCTAGTGATGGTTTGTGAAACTGTGAGTACAGTCATTAATAATTAATACTGAGAGATCAGGAATCTCCGTCAAGTCGTCAGTGTGCTATTATTGACTGTGATGACACCAGAGCAATGTGTAGAGGCGAGTGACGTCTCAAAAGAGAAAACGACCTCTGTGTTAGCCAATGACTGCATGAGTGCTGGATTTGTATATTATCCTTTACGCCACTTGTTGATTATCGGAAACTTGTGATTGTAATGCTACAAATGTATGATTTAATGTATATGTATGTAAATGAGTGAGGAAATAGTGAAACCGAGGGGCAAAGACAGACTGTGTAGTCTTTGTCCTTATTTGTAAGCAGAAATAGAACACGCACCTTTAGACTGAACGTCAGAAAGCCACACGCACACACTCACTTCATTAGACTATTCATAGTTATATATCTAAATATTTAATTTAATGTAAAACCCTATGTTACACCCAGTCAGAACAGAAATGGCAAATTCAAACTTTAGCAGGTTGATATGAGCAACCAAAAAGCCCACTTTATCATCGTTTAGTTTAATAACAATGCAAACTTTACAGTCAACTACTTTATCATCGTTTAGTGTAATAACAATGCAAACTTTACATTCAACCACTTTATCATCGTTTAGTGTAATAACAATGCAAACTTTACAGTCAACCACTTTATCATGGTTTAGTGTAATAACAATGCAATCTTTACAGTCAACCACTTTATCATCGTTTAGTGTAATAACATGCAAATTTACAGTCAACCTCTTTATCATCGTTTAGGTAATAACAATGCAAACTTTACAGTCAACCCCTTTTCGCCAACAGTAAACAAACCTTTGGAATTTAGACCCTTTAAGGCAACAACTGAAAATAACATATTATCTGAATGCAAGCAATCTTTCACTAAAACCATATGGCAGTTAAAATAATATATAAGACGTACACAATCCCAATACCCTATAAATTAATAAGCATCACAATTGCATGTCAGAAATGTGGACTTCTGGTCCTATTGTTTGAACTGTACATAGAGGTGTTCAATGCTGCTTTCCTTTGCTGAAGGTGTGTCCTCCCTGACCAATTCACAACTTTCCGGCACCTCTCATAAAAACTCGTGGGTATCGCCATTATAAATTAAAACGAGGTTAGCATAAAACCAAGTTCCGGTCTAGCTTGTTTTGCTTTTATCAAAGCTTGATGCGTGACTTTTAAATATGGCAAATTGCCGAAAACGACGATTGTTAGAGCCAGAAAACGAGTGGGATAAGTATAAAAACGGTGGAGGAAGTACATGCTCAGTGAAAGGATGCAAAAAACAATCGTAGAGGCCTGTATTTGTGGCGACTTCGGAGGTGCGTCGATCATCGACAGAAAGTGAAACAAGACCTGAAGACTCTTGTAGTTTTCCATAGCTTCGCCGTCGCAACCTTCACAAAACACGAAGTAACTGAATATGTTAGGCAAGCGTTGTGGCCAAGTGGGCTAAGGCGGGACTAACTTGCAAGGCGGGACTAACTTGCCTTGTTCACAAGCCAGAAACCAATGGCGCCTGACAGGTGTGGGTTCGAGCCAGCATCTGGGCGTTATGTTTTTCCGAATATTTTTCAAAAATTCACAAATAATGTTAGGTAGGTAGGGTTTAGGCGCGCCACTGGCGATAGAAAGGGATAATAAACTGCAGCAACAAAAATTAAAATATGTGAGGGTACGATACAGGTGGCCAGTGACACATGTTATTATTCTTGAATATTTGGAAATAACTCACTAAAACACGCGGAGAAAAAAAACGGAAGTATGTTTCATTGAGGGGATTCCCGTTGGTGCATAGGATAGCAGAAAAGTGTGAATATTGCCAGCAATCTTTCTTTGTAATGGTGAAGGGACCGGGTTGTTGCATCCCGGGTCATACAGCCTGGCTAATACTAGCCGAGACCTTTTCCCTCTATCAAGTTTAAGGAGAGAGAGGACCTCGTGTAGTCTCAGCTACGCTGTGTGATCCCGGATCTCAGTACGCGCACATTTGTGAAGAGTTACGTCCCAGACTATTGTTAAAGTTAAATGATTGGTGTAACACAACTAGTATTTGGTTTGTAAAGGGATTTTTATAAAAAAAAAAACATTATTTTGTACCTAGCTCAAAACAACTCAGTGCAGTGCAAAAGGACTAACGCATCCTGATTATCTTTACACTTTACCCACACTATTTTATCATATTCCGCAAATGAGACCAGACTTCATGTTTGGCTGGTCTGGCAATGATCAAGACACTATCCCAATTGTGCACGGCGATTTTGGCAATACAATGCAGTAAGAGAAGGTACAAGTGTACTGTCACACAAAGGGGACTAAGGTTGTGTTAAACTTAACGATGAAGTTGAGCTTTAAAAACGGCAGCTTTTTGTGGTAATGGCAAGGACACTGCACAGTGTCCAGCACGTATAATAATAGCGCTCATACTTCTCGCTATCACAGCATGCTCAGGGCGCTTGCTGCTTGATTAGCAGACAACTGAGCATCTGGGGTTTGGAGAGTGGAGGAGGAGGGAATATGAGACCTAGTGGTTGATGGGTGTGTTAGGGTAAGTGGTGGAATATGGGACCTAGTGGTTGATGGGTGTGTTAGGGTAAGTGGTGGAATATGGGACCTAGTGGTTGATGGGTGTGTTAGGGTAAGTGGGGGAATATGAGACCTAGTGGTTGATGGGTGTGTTAGGGTAAGTGGTGGAATATGGGACCTAGTGGTTGATGGGTGTGTTAGGGTAAGTGAGGGAATATGAGACCTAGTGGTTGATGGGTGTGTTAGGGTAAGTGGTGGAATATGGGACCTAGTGGTTGATGGGTGTGTTAGGGTAAGTGAGGGAATATGAGACCTAGTGGTTGATGGGTGTGTTAGGGTAAGTGGTGGAATATGAGACCTAGTGGTTGATGGGTGTGTTAGGGTAAGTGAGGGAATATGAGACCTAGTGGTTGATGGGTGTGTTAGGGTAAGTGGTGGAATATGAGACCTAGTGGTTGATGGGTGTGTTAGGGTAAGTGGTGGAATATGAGACCTAGTGGTTGATGGGTGTGTTAGGGTAAGTGGTGGAATATGAGACCTAGTGGTTGATGGGTGTGTTAGGGTAAGTGAGGGAATATGAGACCTAGTGGTTGACGGGTGTGTTAGGGTAAGTGGTGGAATATGAGACCTAGTGGTTGATGGGTGTGTTAGGGTAAGTGAGGGAATATGAGACCTAGTGGTTGATGGGTGTGTTAGGGTAAGTGGTGGAATATGAGACCTAGTGGTTGACGGTGTGTTAGGGTAAGTGGTGGAATATGGGACCTAGTGGTTGATGGGTGTGTTAGGGTAAGTGGTGGAATATGGGACCTAGTGGTTGACGGGTGTGTTAGGGTAAGTGGTGGAATATGGGACCTAGTGGTTGACGGGTGTGTTAGGGTAAGTGGTGGAATATGAGACCTAGTGGTTGATGGGTGTGTTATGGTAAGTGACACTCACATGTCTAGTAAATGAGCGCCAGAATCTTTTTAAGTCCGTGCGATGGAATGCATACGTCCACAGACCAGACCTCGATTTATACTTTCACCGGAAGGAGTAGGGGCCACTGCGTTGCTTGATAATCAGGGTCATGCCATCGGTTTGCTAACAATTTCTCATAGCATGGAATTGTGCACTACAAACTTTGAGATGGAATAGAATGGGCACGGAAGAGTTCATGTCTTTTCCTTCATCTTGTATCTGAGACTGCAACGCCACAAATAATTACGCTTGAAGATATGAAACTTGGTAAGGGTACTTTGGGTGATACACGGGAATGCGGATTCCCCTGGTTTGTTTTATTCGGGCTTTCATTGACGTACACATGATATGAATGATGCCATGCCTGACGTGCTATCATCTGTGCCATTCATTGGGGATTTGAGTTATCAGTGCCGTCTATTTTACCAAGTTATGACAATCTCTTCTTATGATTCTTCTCAGTATATGAAATTGACAGCATCTGTTGACGTACGTCGTCAGTGTCTGACCTGCCTACTGCGACTTTTGTCCAAGTGAAGGGACGAGAACAGAAGTAGGGAGGAAATGGTAAGGGCCATTGAGAGCCGCGCGCTACGCGAGGTCATACATCAAAGCTGTCAGCACGGGCCATCTCCGAGAGGTCAATAAAATGTTCACAGTTCCTGAAGGCGACCACTGTGACCAACAAATTCGCGCTTCACGTGCCGAAGGCCCGCTTGTCTGGACGCCCGGAGCAGCTGGGCAGGCGGGCAGCGACTGCATAATCCTGGTGAAGTGGTCACCATACGCGCGCCGCTCAAGATGCCTGTCCCTCCCAACATCTCCGCATGACTGCAGCGAGGCACGGCACTAGCTCTCGTTTACCATCAGCCTCGAAATTCTCTTCTTTCCTGCCTATTTCCTTGAGCGCGCCTTTTTCAGGGAGCGAACTTGTCCACGCAAATTACTCAGGTCACGCTAAATATCACGCTGAAGGAATCATGAAATTATACCGGGTCAAAGAGAAAGAGAAAAAAAACAACAACAAAAAGAAACGGCGGGTCGGGCCGCAAGGTTCCATCGTTGATACGGCGAGGTGATGAGACCTCTCTCGGGGTTACCTACGCCGCGTCGTTCATGTCAAAAAAGGTTTTATCACTGCAGGGAGACATGTCTGGGAATTACGAGAGCGATCAAGGGAAGCCACAGGGCGAGCTTTGGCTGTGATAGAAGAGAAGTAAAAAAGGGGGGAAGAGGAGAGTGAGGAGGGGAGGGAGAGAGGAATGCCTGGCGGGACGGTCCGTGACGACGATGCGCAGAATGCAGATCAAGTTCATCCTTTCCTCTTTCCTTTCTTTGTTTTCAGTCAAGCTGACACGGATCCGCACAAAGCAGACAGCTCGACATGTGAGCACAGAATGAGCTAACTGGAATGTCCGCAGTTCAGGCAAACTGTCTATGGAAGGCCGCAGCTCATTTATTCTTCTGAGCAAATCCCGCTTCTTCCTGTATTACAATGTGTGTCTTAACGCATCTCTTTGTCTAGGTACGCCCAGTAGATGTTACCTCAGTACTCTATACATATATCGACGTGCAGTTTATATTGTTTTGACTGATCTTGTGCTGTTTTATGGTATCCCCACCACCCACCCCACTCCAACCCCTTTGTCCTGCACAGGTTTTCCCCCATTGTGCCCTGGCTATGGTAAAAAAAAAAAGTAAAGGTAAAGGTAGTCCCATAGCCTAATGGCCATAGGGGAGTGCGATGTTGGAGATCACACTTATCTTGGGCCAGCGTAATGAGGGTGATGCCCATCTCTCTCCATCGCTGCTTTACCTTCCCCACCCTTAAGAGAGTAGGTACTCAGTCACAGCTGAGTCAACTGGGGGCGTTATTTGTCGCTTCACGTTTTGCGGTCACCCATCCAAGTGCTAACCTCACTGGACGGTGCTTTACTTGCGACACAGTAGCGAGTGCTCCAACCACTGCGCTAACCTACACCCCTGGCTATGGTAAAGGTGTGCTAAATTAAAGGCCCTAATTATAGCATGCTCAAAGAGTGTTTTTTTTTTAAATCAAGCTATTTGCTTTCATGGGCCAACACCGTGCTTTGCAAAATCAGTAGTAGCTGCAACTTAACAACAATAATTATAACTATGTAATCACGAAGATCTGTGTAATGGAAAATATACCAAAGAGAAATTGGAAGAAACATAAACAAAAGAAGTATTTCTTTAACAGTCACATATGGACATAAACAGACATACGCACATTTCCAAATGTTATTTTGTGACAAGAAGCACGAACATAATTATGCACGCAGAGAAGTTGGAAAACACCCATGACAAAAGGCAAACATAACCATCGACAGACACACAAAGTATATATCAACAACATTCAGTCAACAATACTTTTTGCATTCCCCCTCCTCTCTCTCTCTTAATTCACTCTTTCAAACTTGGATGGAAGATTATACATTACCATAAGGTATGCTCACAAAACAAAACAAAACTGGACTGCAGGAAAAAGTA
Source organism: Oncomelania hupensis (assembly GCA_036898135.1). Lineage (NCBI taxonomy): Eukaryota > Metazoa > Mollusca > Gastropoda > Littorinimorpha > Pomatiopsidae > Oncomelania > Oncomelania hupensis. The sequence continues at coordinate 31,492,927 of CM072517.1, read as the reverse complement.
AAGTGTAACGTCCATCTCTCGATGGCAATATGTCAGACAACCATTCCAAGGAAGAGGAGGCAGGGACTTATATAAACACAGAACCACCAGATGTATCATGCTGCTAAGACGGACAGTTACGAATGGCCACTGTTATCTTGCGCATCTACGGGATTGGAACCTCAGTCGTCATTGTGCCAGGCCAACGCTCTACCGCTGAGCTACCACTTGGGACTACAGCAAATGTGTAATGAAACATGTTGAGCAGTGAGTCATATGTATAGACACGCGCGTGCGCACATACAAATACACGCACACACACGCACACACACACACACACACACACACCAACAAGAACCCGCACACTCACACACGCAGACAGACACATGCCTTTCCTTTGGAGGTAATACATATTAAGGGGTGTCGGATAGTGAGTGGTTGGAGCACTCGCTACTGTGTCGCAAGTTAAGCACCGTCCAGTGCGGTTAGCACTTGGATGGGTGACCGCAAAACGTGAAGCGACAAATAACAACGCCCCCAGTTGACTCAACTGTGACTGAGTACCTACTCTCTTAAGGGTGAGGAAGGTAAAGCAGCGAGGGAAAGAGATGGGCATCACCCTCATTACGCTGGCCTAAGATAAGTGTGATCTCCAACATCACGCTCCCCTACGGCTACAAGGCTATGGGACTTCATTTACCTTACCTTTTTACATATTAAGTCATGCATTGGAAATAACACAGATACCAATGCGAATTCCAAGGCAAACTCACTGTCATGAAAAATAAAACATCCTTGAGGCCAAGCCACTTTAAAAAGACTTGTGAGAGGGCAGGTCCCTGTGGTAAAAAAGACTTGTGAGAGGGCAGGTCCCTGTGCCCCTGTGGTTGAAAAAGACTTGTGAGACTTGTGAGAGGGCAGGTTCCTGTGGTTGAAAAAGCCTTGTGAGGGGGCAGGTCCCTGTGATTGAAGGTGGGGATGCGGGAATGATCGAGGGGTAAACATTTACATTTGTACTTCAAAATCGATAAATTAAGTCGGGAGAGAAATCCACTAGGTACGTTTGTTAATTTGAACCACCAGAAATATTTTCCAAACCGAAGATCAATTAAGGGGAGACAATCACCGTGGTGTGGGCAGCACTATATATTATCACCCTTTTAATGACCACCGGCGCCACCTTCAATTCTGGTAGGCGGAGCTGGGAATGTGACTGTCGTGTACGGCCATTTGCATAATCTGGCGCGTGTTGCTGGCCCATAAAGTGGCCCTTGCCGAACGGCGCCGTTGAAAGATCGTGATCCAACGATTTTCCCATCACGTCGTGTGTTCTGGTTAGCAGCGGAACTGTTAAAATTCCTCCCTCCTGAACTTTTCAGACGTTCTTGATCCTCTCAAGACTGAAATGCCGGTATGGGCCTACTTCCCTGCCTAATTTTGCTACACTCCTTTTATCTGTCACTCACTCTGTCTATTTAAATCTTTCTCTCAGTTGGTTGGTTGGCTGGTTGTTTTATTCATTTGGTTTCTTGTTCTTGTTCTTTTTCTGCTTCTTCTTTTTCCTTTTATCTCTCTATCCTCTCCCTTCTTCTTTTTCATATCTCTCTCTCTCTCTCTCTCTCTCTCTCTCTCTCTCTCTCTCTCTCTCTCTCTCTCTCTCTCTCTCTCCCTTTAATATGCATGACAAACACTAGTGGCACTAACAGTCTACATCATTAATCCATGACGGACGCTATACATAACCTAGAAAAGAATTTAAAAAAAACCACCTCATATCTCAGAGAACTTACTACATTAGGCCTACTACTTACTACGATATGGAAGGCTTCCCATCGAAATCTGCAATAAGTATGCAATCATTAAATCTAGTCCTTTTCTTGGTGGATCTTATGTCATGAATTTAAAAAAATACTGTTGTTGTTTTTTTTCATAGTAGACAGCTTTGCGCACCCGTCTCGCTTCGGCGGTTTACCTGTTACGGTTTGTTTTTTATTTTGTTTTTGTTTTTTGGTGTTGTTTTTTTTTAATGATAACCACAAATATGAATAATACATGCTTTGGTTCATGCAATGGACAGGTATTTATCAAATCTAATTAATTATAACAATAAGACATGAACAAAGAACACAATTTAATCAAGGGAAGAAAGAAATATAGAAGGGAAAAAAGTGCACAATTATATGCTGTGTTAAAAAAAAGTATAACTTTTTGTTTTTCAGGCCTTTCAGATAGATCCCAAAAATAAATAAAAAGATAAACAAATTAAATAAAATTATTATCATTACCACTGTTACTACACCACATTACTGCCATTATTATTACCATTAGTACCACCTCCGCTACCACCACCACCACACCACCACCACTACTATTACCACCACTATCGTTACCATTATCATTACCATTATTACTGCCATTACTATCAATATTGTTATTATTCTTATAGAAATAATTTCTCCTCTTTTTTTTCAAAATAAAAATTTATTTCGATATTTGGTTTTGAGGTAAAACATAATGTTAATGTCATAAGGAGTACCGTATCTAAATTTTCTTATGACCATTTTTGTAATAATAATGACATGATTAATAAATCTAACGTCTCCCCGGTTAATCTTGTCAGGTTTGTAGACAAAAAGGGTATCTGTCTCCGACAGCGTCACAGACTGACCAATTTTTTCAAAAATATAATCAGAGCAATGCTTCCAAACTTTTTTTATTTTAGGACAAAGCCAAAAAAAGTGTTCTATGTAGTCTATATCATTACAAAACGAGCATATCGTTGAATGTTTTATGCCCATTTTATTCAGTAGAATGTTAGTTGGGTAAATATTGGGTAGAAATTTCCAGTGAAGGAGCCAGAGTCTTTCTTCTTTTGTGCTTTTAATTACAACTGACCAGTGTGACGCAGTCAGAGCAAGATTGTATTTGCGATGCCAAAAATTGATCGCACAAGGCTGAGTGTCTACAGATAGTTGTTGACGTAAACACCGTGCAGTCGGCACTGATCGTAGGATAGGAAAGAGTGGCCCCGCGGTGTCCGTCACTCTCTCGTTCAGGCCTCTTGCTTCATGCCATGGATTCTTCAGTATATGAATGCACGGCTTTCGGCGAGAAGGCCCGAAGTTCTCTGCTTCCCGTCTTTTTTTGGACTTGTGTGTTCCAAACTTCCGGTTGCTGAATGGCGGACATGTTTTGATAGTGATATTTTGACCCTGTTGACATGTCCGCCAAACGTCGCCCTCAGGGCAGTTGCTGCTGTTTCGCCGTAAACTAAAAGAAATAAGTCAAAAACAACTATAGAATAAATATATACACTACTAAAGTTACAAATGTATCATGAAAATGTTCATGATAAGAAATGACTAAAATCTATATCTCTACCTTGCCTCGCATGAAATAAGTCAAAAACAACGATAGAATAAATATATACACTACTAAAGTTACAAATGTATCATGAAAATGTTCATGATAAGAAATGACTACAATCTACATCTCTACCTTGCCTCGCAAGGTTTGGCATAGGGAAGCACGGTGGCCTAATGCCCGGGTTCGAGCCCAGGCCGGGGCATTGTGTTTTTACTCCCATTTCCTACTCCTTCGGCTGAGAGTATAAACCGAGGTCTAGTCTGTGTCGCATACATTCCATCATAACGGACTTTAAAGATCCTGACGCTCATGTCCTAGACGGGTGAGTGCCGGTAACAAGAACACATGCACCATGCAGCATGCACCTTGTGGAATAATTTTCCTCGAATACCACAGTATTACGAAGAAGACGAAACAGAAGAAGTGACAATGAGTGAATGACACGTCAATGGCGGTCTCTCCAATAGCGGCTGTTTGGACAGTCGAAAACAGCAGGTTTCACATTTCAAAAAGCGATGAAAGAACATTAAATCTAGTGCTTACACTTTTCACGTTTCAAAAAGCGATGAAGAACATTAAATCTAGTACTTACACTTTTCCCTGGTGTTGGAATATTTCCTTTTCCAAAGAAAGCGAAATAATATTGTATTTATCGTATTAATCACTGTTTCTGGTATAGCCAAGGACTGCAATATATGAACAAATTGAGACAGCAAAAATGTTTTAATAATACAAAACCACTTACACTTAAATTTCTCTTTCACCACATAGCTATAAGCGTCTGCATCTTCTATATTCTGCCTAGCCAGTTCTCTTCAATAGTTGATGCAGCAAGTATATTAGAAAAATATACACCCAGCACTTTTATTTTGTTTTTCCACATGATATCAAAGTATGTTTCATCCCAGTTTACTTTAGAACCTAAACACATGGCTTCTGTTTTATTTTTGTTAGTTTCTAGGTTTGAAATCAAAGCAAAACGCTCAATTAAGTTTAAGACCATTTCCAAATCATGTATTTCCTCCAAAAACAGGTTGATGTCATCGGCGTACATAATTATTTTTAGCAAAGATGACGGACAAATAGCATTTGACGCCAGTGGTAGAGCTACACCTTTAATATGATCGTTAGCACGAATTTTAATTGCCAGCACTTCCAGCGCTAGAATAAAGCCCAGAGGAGAAAAAGGACATCCTTGTCTCACTCCACTCTCTACAGCAAAGCTTTCAGATATCCATCCCAAATAATTAATGCTGCTCTCTGTATTCGCTGTTAAAACACTGATTCATCTAACGACGTTTTCACCAAAACCCAAACTGCTTAAATGCCCAAATCATGAATTCCTTTGATAAGGAATCAAAAGCACGGCGATAATCTACTGCCAGTAAAATGCCTGGTTTATTCCTGAAATTCATGTATTCTATAGTGTCATCTACAAGCCCAATCACTGTGCTGATTTTCCTGCCTTTAATAAATCCAACTTGGTTCTCGTGAATGATGTCGCAGAGAACAGTTGATAAGCGGTTGGCCAGACATTTGGATAGTAATTTGTAGTCTGTATTAGTGAGAGAAATAGGACACCAATTGGATAGTTCGTCTCAGGGCAATTCTTTCCATTTATGAATAAGTGTGATTATTGATGTGTGTGTGACATTTCGCCTGTTCAAACAGGTGCATTAAAAGATTCGATAATAAGCCCTCCAAGTCTACCCCAAAACACCTTTAGAAAACTAGTTGTTAAACCATCAGGGCCTGGTGCAGAATCATTTCTCATTGTCTTTGTGACGGTGGGTCTATTGTTGCTGGGCTTTGCACAATGGAATGCTATTACCCACTCGTCTATCGTCTGCGGGTATCGGTTAGTGTAATCACCCTATGACTAATCTTAATACATTTATAAGTTTAACTCGGTCTGTGTGCGGATAGGGTTATAGAGATATGGAGAAAATGGTAAAAGATTCACTGACACACTAGCTCTCACTCGGCTATGAAACATAGGTAGTCCAGCTACTTGTTAACAGTAAATATCACACATTTATTTCCTCTACTCTATACAAATTCTTCTAATCTCTACACTAACTTAAATGTCCAAATTTCCCTTCGAGTAGTTCGCTCCTTGATGGGTCTATGCAGCTACTGTTCTCGATATTTGTTACTGTCTCATCATTGGGCTATGAGTTCTTTCTGTCCTATTATTCAGTTTTCTGGATGAGTAGATTTTCGCACAGTCCTTTTAGAGTAGTGTTCGTGCACTTCTTCTGTGGACTTAACTGTATAGTAGAGGTGCGGTGTTGTTGTCTCTTCTTCTTGGTAGTTGACTATGGCTAGTGGAGCCCAATGCTCTCGCTGCTCAAGGTTGCAGGTCACGTGTCAGGGTTGCCTCTCCGTAGGATTTCTTCCCTGCCATGGACCAAGATGCCTGCTCGTCTGCAACATGAGACGAACTTCTGCAACTCCTTGTATACAAAGGTTGTGCAGAGCGTCTCACTGATGGCAGAAACAGTCCTCAGTTGAGATCGCTGCACTTATACAATTCAAGGGACGACCAATTCTTTTAAGTCTGTGGTCCACTGGAATCTCCAACATTATTCCTATACATATACCTTCATCATGGCTAAACTAAATACATGGATAAGTAATTAACAATATACACATTCTCCTGTACAGCCTCTGGTCTGCAATAATACACATAGGAGGAACAACAGTTGGACAGTGGGGGCTACATCGTGGTGCCGAAACAGGTCGCGTGTCCGCCACGTGGTCCGCAAAGTTTTACCAAAGAGCTTATTAACGGAAAGAGGGGGAACTTCCAATACGTCATATACAAAAATGCGAGACGCTCTCACGGATTATTTCCCTTTGCTCGGGCTGGCTATATTTCATCATCTGCTATATGAATGATCTGTGCGTGGTAACTTACTGAGCCTATGCCATTGCAAAAGAACATTTTTATGGCAACGTTTGCAAAAACCAAACTTTTAACCATCATTATTATTAACATTCCGCTACTGCTGTCTTTTTTGTGTTTGTTTTTTATTTATGTTTACTTATTGACATTTATTAGGTGCTTTTATGCTGCTTATGTGTGTATGTCATAGGTTCGTTTTCTGCCCTGGAATTTATTATTTTTTAATCAACGACAGATATTTTAAAATTAAAATATGCATGACAAACTGTTTCATTTATATAGCAGAGAGAGAGAGAGAGAGAGAGAGAGAGAGAGAGAGAGGTTGGGGGAAGAGAGAGCTCCATCATTCAATCAATTAATCACAATAAATCACAATAACAAAATGTTTCACTAATAGTGTGAATTTAATTTATATCAGGTGTCCCCCTACCCTCCAACCCTCTCACCTCCCACATCACTGGCCTAATAACATCAGTCGCTTCAGGATCAACGGTTTTTCTCTCACATCTCAGTTACAGATTCTCCAGAAGAAGTGAAATCTTTCTGACGAGGTGACATATTTCTGTTATAATACTGCATTCATGCCGTTACACTTGGATGTATTATTATTATTATTATTATTATTATTATTATTATTATTATTATTATTATTATTATTATTATTAGATCTATTATTATTATTATTATTATTATTATTATTATTATTATTATTATCTGACATCTACTTTTGGAATATAAGCACAAATATAGTTAAACAACCTAGCAATAACGTAAACAGTGAGCGACCTGTTGAACGTAAACTGTCAGCAAGCAAACTGTTTTGGATTTAGCACATAGGTATAACATGAATTATTCAAGCCACTCTCCGATTGTTTTAACACTAACAGCACTGCAGCGGTCTTAATTTAGGCCTACATAAACACAAAAAATGAAGTTTTTCAATTGCAATTTACCTTTATTTGTCTCTTGGAAATTTGAAAAAGGACTTGCCAACACAACTTTTCTTGTATCTGCCATTATGGCAATTGATGGCTGTGCAAAAGTCACCGCCCTGTTTCACTCGGTCGCATTTTGATTTTCTGCCATGAGCCATTTTCAGCATGTCGACAAGGGCGCATAACTCGTACCTTTCGTCTCGCGGTTCTGTACCAAGTTCCCCCTCTTTCTATCATTAAGCTCTTTGGTTTTACTAACAATGACAATTCTAAAACATGGCAAAACTTCACAAACATAATCCAACAACATTATCAATAAAGCGCCATGAACCAAAAGATGAGTCATTTACCTTCTTGAAAATGTCAGGCCCTGGCTATACTGCGATGAATTGAATTTCATCCGTCACCTGCTTTAGTCTTCCTGCTAGAGAAAATTCTCGTTAGATCTGAGCGCTGTCTATCGGGGGTGTTTGCTATACGTCAGCAAGATGAGGTCACTGCCTACCTTATCTAGCCTACACATTCTTAACCCACAACTGACTTGGGTCGTCTGCCAGGCAGCGACTTTAATTTACAAAGGCTACAGCAGGCTGAACTATTTCAGGCGAGCAGCCGTAGTGCAGTGTTGAAATAGCCTCTCGCGACAGGCTCCCTCAACTAAAAAAAGGCGATGACTACTGGATTCGACCTTTTTCTTCTACAGAGCCTAGTTGAACACTGCACTATCCTAGGGTCCTATTTACAAACTACTAAAGTTGCTCTACCTGAGCTGCAATGCTATGCCAGGTAGCTATGGATACGAGTAACAGGGGTTTACTGGGCGGGGACAAATTCTGGTGCTGTGGCCCGTAGGTCTGTTGGGTGGGCGACTCCGTGGTTCTCTTTACCGGGGATGTACTCGACTTGAAATGAGTATGCCTGAAGGGTGAGTGCCCATCTCATCAGGCGAGAGTTCAAGGACTTGGATGCTGCTAGGAACGATAGAGGTTGATGGTCCACCTGAACTGTAAAGTGTCTCCAATACAGGTCTAGTTGGAACTTCTGTATGTCCAAGACCAGTCCAAGACATTCCTTCTCCGACGTGGCGTAGTGTTTCTTGGCGGATCTCAGTTTTTTGCTGGCGTATGCGACAGTAAATAGCGTCTCTGGATTCTTGGGGTAGATGATGACTACTGGATTCGACCTTTTTCTTCTACAGAGCCTAGTAGAACACTGCACTATCCTAGGGTCCTATTTACAAACTACTAAAGTTGCTCTACCTGAGCTGCAATGCTATGCCAGGTAGCTATGGATACGAGTAACAGGGGTTTACTGGGCGGGGACAAATTCTGGTGCTGTGGCCCGTAGGTCTGTTGGGTGGGCGACTCCGTGGTTCTCTTTGCCGGGGATGTACTCGACTTGAAATGAGTATGCCTGAAGGGTGAGTGCCCATCTCATCAGGCGAGAGTTCAAGGACTTGGATGCTGCTAGGAACGATAGAGGTTGATGGTCCACCTGAACTGTAAAGTGTCTCCAATACAGGTCTAGTTGGAACTTCTGTATGTCCAAGACCAGTCCAAGACATTCCTTCTCCGACGTGGCGTAGTGTTTCTTGGCGGATCTCAGTTTTTTGCTGGCGTATGCGACAGTAAATAGCGTCTCTGGATTCTTGGGGTAGATGATGACTACTGGATTCGACCCTTTTTCTTCTACAGAGCCTAGTAGAACACTGCACTATCCTAGGGTCCTATTTACAAACTACTAAAGTTGCTCTACCTGAGCTGCAATGCTATGCCAGGTAGCTATGGATACGAGTTACAGGGGTTTACTGGGCGGGGACAAATTCTGGTGCTGTGGCCCGTAGGTCTGTTGGGTGGGCGACTCCGTGGTTCTCTTTGCCGGGGATGTACTCGACTTGAAATGAGTATGCCTGAAGGGTGAGTGCCCATCTCATCAGGCGAGAGTTCAAGGACTTGGATGCTGCTAGGAACGATAGAGGTTGATGGTCCACCTGAACTGTAAAGTGGGTCCAATACAGGTATAGTTGGAACTTCTGTATGGCCAAGACCAGTACAAGACATTCCTTCTCCGACGTGGCGTAGTGTGTCTTGGCGGGTCTCAGTTTTTTGCTGGCGTATGCGACAGTAAATAGCGTCTCTGGATTCTTGGGGTCGCGCTGTAGCAGTACTGCTCCGAGGCCTTGCGTCGGTGCGAAGCACGAAGGGCTGAGTTAAATTTGGTAAATGGAGTACTGGCGCCAATGTCATTTTGTCCTTGAGGGTTTGGAATGCTGTCTCGCATTCGGCTGTCCAAACGACTTTGTCCAGGGCGGTTTTCCGGGTCCCATTGGTCAGTGGCACGGCGATGCTGTTGTAGTTGGGGATGAATTTCTGGTAGAGTCCGCAGAGCCGCAGAAACGACTGCACTTCCTTTTTGGTCTTGGGCCTTGGAGCGTCCAGCAGGCGTTTCACTGTCTTCTATAAAGGCCGCAGGCTCTCTTGACTGATGGTGTGTCCCAGAAATTCTAATTCCGTGAACCCAATCTGGCACTTGGTGGGTCGTGCGGTCAATCCGGTGTCTCTAAGGCGAGCGAGTAGTCGTTGTAGGAGAGTGACATGTTCTTCCCACGTAGGTGTTGCTATGAGGATGTCGTCCATAAACGAGTGTAGGTGTTCGCTGCTCAGGGGTGCCAGGAGTTACCGCATCATCGCGCTGAAGGTGCTGGGTGCGTTGTGTAGCCCGAAGGGAAGTACGTTGAACTCGAAATGTCCCTCCATGGTGCTAAACGCTAGGTACTTTCGGACTTGCGGTTATACTGGTATTTGATAGTACCCTTTGCTGAGGTCGATGCGCGAGAAGTACTTCGCTGACTGTCTCTTGGCAAATAGATCGGTCGTGTCCGGGAGTGGTTCTGGCTGGAACTGCGTTACGGCATTCAGAAGTCTGAAGTCGATGCTCAGTAGATGCTCTACGTTGGGCTTTCACAACAATACCGTGCCTGCGCTGTAGGGGGAATTAGACGCTGATATGATTCCTGCTGCCAGTAAGTAATATCTCTTCCTTGATGGCTCGCTGCTGTGACAGTGGTATCGGGTAGAGCTTCTGGCGGACTGGGATTGGGTCGGTCACCGTTAAGGTTACTCTGACGAGGTCTGTCTTCCCTGGTCGGTCTGTGAGCACAGTCTGATGTTGCAGAATGACCTGTTGTACTTGCTGTTGTTGTTTGGCGGCGAGAATTCCGATGAGTATCACATCCTTGTGGGTCTCTTTGGACTGCAGGGGTACTCTACGGCATTTGTCTCCGTACTCTCTCCTTCCTCAGCGATGGCGATGGCCAACAAGTTGTGAGTGCTGGGGGTCGCTGGTCTGTCCGTATATTTCTTGTGGAGGTTGATGTGGTGGTATTGGGCTCTCCCTTTTACCTCTAGCTCTACTTGGTAGACTGTCTTGGATTTCTTGGCAGTTACCGGGTACGGTCCTCTCCAAGCGATGTCCAGTTTGTTGGTGCCGCTTGGGAGTAATAGTAGCACTTGATCGCCGACTTGCAGTTCTCGGTCCTTCACGTGGCGGTTGTAGTACTTCGCCTTACGGGCTCTTGCCTTCTTGTGTAAATAACCATGTTCATTGGGTGTTAGTATAAATTATAGAAAAATTATAATGATGCATAAATAAACAGGTCAAGATGGCGGACGGCGGAAGGAGTTTTTTCCCATGTATTGGTTACATATTGAGATAGTTCTCTAAGACAGTTTATTTGTTGACCAGATTGGGCCTACGTTTTCGATTCCTACTACGTCTTTACCTACTACGTTTTCGACTGCTATTTCTGCTACTCCTAGTTTGCTGCTACTTCTACGTTTATTCCACTTGCCTGGGTTCTTCGACTTCATACTTCGGTTGCTCCGACTTCATACTTCGTTCTTCGATCTTCATATTTCGTACTTCGTGCTACGTACTTCGTGCTACGTACCTCGTGCCGCTTACTCCGTTCCACCTCTACTTCTACCTGCAAGAGGAGGCAAGACGACGTACTTGGGGGACCACTTCTTCTTGGGTCGCAGTGCTCATGGCTTTGTATTACACCCTTAATCATACGTACATGAACGCACTTAGACATATTTAGACAGTGACTTTCTACAGTCTGAATTAAGTTGATTGAATTTGTGAATCTTCTTGAAGTAGTGCTTTCAGACGATTTAATTAGACCTGTGTTGGAAATCGGACAAATAATCTGAGCATAAAGTATTTACTATTTACTATTTACTATTTACTATTTACTAAATACATTTCTTCAAGGTTTTGCTTTGTATACAGTAAGCCAATTGATACTATAGTATTATTGTATCTTGATTGTATTCGCATCTTTTGTAAAGTGTCAGAGGTTAGGGATTAGTCAAGGGAGGTAATTGTTTGTTAATTGTTGGGGTTGTGGGTCCGGATAAGGGTTGAGGTTGGGTTAGTTTCCCAACTTCCTGTGTATGTGTGCGTTGAATAAAAGAGTATAATTGTGCATCTGGTATTTGTGTTAGTTTTTTAGTATTTAGTGTGTATCCCTGCACACCTTGTATGAGCTGAAGTCACTAGCCCAGTCGGGTGACGTGACACCTTGTTTGGCTTGTTAACTACCTGAAGCCGGATGGTTGGTTATCTAGTTAACAGAGGTTGGTTGGTTATCTAGTTAACAGAGGTTGGTTGGTAATTTAGTTAACAGAGGTTCGTTCGCTTGTTCTATAAAGGATGCAGGTTCGCCAAGTTCGTTGGCTTCCTAGTTAAATGTCGGTTGGTTGGTTGGTTGGTTGGTTGGTTGGTTGGTTGGTTGGTTGGTTGGTAGATTGATGATGATGATGATGATGATGATGATGATGATGATGATGATGATGATGATGATGATGATGATGATGATGATGATGACTTTGTAGATCTGTTTCATCCACTGCTGCTGCTGCTGCTGTGGTTACTGTGGTGCACAATGTACCAGGACCTGATAACAGAAAACTTCTATTTCACGCTTCTTTTGCTGAAGGTTTGTATGTATGTATTTGCTGTTTCAAGACCTCCACCATCGTACCTGTTCCCAAGAAACCCCAAATTAGCTCCCTCAATGACTACCGCCCTGTGGCCCTGACCTCGTTGGTGATGAAAGTGCTGGAGCGCCTGGTACTCAAGCACCTCCAGTCCGCTACCAAGGGCAAACTGGACCCGTGCCAGTTTGCTTACCAAGCTAACCGGTCTGTCGACGATGCCGTCGCCCTGGCCCTTCACTTCATCCTCCAGCAGCTAGAAACCCCTAATCGCTACGCCCGCCTCCTCTTCGTAGACTACTTGTCTGCTTTCAACACCATCGTCCCCCAGACCCTGTTCGACAAGCTTCAGCTCTTCAACCTCTCCCCCTCCATCTCTTTCTGGATTCTGAGCTTCCTCCTCAACCCCCCCCCCCAGTCAGTGAAAATAGGCAGCAACATCTCGCAGTTCCTGACCCTGAGCACAGGCGCACCCCAGGGGTGTGTCCTGTCTCCTTTTCTATACTGCCTGTACACCAACGACTGCACCTCCCATCACGAGTCAGTTCAACTCGTAAAGTTTGCCGATGACACCACCGTTGAGGGCATCATATCCAATGGAGATGAGTCAGCCTACAGGCAGGAAGTCGACCTGCTGGTGTCATGGTGCAATTACAACAGTCTCGAGTTGAACGCCTCCAAGACCAAAGAGATGGTGATCGACTTTCGTCGGAACGCCACTCCCATTGACCCCCTCTTCATCAACGGCCAGCCCATCGAGACAGTTGAGTCATTCAAGTTTCTGGGCTCACTCATTTCCTGCGACCTCACCTGGGATCTCAATACCGACTCCATCATCAAGCGAGCACAGCAGAGAATGTACTTTCTCAGGCAGCTGAAAAAATTTGGCCTGAGGAAGGAAATCCTCACCCAGTTCTACCGCTCTGTGGTAGAAAGTGTTCTAACATTTTCCATCTGTGTGTGGTATGGGGGTGCATACCAACAACAGAAAGAAAAACTAGACCATATTGTCTCCACTGCCAGCAAGATCATTGACACCGATCTCCCCTCTCTGGCCTCCATCTATACCAAACGCCTGATGAGCAGAGCCAGAAAGATAGTGGATGATGCCTCCCACCCCGGATACCACCTCTTCGAGCTGCTTCCTTCTGGCAAAAGGCTCAGAACTATGAAGACCCGTACCTGCCGCTTCAAGAACAGTTTTTTTCCACAAGCAGTGACAAACCTCAACTCCTTGTCTGGCACCCGATGATCCCGGACTATCTCAGTGACTTATGCATAAGAGAGAGAGAGAGAGAGAGAGAGAGAGAGAGAGAGAGAGAGAGAAAGAGAGAGAGAGAGAGAGAGTGAGAGAGAGAGAGGGAGGGAGGGGGGGAGAAGTGTGTGAAAGAAAGACAGAAAGAAAGAGAGGAAAAGAGAGACAGAGAGAGAGAGAGTGAGTAGAGGAAGTGATAGAGAGAGAATTTATAGATGTATGTAGAGTGTGTAAGATAAGAGAAGAGAATTGAGAGAGCGAGAGATAACGTGTGTGTGGATGTGTGTGTATTATTCTATATTTGATTTGATCATTCTGTTTCTACTATATTCCAGTCAGTATTATTCCTAGTCTTGTATGAGTGTGTCAGCAAGTGGATGGTTGCGCGTAGGTGTGGTTGGCTTTGTTATTGTGTTTTGTATAAATATGTGTGCCAACATCAAAGTGTATTCCTCGTGCTTGTCACCTGGCGAAATAAAGTTCTGTTATCTGTTATCTGTTATCATTATCTCTCCTCACATCAGTTCCATTACTTGTGATGTGGAGGTGGGATGTGGGTGATACGATGCCACAGGGGATCTTTTTATACTCTGCTCTGTCGTCATGAGCTCGGCCATTATTACTGTGTTTCATTATTATTGCGATCAATCAGTATAGTCATGATATCTCTTAGCTGTGTGCAGTTAGGCTTCAGAATCCGTTAGCTTGAATTTGTGTCCGGTCTTGAAATCTGTTAATTTTAAACCCAATCTATTAAATTACCAATTGAGAATCCCGATGATTTTGTTTTTTCGCATTTTACTGTTTTATTCTCTATGCTATATCTATTTGCATGTTTAAACTGTAATGTCTAATGTATTGTTGTTTTAGTATCAATACAATATTTATCTGTGTTTATGCTGTAATGTCTTCTTAAACAACTTACTATTTTGTTTGTCTTGTTAAACTTGCGCACGCGAGTTTGTGTGAATGCGTGTGAGCGCTTAGAGCAAACTGTATGAATTTGTGCTTTATAAAATAAATAATAATAATAATAATAATTATTATTATTATTATTATTATTAGTATTAGTATTAGTATTAGTATTATTATTATTATTATTATTATTATTATTATTATTATTATTATTAAACACGGAGAAAGCTCTTGCTCCAACTGTTTATGAAGGAGAGAACATCGGCACTATGTTACATGACATTTATAAATAGCCGATTCAGCCCCAATGCTTGACAAGTGTGACTCGAATTCGTTTATCCACTCAACCTGTTCACTCAGCAACAAGGCAGGCGTCGTCGCATAAAGTTTTCCAACTTTATTCAGCAAACATCAACAACTGCATTCAAGATCGCTTTCCGAAAAAAACTACAAAGATCATCTAAAATCACTTTTCAAGCAGACAGTACAGTGCATTACTTGTATAGCCTCTCACCAATCGAGAAAAGCTTCGAACATTCCAGGATAGCGCAGTAACACCCAAAAAATAGAACTCGTCACTGGAACTATGCATTATCTTACGTCACTTAATGTTTACGAATAAACATGATTCGACCAGCAGGTACCCGTAACATCTGGAAGATTTGATCGATAATAAACAAGTAATTCCAGAATATTCTCAACAATATCGACCGACAAAAATTATCAGCATTATGCAAAGCTTCTTCTATCAACAGGGCAAAACTCAAGTCAAAGGTAAATATATGCTATCATTGCATGCTATGCAAAACAGGCTGATCTGATCTATCCTGCGCGTCTCAATCATAACGCACTAGCAGTGATGCATTTTCGAATGCAATGATCTGTGTTGTGTATCTTGCACAATTAGCACTTTCCAATACGAAATAGGAAAATGCTTTTGAGAACATGGACCTTTTCACTGAAATACATAGACAGAGAAGACAAGAAGTCTGGGGATGTGAATAAATCATCGCTTACCACTCCTTTTGAGCTGGGACAACTGTTATCATTAAGGACTGCTCCATGCATCTGTGATGATATCCTGGAGAAGATACGCTTATCTTACAAGGGGAGTAAGACTTGAAGATAGATGGGGCGTTATGCTACCTCTATCAGACGTTCTTTTACCAAAATTCCAAAGCGATGTGAGAGACTAATCACCGTGCTTGGTCACATAACATTTATATTTGTTCTCGGGTTTTAAATCAGTCGTATATGTATGTGATTTTAACTTGTATATGTTCAACACAAATTTAACATGACTTCAATTAAATGTAAATTAATAACTATAACTGTTCAATATGCTGGGCAATTTCTGTAGCAGTTCTTCTTCATCATTTGCTAAGCAGGTCTATGTTTTGATGGTGTAATATTGTTCTAGTGGTCTAATATTGTTCCGAGTAGTTCTACTTCAGTTGCAGTTGAGAGGGACTTAGCTGCTCTGCGTCTGCGAGTGCTTGAGTCTGGTGGTCACCCTCAGGTTGATCGGGCGATTCGTGTAGCTACGGGGCCAGACGTGGCGAGGTAGAATCTATAGATTATCTCCTTCTTTTCCACGGGAGCAAGCGTCATGCGTTGACTCCACAAACCGTCCCAGAGCTGAATTTTAGTCTCTGGGAATCGTGACACCGTCTCTAGTCTATCACTTTCTTGGTGATGGCCGAGGATAATCGTTCACTTCAGTTTGCTCCTTTTTGACCCTCGTGGCTCCACACTTCGTATTCGACTGACTGGCTACAACTGCGTATACTGCAGGGGTCTCTACCTCATCTCCGACCAATCATTTAATTCTCACGGTTCTCGTCTCGCTCTCGCGACTACATGAATCTTCTTTTGGAAATTCTGCTCTCCTGTCCTGGTGTTGAGCCCCTATCGGTTACGTCTCAACTTCGCGTGTCAGGGACAGAACGCAAAGTAGATCTAAAAGAAATATGAGTCGCAGGACCACTTAGCGGCAAGAGACCCTGGTCAGATAGTTGAGTAAGCTAACTAACATTCCGGTTTAACGAGGTCTGCTTGGTTGTCTCGGGAGTGAACGTCTCGAGGAGGTTAATTTAACATATTATGTAAACTTTCCTTTAGAGGGATGGTAACTTAACGTCAGGTTTTATTCAATACTATCTGTTTATCTCTAAGCTCAGTTACCACATCTTTGTTGTCAACATTTCTGATGTGTTACAGCATCAGATCCTTTTGTCAGTTTGTGCCTTGGATGAAAACAGATGAAAAAAAAGAATACCTCACAGGGAGCTGATGCCTACCGAAAAATCAACAATGACGTCCAAAAAGGCATGCGCACAGCAAAGTATAACTGGATAGAATATAAATGCCAGGAAATAGAGAACAGTCTAAACAAGAACAGCAGCAAGAAGGCCTACCAGACTGTGAAGCAGCTGACAAGTATTAAACAGCCCAAGGTCTCCACGAATCAAAGAAAGTCTGGCATATGCCTTACAGAAAAACAAGAAGTCTTGGACAGATGGACTGAGTACTGCTCTGGCCTTTACAACCACACACCAAACGGAGACCCATCAGTTCTAGCATGTCCAGAGAACAGAGAAGATGAAGAAATCCTCCCAATTCTCCGAGAAGAAGTTGAGGCAGCAGTGCAATCGATGAAGAAAGGGAAGTCAGCGGGAGTGGACAACATACCCGCGGAATTGCTTCAAGCAGGAGGAGAAGCGATGATTGACGCACTCACCATTATCTGTAACAAGATCTGGCAGAGTGGGGAGTGGCCTACACCATGCACCCAGTCGCTTGTCATCCTATCCTATCCTATCCTATCCCATAACTCGGAGGTCGTAGGGACACCACAGATGATCGTTTAACCAGCGTACTCCATCTTTCCCTGTACTGTCCTCAGCAACCCTGATGGTTTCGCTCAGTGTCAAACCAGTCCATTCTCGAATGTTGTCCTCCCACCTCTTTTTCGGTCTCCCTCTTCTTCTACCTCCTTGCATTGTGCCTTGCAGGATGGTCTTTGCAAGACCTGTTGATCTGGTGACGTGATCATACCATCGGAATTTACGTTTTTTCACCACTGTGAGCAGGTCATCGTGTTGTCCAATGGCTTGTGTGATGGTCTGTCGGACTTCGTCGTTGGTGATTTTGCTGGGTATAGGAAATGACCAGAAGTCTTCTGTAGCACCTCATCTCCATGCTTTGTATTCTTCGTTGGAGATCTGCTGTGAGGGTCCATGTTTCGCAAGCATATAGGAAGATGGAGATGACAAGGGAGCGCAGCAGCCTTACCTTGGAATATAGACTGATGGTCCTGTCTTTCCAAATTGGCTTCAACCTAGCCAGGGCAGCAGTTGTTTGTGCGATCCTGGAGAGGACTTTCTGTTTGATTGTCTGATACACTGGCTCCAAAATATGTGAAGCTATGCACTGTGTTGAGGGATTGGCCTTGGACTTTGATGTCCGTGTTGAAGCCATTGGTGTTGTTGGTTATCATTTTGGTCTTCTTTGCACTTATTTCCATTCCATAGGCTCTGGAGGTGGTGTCAAGCCTCTGTACCAGCTGTTCGAGTTCTTGTTCCTCTCCAGCCAATCCATCAATGTCATCCGCAAAACGGAGGTTGGAGATTGCTCTTCCCACTATGCAGACTGTGCCTTCATGGTCTGCAAGGGCATCTGACATGATGCGCTCTAGGAAGATGTTGAAGAGTGTTGGCGAGAGTGGGCATCCCTGCCGCACACCGATTGTTGTTCGGAACCAGTTTCCGATGGCGCTATTGTGGAGGACTGCACTGTAGCCTTGCCATACAGGCTTTTGATGACCTCAATAATTTTTGGGCTTATGTTGTACACTCTCATGGTTGCCCACAGAGCTGCATGCCAGACTCGGTCAAACGACTTTTTGAAGTCTACGAACACATGATATAGATATTGTTGGTCTGTAGGTATTTCTCGCAGATTATTCTGAGGTTGAAAATCTGTTCAGTGGTACTTCGCCCTGCCCTGAATCCTGCTTGCTCTTCAGCTATGATTTGTTCAGCTTGGGGTTTCAACCTGTTAAGTATTATTTTCAGGAGGACCTTGCTGGGATGGCTGATGAGGCAGATGGTGCGGTAATTTTCACATTCCTGAAGGTTACCTTTTTTGGGAAGAGTGGTGACAAGCGACTGGGTCCATGGTGTAGGCCACTCCCCACTCTGCCAGATCTTGTTACAGATAATGGTGAGTGCGTCGATCATCGCTTCTCCTCTTGCTTGAAGCAGTTCCGCGGGCATGTTGTCCACTCCCGCTGACTTCCCCTTCTTCAGCGATTGCACTGCAGCCTCAACTTCTCTGAGAATTGGGAGGATTTCTTCTTCTCTGTTCTCTGGACATGCTAGAACTGGTGGGTCTCCGTTTGGTTTGTGGTTGTAAAGGTCAGAGCAGTACTCTGTCCACCTGTCTAAGACTTCTTGTTCTTCTGTAAGGCATATGCCAGACTTGCTTGTCATCACTCTTCCCCAAAACAGGTAACCTTCAGGAGTGTGAAAATTACCGCACCATCATCCATCCCAGCAAAGTCCTCCTGAAAATAATACTAAAAAGGTTGAATCCCTAAGCTGAACAAATCATAGCTGAAGAACAAGAAGGATTCAGGGAATGGCGAAGTACCACTGATTTTCAACCTCAGAATAATACGCGAGAAATACCTAGAGCACCAACAACATCTATATCATGTGTTCGTAGACTTCAAAAAGGCGTTTGACAGAGTCTGGCATGCAGCTCTGTGGGCAACCATGAGAGTGTACGACATCAGCCCTAAAATTATTGAAGTCATCAAAAGCCTGTATGACAAGCCTATCAGTGCATTCCTCTACAACAGCGCCATTGGAAACTGGTTCAGAACAACAATCGGTGTGCGTCAGGGATGCCTACTCTCTCCAACACTCTTCAACATTTTCCAAGAGCGCATCATGTCATATGCCCTTGCAGATCACAAAGGCACAGTCAGCATAGGGGGGTAGAGCAATCTCCAAACTGCGTTTTGCGGATGACACTGATGGATTGGCTGGAGAGGAACAAGAACTCGAACAGCTGGTACAGAGGCTTGACACCACCTCCAGAGCCTATGGAATGCAATAAAGTGCAGAGAAGACCAAAATGATGACCATCAACACCAATGGCATCAACACTGACATCAACGTCCAAGAACAATCCCTAAGCACAGTGCATAGCTTCAATTATTTAGGAGCCATTGTATCAGACAATGGGTCCAGACAGGAAGTCCTCTCCAGGATCGCACAAACTGCTGCCCTGGCAAGGTTGAAGCCCATTTGGAAAGACAGGACCATCAGCCTACATTCCAAGGTAAGACAGCTTCGCTCCCTTTTCATCTCCATCTTCCTATATGCTTGCGAAACATGGACCCTCACAGCAGATCTACAACGAAGAATACAAACATGGAGATGAGGTGCTACAGAAGACTTTAGGGCATTTTCTATGCCCAGCACATCACCAACGACGAAGTCCGACAGACCATCACACAAGCCATTGGACAACACGATGGCCTGCTCACAGTGGTGAAAAAACGGAAACTCCGATGGCGTGGCCACGTCACCAGGACATCAGGTCTTGCAAAGACCATCCTGCAAGGCACAGTGCAAGGAGGTAGAAGAAGAGGGAGACCGAAAAAGAGGTGGGAGGACAACATTCAAAAATGGACTGGTTTGACACTGAGCGAACCATCAGGGTTGCTGAGGACAGGGAAAGATGGAGTACGCATGTTAAACGATCATCTACGACCTCCGAGTTACGGGATAGGATAGGATAGTATAGGCCCTGGATGACGTACTTGTCTAGTGCTGTTTTGGGTGACTTGCTAGTCTGAATCTCGTCAACACAAGACATTCAAAATTCACACTGAAAATATGTTTCATGCTGTTCTCTGAGGAAACATTACATTACATTATTATTGTTTTAGGTCCAGCGGACTCTTCCGAGCCAAATCAGGACCAGTACAACCGAATCAGGACCACAAAATCCAGATCCCAACTTCGCTGATCTGCATAAAAGATCTCCCGAAACAACTCTAGTGGTAACACTGAAGGCACTCCACAAGCCGGTCACTTTACAATAAATCCCACGCAGGGGGTCGCTGAGGCTATACTCTAATTTATCGAACCCCCGTTTACAAAAACAAAAAAAGAATATAAACATCATTATAAAATATAAACAAAACACATACATATAAAATGCCTACATTGCCAAAAAATAACATAGGAAGCCTCAGTGACGACCTGGCAGAAAGCCTCCAATATTTCCAAGCTGATCCAACAGACCTCACACACAAATGAGGAGTTTTGTCCCGGAAGAGTTTTCAAGAAAAAAGGTAGGTGACTAGTTTAGCGAACAAGAAGATATTATAGTAAATTGATAGAACAGAGTAGGAATGAGAAAGAACAAAGGAGAAAGACAGCGACAGTGGGAATTTAAAGCACTATATTGCCAGAAAGTGGGGATAATACTATTTAAACAGAAACCCCCGGCACCCCCACGGGAGACTCTGAGGAAACTCACTTGCATCAACATACTTGTTATCAAACGCGAAGAAAAAGAGCTCAGACAACTTTCATGTTTGTAAAAGAAATTGTAACTTAAGTCCTTTGAATTAATTTTGTGAATAAAAACACAGTGAAACACAACATAATATCTTTGTTCTTTATTATTCCAAGAAAAAAGTATAGTCTTACCATCTTCGTGGGTGCAAATGTGAAAAAAAGCCAAAGTATGCTTGAACAGTTTTACACGGCATTCAATGATCAGAAAATAGTGTACAGAAGATAGAGACAGAACAAAGGATTCTCACAAATCTGTACCAAAGCCACTTGACAAAAGTGTTGCAGAATACCACAGCAGATTTCAACTTGCATCCAAATTATTAAACCATATTGGGAAATAATATTGGGAGATAAGAAATTGTAAGAAATTTGACATTCTTATCAAAAGTCCCTTCACTAACAAGTAGTTATTGGAATTCGGTCTTCTGATCACAAATTCATTCACAAAATTTCAAACTTTAATTATTACCAATGTTATTGTTACTGAAAATGTAAGACAAATTGTTCGACCCAAAAAGTTATTATGCAAATCTTCACTTTATCAGTGTATTAAGCAAAATGTAAAAGCAATGCCATGATTGTTACAATACATATATTTGTTATAAATGGGGATCTCCCTAACAATAATGACCAGTTTAACTATCTCAACAGTGAGATCGTTTTTCAAATAATCAGTTCAACTATCTTAATAGCAGATGTTTCCAAATAATCAAGCCAAACTTAAAATCCAAACATCACATAGTTTGCAAATGACTGCAAACAATTCGCTAACAATGGCATATATTTTTTTCTTGATTATGTAATACTGTAATCAATCAACAACATCCCATGTAATCAAAATATACACAATCTATATCTGATGCAAAAAAGCTCAATATCTAAAGCAATGTTATTTCTACAAAGGAGTTTTATGCTATAGTTTATAAAAGCCAGTTAGTTCTGTCAAATTCATTTTTAAAATATTACTTTTATTTCATAGTAGCATCAGCATGAAAGTCGTTCGGAAAAACATTTGTTTTGTGTTACAATAAACACTTCAATTTCTTTTTAATTTGTCTACTGATATCACATAACATTCAAAATATTATTAATTCTATAATATTCATTGCCTTATAATTATTTTATTGGTTTTTCTTAGCCGCCCAAAGGTTTTCGTCTTTGATGTATGTTTTATTCCCTATTGGGGTTTTTGCTAACTCTGGGTGACTTGAACTCACGGCTTGGCTAACTCGCCGATTTAATTAATGTTTTAAATCTTGTCGCGATTGAAGAATTTATCAAGTTTTATATCCTATCCTATCCTATAACTCGAAGGTCGTTGAGGCACCAAATATTATATTTTAACCAGCGTACTCCATCTTTCTCTGTCCTCAGCAACCCTCATGGCTTCGCTCAGTATCAAGCCAGTCCATTCTCGAATGTTGTCCTCCCGCCTTTTTCTGTCTCCATTTTCTTCTGCCTCCTTGCACCGTACCTTGCAGGATGATTTTTGCAAGGCCTGATGCTCTGGTGACATAGCCATACCCTCGGAGTTTCTTCACCACTGTAAGCATGTCACCGTGTTGTCTAATGGCGTGTGTGATGGTCTGTCGGACTTCGTTGTTGGTGATGTACTGGGTATAGGAAATGCCCAGAAGTCTTCTGTAGTACCTCATCTCCATGATTTGTATTCTTCGTTGTAGATCTGCTGTGTCCACGTTTCGAAAGAATACGAAGATGCAGATGACGGGAGCGCAGCAGACTTACCTTGGAATGTAGACTGATGGTCCTGTCTTTCCAAATGAGCTTCAACCTTGTCAGGGCAGCAGTTGTTTGTGCGACCCTGGAGAGGACTTCCTCTCGAGACCCACTGTCTCATATAATGGCTCCTAAATTGGCCTTGAGTTTGAGGTCCATATTCATGTCATTGGTGTTGGTCATCATTTTAGTCTTCTCTGCACTTATTTCCATTGCAAGCTCTGGAGGTGGTGTCAAGCCTCTGTACCAGCTGTTCAAGTTTTTGTTCTCCTCCAGCCAATCCACCAATGTCATCCGCAAAACGAAGGTTGAAGATTGCTCTACCCCCTATGCTGACTGTGCCTTCGTGATCTGCAAGGGCATCTGACATGATGCGCCCTAGTAAGATGTGTTGGAGAGAGTAGGCATTTTTAACGCACACCGATTGTTGTTCTGAACCAGTTCCCGATGGCGTTGTTGTGGTGGCCTTGTCTTCAATAACTGTAGGGCTGATGTTGTACACTCTCATGGTTGCCCACAGAGCTGCATGCCAAAAACGCTTTCTTGAAGTCTACAAACACATTACATTACATTACATGATTATTGCTTTAGGTCCAGCGGACTCTTCTGAGCCAAATCAGGACCAGACTTCGCTGAAAGATGACTCACCCTTGATCCGCATAAAAAATCTGCCGAAACAACCCTAGTGGCAACACTGAAGGCACTCCACCAGCCGGTCACTTTACAATAAAGACATCCCACGCAGGGGACGCTGAGGCTATACTCTAATTTATTGAACCCCCTTTACAAAAACAAAATAAAATACAAACATCATTATAAAATATGAACAAAGCACATACATATAAAATGCCTACATTGCCAAATATTAACATCATAGGAAGCCCCAGTGACCACCTGGCAGAAAGCGTCTAATATTTCCAAGCTGATCCAACAGACCTCACACACAAATGAGGAGTTCTGTCCCAGAAGAGTTTTCAAGAAAAAAAGGTAGGTGACTGGTCTAGTGAAGAAGAATGAGATAGTATAGTGGATTGATAGAACACAGCAAGTATGAGAAAGAGCAAAGGGGAAAGACAGCGACAGTGGGAATTTAAAGCACTAAATTTCCAGAAAGTGGGGATACTTTTTATACTGAAACCCCCGGCACACCCACTGGGGGAACTACACACACATGATATAGATGTGGTTGGTGCTGTAGATATTTCTCGCAGATTATTCTAAGGTGGAAAATCTGTTCAGTGGTGCTTCGCCCAGCCCTGAATCCTGCTTTTTCTTCAGCAATGATTTGTTCAACCTGTTGAGTATTATTTTCAGGAGGACCTTGCTGGGATGACTGATGAGGCTGATGGTGCGGTAATTTTCACACTCCTGAAGGTTACCCCTTTTTGGGAAGAGTGATGACAAGCGACTGGGTCAATGGTGTAGGCCACTCCCCACTCTGCCAGATCTTGTTACAGATAATGGTGAGGGCGTCAATCATCGTTTCTCCTCCTGCTTGAAGCAATTCCGCGGGTATGTTGTCCACTCCCACTGACTTCCTCTTCTTCAGCGATTGCACTCCTGCCTCAACTTCTTCTCGGAGAATTGGGAGGATTTCTTCTTCTTTTCTGTTCTAGGGACATGCTAGAACTGATGGGTATCCTTTTGTGTGGTTGTAAAGGTCAGAGCAGTACTCTGTCCATATCTATCCAAGACTTCTTGTTCTTCTGTAAGATATATGCCAGACGTACTTTGGATCGTGGAGGTCTTGGGTTGTTTAACACTTGTCAGTGCTTCAGTCTGATAAGTCTTCTTGCTGTTGTTCTTGTTCAGACTGTTCTCTATTTCCTGGCATTGATCTTCTATCCAGTTTACCAGTTCTATGGGATAACAAACTGTAACGATATATATGCTACAAAACTAATGTAGCAAAGGAAAGTGGTGGGGTGTAATATTTGGGGTTCAATAACAATGTTTGTTCTCTCTCTCTCTCTCTCTCTCTCTCTCTCTCTCTCTCTCTCTCTCTCTCTCTCTCTCTCTCTCTCTCTCTCTCTCTCTCTCTCTCTCTCTCTCTCTCTCTCTCTCTCTCTCTCTCTATCTCTAACATATGCTCACTAACCAGAATACCACTCACAACCCTTCTCTTTAAAATAGTTGTTGGCGAAAATGTCACAAAGACACCAGCAAGTGTTCTATATCTGATTGCGAAGAAAAAGAACTAAGGTAGTTGTTAATTAGTTATTCATTGCTTACAGGGTTCAGCGGACTGCTAAGAGCCGAATCAGGACCACAAAATCAATATCACAACTTGGCTAAAAGAGGACTCATTACATTACATGATTATTGTTTAGGTCCAGCGGGCGGACTCTTCTGAGCCAAATCAGGACCGGACAACCCCTGATCCGCATAAAAGATCTGCTGAAACAACCCTAGTGGTAAAACTGAAAGCTCTCCACCAGCCAGTCACTTTACAATAAAGACATCCCACGCAGGGGATGCTGAGGCTGTACTCTTTAATTTATCGAACCCCCATTTACAAAAACAAAATAGAATACAAACATTATAAATTATCAACAAAACACATACATATAAAATGCCTACATTGCTAAATAATAACATCATAGGAAGCCCTAGTGACCACCTGGAAGAAAGTGTCCAATATTCCCAAGCTGATCCAACAGACCTCATACACAAATAAGGAGTCTTGTCCCGGAAGGTTTTTCAAGAAAAAAGGTAGATGACTGGTCTAGCGAAGAAGAAGATAGTATAGTAGATTGATAGAACAGAACAGGAATGAGAAAGAGCAAATGAGAAAGACAGCGACAGTGGGAATTTAAAGCACTAAATTTCCAGAAAGTGGGGATACTATTTATACTGAAACCCTCGGCACCCCAAGAGGGGTAGTGAAGAAGATAGTATAGTAGATCGATAGATATTGTACAGACAGCGAGAGAGTAAGGGGGGTGGGGGGAATGGAGGGAGAGAGAGGAGGTGGGAGGAAGAAGGAGGCTGGAGAAGAATTCTTGCGACAGTAAAAAAAATCTTCTAGCCTTAGTTATGTAGCATAAAATATGAAATCAGTTACTTATTCATTTGCTACTATGAAAAAAAAATTACCATCATATTTAGTTCTCAATTTTTTTAAAAATATTATTAATTTCATATATTTATTTTATTAAATTCAATGAATCAGAAAGTACAAAGATGGGAGTGGAAGAGAGGGGGGAGTTTCAAACACGCACATCAATGCATCCACAAAGATAGAGGAAAATCCACAAAGATTGAGGAAAATCCACGAAAATATTCATAAGACAAATAATGCATGCGCATGTGAGATGAAAAACACACTAACCTGTGCGTGAACACACACACATGCACACACACTCACATACACCCACACACACGCACACATACACATTCAGATAGGGTGAAAAGTATCAATTTCAATGCACTGACATTTACCACTTTCACACAGCATCAACTCAAATATCCATTGCATAATCACAGAAATGCTGCAGTGACTTCTACATAAATAATACCAATATATCTAAACTCTTCTCAATGAAAATTAAACAAGGAGTGAACAAAAATCATATACAATCATGATTCATAAAAGAATATAAACAGAGCGTGCGTCATACTGATACAACGAATGATAATTACAGTATATTACATATGTTACAGGGTACAACGGATATAGTTCAAACAGTAGTTCAATGTCAAAAGGCAAAGTGTATATAGTTACCACACAAAAACATGTATATGCAAACACCAAAGAATGGCAGCTTGTGGAAGGGAAAAGTAAAGGTCATTTTTTACAGTGAAGACTGGTTATATTTAAGTTTGCTCTTATTAAAATATCGCTTTCAGTCAAGCTTGGCCATTTATTTTCTGGGTAATATTGGGCTTATAGTGAGTGGCAAAATATGAATATCAGATAATTCAGACTCATGACCTGTCTGCTTACAATTTTCACTTATAGACTGAATTACAAAGACATACACAGACAACAGTTTTCTGAGATAAATGAAAATATAAAATATATTCTTGTAAAATACAAAAAGAAATTATAAATAATCTGTCAATAGCATAGTAAGGCTAATGAGCTGAAGAGCAAATCAGATTCATCACAAATAGCTTAACATTTGCACAAAATGGGAAAAACTTGAGCAGCATATATAATGCACTGCACACATATACCAAGTAGTCTCTTAATAACAGACTTGTTACAAATCATCACAACTAAGCAGATACATAGCGAGTTGTCTCACATTTGTACCTGAACCGTCCGCACGAGCAGACTTTATAGACTTAAACCATGAAATGACGGGTTTAATAAAAGAATCCATTCCTACAGGGTGTGACTGTATCTCAAGCAGAAGACAATGATAAACACTAGCACATAGTACAAAATCTTTTTCATAACCTATGCTGTCTACCTGAATGCAGCATTCCATTTCCCCCCTCACTCCATCCCACCCCACCCACCCAAACAAACAGTTTTATATGGCAATATTATTTTAAAACAGGTTGGGTTTTTTCCATTTTTCTATGGCAAACGTGATTTCAAGAAGTTAAGATTGTGGTAAAGAGAACAAAATAAGGCATAAAAAGACAATGGACATAGCAGGGGAAGCAGATGGGCGTCACAAATTATGAAAACCAAGAAAAGGCATCTGGAGAAAAGCCAGCAGCTGAGCAATAAAGCCTGCATTCCTTTGAAGTCTCACATTTCATTGTAGGACCTCTACCTTGGTCTGACCTTTACATACTATTATTACTTCTAACTAGGAAGTAATACAATATTAGCCAACAAGGAGCACAGCAAAAACAAATTTGCAAGAGGAGGAGCGGATCAAAAAAGAAAACAAAACCATACACACAAACACAGAGATAGAAACCAAGCACACACACATATGCAGGTACACATATGCAACCACACGCAAGCCGTCTCTCAGTCATCACTCAACTGGATTATATTTTTAGTGTTCATACCGTACAATTTTACTACCAAAGTAAAACAATAACAGTAAACAAAATGTGAGAAACTAAATATATTGATCTACTTCACACTCATTTGCATTCAAACACCATACTTCTATCTCACCAACACACACACAAGTGCATATCTCGCATGAATGTACAAATCTCAAAGTTAAAATACTTAAAATACTACACGCATGCAATACACTCATCAATTTATGTAGTTACATGTATGAGTTAAATGTACATTCAAAAAACAGAGAATGTAGAAACTACATCCAAAAGATAATGTGGACATAATAATAATGCATATATAATGTGATGCCAAAGAAAGTTAATTGTGATGGCAAAGAAAATCCAATGAGTTGGCAAAGAAAGCTACCGAGTAATATAATGCTCCAGTAACAATGTACCACAGAAAGGAAAATTGACATCCAAGACTACAATGTATTAATGTACAAAAGATAAACCCTGCTATATACAGTGCAATGACTTAAACACAGCACAGTGTACTCTGCTGTACACATCTGTACACAAAATGGCATGTTTAGCTTTAAGTTCAGTACACTATACAAGTGATGTACAGAATGATGTACATCAGCTCTCAGTAGGCCAATGTTGTAAAACCCTATGTATAAGCCCATATGTACAATTCACCATACAACTGATACAGAGTGCTGTACAACAGCTCTCCATAAGCCTGCCATGTACAAGTCCATAAATCTAAATGTACATTACACCTTACAAGTGATGTACAGTACGTACAACAGCTCTCACAGAACTTATCTCTATATATTATAGAGACCCATCTCTGTATCTATCTCTATCTCTTTGCAGAACTGCCTCTGCATAGAGCTTTTGGTTAAAAAAAAACTCTCCACAACAGATTACATAAACTTTCCAGAATAAAACCTGAGCCAATATCAACAAACCCACACAGTTTTCTAGCACTGGCCACATATATGATTGATTAA
Source organism: Oncomelania hupensis (assembly GCA_036898135.1). Taxonomy (NCBI): domain Eukaryota; kingdom Metazoa; phylum Mollusca; class Gastropoda; order Littorinimorpha; family Pomatiopsidae; genus Oncomelania; species Oncomelania hupensis. The sequence continues at coordinate 31,464,297 of CM072517.1, read as the reverse complement.
TCTGTACACGTGCCTGCAATTGTAAGACACAAAATAAAACAAAACAAAACTTGTTTCGCTGAATGCAATGGTCAATTTACAGATGCCACAAACAAAAAATGTTTCTCAAATTGTGGAACATCAAATAATAGTAATAGAAATTCTAGATTTGTACACGATGAATCCAATAAAAAAGGATCACTGCTGCAATTGTTGCACATCTGCTTAAGCCACTAAAAATCCAGCAATTTATGTTTCATGTAAATACTTGGATGAATTGATTCAAAGAGGGATTGTTTCCTAGCATACTACTATTTCATCCATGATACTACATCTTGCTTGGCCAACATTTTGAGAAAGTACGAAGCCAATACATTTTAATACCTGCCCAGTTTTTACAGTTTCCATTACCAATCAAAACTCAAGGAAAAGAAAACAGTTGTTCACTATTGGTTTACTATGGATGTCTATTATCAGTCTGCGGAAAACAATGCATTTGACTAATTTAAACTTACTAAGAATAACATAATTTGGGGGGAAAGTGGGGGGTGGTGGTGAGGAGATAAACTACAGAAGGTCAACAAACCACGATAACGTATGTGCAGGGGAGATACAGATTTAACTCAACCTTTCGGCAAACTACTCTTTGGCACAGTGAATTGTAGAAACTAAATCAAGTCGCTTCAGAATGGACTGCTGACATTTCCTTGGATGATTGGAAGAATATCATATTGGGTTTACTGACAGAATGCAGTCTGCCAAGACTGATTGAAGGGCAATAACTTTTGTGTTGGATTCAGACAGTTATGTGAATAGGTTTAGCTTTGCTGTGGAATGGATGAATTTTATCAGCATTTTACGTATGCACATTGTAAAATTAAAAACTACAGTATAACAGTGCATCAATTTTAGACTCTTATGAAAAATACAGAGATACACTTTAGCATAATTATTAGGGGAAAATGTTCAACTCACACATTTATTTTTATGCCGAATATTTGTTTTGCAAGTGTTAGTATAATTATGCTACTCCAATAATAGATAGTTCAAACATCAAAAAAGCTATCTTAGTGGTGAAATTCTAAAAGCAAAGCTTGAAAAGGCAGATACTGTTACTATAGCATTAATATGCTAAAAAAAAAATTCATACATCAACGATTTATTTTCCTCCCAAAATGTATGTAACATTTTGTTAATGAATTATAGTTTACAAATGTGATTACACACAAAAACATTAAATAGTTAAAGATGCCATTAACTGTCTTTAAATGTTAAACTTTCAGTATCACAATAAATGGCAAATTGAACGGCACCCAGTTCACAAAGGGAAAAGGGAAAAAAGATTAGATAATATTCTTAGGGATCTTTGGCATGCTTGCGGTTTTGGTGTTGTTTCATTTGAATTGCATACAACTCACTGTGAGCATTGCAGTTGTCATACCAGAGATTGCCTTTCTCACAGAGTTTTAGTGATTCGCTTCCAACTACCTTATGAAGTTTTAAAACCTGTGCAGATCCCCAGTTTCACATTTAACAAGGCTGAGTAAGTCCCCTCCACAAAACAAGATCAGTTTGGATGTCATACAACCAATGTAATAAACCCACAGAGTTGACTTCATCAGAAAGCCAGTTTTCACAAAAACATTGTCCGTGTTATTGATAAAGTTGGTGACTTTGGATAACAATGAGTTTATGAAGTGCTGACACCACCAACAAATAGTAGTCCATGCAACAAAACGAATGAAAACTACACACCTGCCAAAGACCTCTATTGTAGAAAATATGGTTAGTTAGTGATTCATTGCTTACAGGGTCCAGCGGACTGCAAAGAGCCGAGTCAGAACCACAAAATCAAGACCACAACTTGGCTGAAAGATGAATCACCCCTGATCCGCATAAAAGATCTGTTGAAACAACCCTAGTGGTAACACTGAAGGCACTCCACAAGCCGGTCACTTTACAATAAAGACATCCCATGCAAGGGATGCTGAGGCTATACTCTTAATTTATCGAACCTTCTTTTACAAAAACAAAATAGAATATAAACATCATTATAAAATATGAACAAAACACATACATATAAAATGCCTACATTGCTAAATAATAACATCATAGGAAGCCCTAGTGACTACCTGGCAGAAAGCGTCCAATATTCCCAAGCTGATCCAACAGATCTCACACACAAATGAGGAGTTTTGTCCCGGAAGAGTTTTCAAGAAAAAAGGTAGATGACTGGTCTAGTGAAGAAGAAGATAGTATAGCAGATTGATGGAATAGAGTAGGAATCAGAAAGAACAAAGGAGAAAGACAGCGACAGTGGGAATTTAAAGCACTAAATTTCCAGAAAGTGGGGATGCTATTTATACTGAAACCCCCGACATCCCACAGTGAGGAGGGGTAGGGGGTGTGTGTGTGTTTGTGGAAAATATGTTTCAAATAGAAGATACAGATTTTCTTTCATTCAACTGGTCTAATACCCCTTGGGGTCATGAGCAATCTTGCCACTGTAGATTGTTCAAACCTATAAAGGGAAAAGGGAAAGCCACAGTTGAAAACCTGTCTTTCCTTTGTAGGCGAGACAAATTCACTGCGGCAACAGTACCCCCGTTGGAGTGCCGGGGGTTTTCAGTATAAATAGTATCCCCACTTTATGGAAATTTGGTGCTTTAAATGCCCACTGTCGCTGTCTTCCTCATTTACTCTTTCCATTCCTGCTCTGTCCTATCACTCTGCTATACTATCTTCTTCTTCGCTAGATCAATGACCTACCTTTTTTCTTGAAAACTCTTCCTGGACAAGACTCCTTGTTTGTGTATGAGGTCTGTTGGATCAGCTTGGGAGTGTTGGACGCTTTCTGCCGGGTGGTCACTAGGGCTTCCTATGATTGTATTAGTTCGCAATATAGGCATTTTATATGTATGTGTTTTGTTGATGATTTATAATGATGTTTGTATTCTATTTTGTTTTTGTAACCGGGGGTTCGCGTAGTTGAGGTCAACCCTCAGCCGTCCCCCGCGTGGGATGTCTTTATTGTAAAGTGACCCGGTGGAGGGCGTTCAATTTTTCCACTGGGGTTGTTTCAGCAGATCTTTTATGCGGATCGGGGGTTGTCCGGTCCTGATTTGGCTCGGAAGAGTCCGCTGGACCTAAAGCAACAATAAATCAATCAAAAAAAAAAAACTGGTCTAATATCACGCTTTTGTAAAAAGACAATAAATTGAACGATTGCTTGATTGATTACATTACATGATTATTGCTTTAGGTCCAGCGGACTCTTCCGAGCCAAATCAGGACCAGCTTGATTGATTGATCAATCAACTGGTAATAGGTGATTAAGTATCTCTAAATGACCAAACAAGCTGATATAAATGCAGAAATAAAATAAACCGCGCCATTCCGTAAATATAATATCAAGTTGAAGCAAAAGTGTCCTCGAAATTTATTTTCTTGAATAAATATTACTCTCTGTCTTTATAGTTAAATACAAAAATCAAACTTGCCACTTCAAAAATCCTGATTACATGCTTTTTTTTATTAATAAAAATAAACACTTAAACAACAGTGACCTCATATGGCACATTTTCTGCTGTAAACAAAGCTGAGAACAAAAAACAAACTACAAGGGCAAAGCCCATAGGACTTACATTCTCCTTATGGTACTCGCAATATTTAACATAAAAAAGGGTGCCCAGAAAAAACAAAATGAAACGGTGGCATTATAATGCGCAGTAATACCAACTTTGATCTTTTTATGCTCTTGACCTTGAAATGACCTTGAATCCAGTTCAAAATATTTTCATGTGTTATTAAGTAAACAACAGCAAAATGTGTATTATGCCCAAAAAACTGACCATGGCATAATCTTGACCTACCTTGACCTTGGGATGACCTTGACTTTCACATGACCTCTCATGCTCATGTATGGTCAATTAACTCAATGTTACATGCTATGGGTTAAATATACAGCCATAATGTACAATGACCTATTTTGTGTATGTTTTTGCAAGGCATAAAATGACCTTGACCTTTAAGATCAATGTAAAAACGGAACATATATGAAAGATCAATTGATCATCTCTAAATACAAGTTTGGATTTTATATCTCTCATAGTTTAGTGTCAAGGTCACTTCACCCACACTAACTTTGGACAGCTCCAGTGACCTTGACCTTGGAGTGAGGTTAACCAAATTTGCACAGAATGTGTGTCTCATTAATATCTATCACACATCTAAGAGTCATAAGTTCAATAGTAGTAACTTGGGAAAAAAATGAAATTTTGTGAACTGTCATTTTTTTTAGTAACATTTGTTGACCTTGACCTTGAAGTGAAGTCATTCATTCACTGATATTTTGTGAACTGTCATTTTTTTTAGTAACATTTGTTGACGTTGACCTTGAAGTGAAGTCATTCATTCACTGATCATTTATGAGGTCTCACAGATATACACCATTTAACTAAGTTTGGTTGTTATAGTTGAAATAGGTTCTGAGATATTAATCCACTTGTAAGTTTTGCACAGACAGACGATTACAGGTGGACAACGGACGGACAGACAGACGGACCAAAAAAATTAAATTTGTAATGTCATTCTTGGACTATATAGGACTTATTTCGCACAGATTTGCACAAATCTGGAAACATTTTTGTTTGAGCGACTACATATACTCACATTGCCATGCATGTGAGTCCTACATTATGCTGCCGTCATATAACATTGGTATTTAATTCTACAGCTAAGAGATAACAATGTTCCCTAAGGCATATAAAACCAACATGAAGATCACTCTCTATGCTAAACTTTTATAGTGTGGTATACACAGATGATGGTTAGTCATTCTGTTAAATTACAATCATACACCTTCAAAGTTAGTACTGAAGGCACTCCACTCCACCAGGTGGTCGTACAACTTCAAAGTAAAAAAATTAACTTGAAATCCCAATCTCTAAGCTACACTGTACAAGTTTTATAAGATTATACATTAGCATACATTAACAATAAATGTGCCAAAACAAAACAAGGCACTGGTAAAAGTAACAATGACAAAAATAAAACACTGCACTGCACTATTCTCATAATAACGTTTTTTATTTGCTTCAAAGCAACTTAGTTTCACACAGACATTTTATTTTTATGACGGAACCCAAAATGTCTTTACCAACTAAAATATTAAAAATATAAATAAATAATAATACAATTAACTGTTCGGGCAATTTCAACATTTTCAAAATCCTTCTACAATAATTTTATTCTATTACCAAGAAAGATAATTTTCACCAAGACACATGATATATTTCAGTGATTATTCTATTCACCCTTGTTCACAACCCCTATCATTACTCTTCCACTTCACACCATTGCAGAAGTACAATTAACAAAATCATCTTTTCCAAATACTTTTTATAAAAATAAACTTCGATCTTTGCTCTTTTGTATTCCGAAGCTAATATCAACATACAAGTCTGGCTGGATTTCAATTAAACATTTCTGTCCTATTGTTTGAACATTACATTCCTATTGCACGCTTATGACCTATCATCATATAACAAATAATTTAAACTCTTTGAAACTGCCATGTCATTCTGAATACACAAAATGCATTCACTCTTTATTTGCGTTGTATGAAAATCAAAGCTAGTTATGTCACAAAAAACAAATATATTGCCATTTTATATCAAGTACATTCCTCGTCTTACAGTACAAAGAAATATCCTCTTCGAAATGGTAGATATTCGCTTCTTCTTTCTCCATAATCTGTGTAGCAGATACAGTTAATGGCAAAGGCCATATTGCCATATAACATCATAATGCGGAAGACAACAAATAAAATTCAACTTAAATCTAAGGAAAGAAAAAAATTAATGACAAGAGCAACAACATTTATTGCAGCTTCTCAAAATCCACTAAATAAACACTAGACTGTATAGACTAATATGCCAAAAGAAAACACACAAAAACATAATCTGCCACTTCTTCTCTTACAATGGGGCTGCTAAAGTAAAACACACAGTATGTAACATGACATGCACACACTATTATAATGGGACATGCACACTATTTTATAGGACATGCACAGCTTATTTCATTTACCAATCGGAAGGACCAATATTTGTTCTTTTACTGATCCACTGTCAACTTTGTCGACTGTTGAAGGTAAAGTGTACATGAAAGACAACGTAGACCATGCACAATCATCAGTTCCTGTGTCGGTGCTCTAGTTCTTCTTGACTGGCATTCAGGGAATTCCTTTGAACACTGAATTTTCTTTGTTGTAGGCTGCATAGAAAATCTTTAAGCGTCTCCAGAATCTATCCAACTGCTGCGGTTCAATTGCTGGTGTTGGATGCCACCTCACTGCTACATTTTTCTTGTCCAATGGTTCACCATTTTATTTTGTTGCTTGTAATGTGGTATTTCAGTTGCAATAGCTGCTGTTCAAGACTGCTTCTAGCTAGTGTGCACGTTGTCATAGTGATGTAGCGCGCCTTCCAACTTCTTCACCATCTGCAAAAGAAAAAGTCATCGTTATCATCATCTTTTTTTTTTTTTTTTTTGAGTTTGAATATATGTATCACCATGCAGGTGAAATCCAAGTTGTTTTCTCAGCAGCCGCACTGCATAATTCATTATCGTTTTAAAACATCAGATATTTATTATAACATGTCCCCAAATGAGCTCTAAGAGTACATTTGCATCATTTACTTACTATTTGTGAAGCTTGCATCTGTCAGTAAAAAAAAAATTATACAACTGTTCTATAACAGAATTTAATAACTACAGCTGTAGAAATATGGTTAAAGCTAAACAATTTCGTAAATGTTTACAATCTCGAGCCAGATTTGCCTGTCAAATGGTTAGTAACCACATGCAATTCCCTGTTGGCAGCAAAAGGGTTAACATTGATCACAAAACTATTTGAACCCTAACAAATTCACACCTATGGATTTGCAGTGTGAGTACAGAAATGGTGGGCCCACAAAAAACATACATCTTGATAGAAGGTGATCTGCGAGCGGAGGTAGAGCTGCATCATCAGCTTGAAGTCTTTGACTCTCTCTGACTGGAAGTGGTTCATCTCTGCCAGAGTGCCGTACGAGATGGTGTCCGTGCGGTGAAGAACATTCTGCATTTCTTGTTCCGACAGCTTTCCTTCTTCCTGCAGCTTCATGCACTCTTTTGCCTTGCCTATGGCTCCCTGAAATTGAGCGGTTGACATATTAGGTTGGTTAGTTAATTATTCATTGCTTACAGGGTCAAGCCGACTGCAAAGAGCCGAATCAGGACCACAAAATCAAGACCACAACTTCGCTAAAAGAAGACACCCCTGATCTTCATAAAAGATCTGCCGAAACAACCCTAGTGGTAACACTGAAGGCACTTCACCAGCTGGTCACTTTACAATAAAGACATCCCACGCTGGGGATGCTGAGGCTACACTCTAATTTATCAAACCCCGTTTACGGAAACAAATTAGAATACAAACATCACAATAAAATCTCAACAAAACACATACATATAAAAATGCCTACATTGCCAAATAATAACATCTTAGGAAGCCCCAGTGACCATTTGGCAGAAAGCGTCCAATATTCCCAAGCTGATCCAACAGACTTCACACACCAATCAGCAGTTTTATCCCGGAAGAGTTTTCAAGAAAAAAGGTAGGCGACTGGTCGAGCGAAGAAGAAGATAGTATATAGTAGATTGATAGAAGAGAGTAGGAATGAGAAAGAACAAAGGAGAAAGCGACAGTGGGAATTTAAAGCACTAAATTTCCAGAAAGTGGGGATACTATTTATACTGAAACCCCCGGCACCTCCAAGGGGGGAGACATATTAGGTAGGTTGATACCAACAGTAAGCAGTTGTTTACCAGCTACTTCTTTCATTCATATACATAAAATCACCGTTAAAGTGAAATAAGAATTCGTCTTTTTCTTTCGTTTTAAAGCTCAAAATGTGTTTGGTTTTTTATTCGGGTCTTGTAATTGTTAATTGCATTTTACCACATTTTTATGAAGTCCAAGTAACAACAAATATTAAATAATAAAAAGGCAGTGTTTTTACAAAACGGAAAATGTTAGAGACATATTACTTAATTCCAACTACCTCATGCATCTTGAGGACATCAGGGTAGACATTGAGGAGGCCTCGGTACTCTAACAAGGAATCCATCAAGGCGTACGCATCACTTGAAGGCTGCACACAAAACAAACAATATTATGGTCAGCATGCTATTTTGATAACAATCTTTTTATTGCATTAGAGGAGCAAATGGTAAGTGCACTTGGTGAAGAGGAGTAAAAAAAAATATAATGGTAAGAATGAGTTACATGTGGAAAAAGATCCCACAATAAATACTAAAATAAAAAGAGAAATGAGTAGGCACTTTGGCTCAGTGGTGAAAATAAAGGCAGAAACATGACAGCATTGAATGTCAAGTGATAGGACTGCAGCCAATGGTTGGAAAATGTGAAGGTTGGTGGCCTACTGTGCCCAAAAAATAACATGTTGCAAACTCACCTGTCTTTCGAAAGCTGTACCAATCTCGTTGTAAGCATCACCAGTGTAGTCAATGGCGGTTGTCAACTGCTTGGACGCTTTAAAAGATAAATTAATTTAAAATACAATACGTATTAAAACCATATATTACAGCCCACCCTCTTCTAAACCCAATTTAAACAAAAATTAACAAATAAAGTCATATCTCAGTAACCCAACCCTCTTTGAGACCAATCACACACACACATTTTTGTAGAAACGACGTTCTGAGGGATTATTTTGACACACTTTCCATTTCTTTGACATTACTTTGACATTTTCCAATTTTTAAAGATATCCCTAACCCTAACCCTTAATCTAACCCTAATCCTAAAACAGCTCTAACTCAACGGAGCACTATTTTGATGTCAAAATAGTACGGCCTTCCCAAAAAGTCAGAAGAAACCATGTGGAGTTTCATGTGTGTGTCATCAGAACGTCGTTTCTACATGCCCTCCTCCCCCCCCCCCCCCCCACACACACACAAACATACACAGAGCAGTGAGAGACATTCCTGGAAATTAATTTATTGTCTGTGTCTCTTGCATGTGTATTGCCTGCAAGTTTGGAGAAAGCTAGCTGCTTCATATGACATCATCTTGAGATATCATTGCCATTTGCAATTTTACAATGTTCCTATGGCTATAGCAGACATAACAAGCAAAATATCAAAGTTTCTGACCTTCGCTGGTGTCCATGTTGAATGTCATAGCCAGCTGTTTGAAAGCAATGCTAATCTTTGTGTATTCTCGCTTGAATGCTGTAAGAATATCACAAACAAGGTGAAAGCCAGAATTCAAAAGGACAATTCACAATGAAAGTAATGTTAACTCACTCAGGACGAAGTGATTTTGCATGTGACATTCCTAGTGGGCAGTATAAAACCACCTTGCCAAAAATAATATTTGCAGTTGACACATTTTTCTTTTTCATCTCAAAATAAAAGTGTCCACAAAAAATAAGCAAAACTGCAAGTTCATAGAAAACGTGGTGTTTTATTTCTGGTGTGTTTAAGACTCCAGTCTTCTCTTCTTTATTATTTTTTCTTAAATTGTATTTTGAACTCACAAACTTTCAAGTGCTTGTCTGCAAAAGTTTTTAAAATATTGCAGTTTTAACACAAACTTAAAAATCTGAAGAAAATATGTGGCACTGGGAACCACTCTGTTATTTAATATATGGTGGTAAACGACATTACAGAAATTCTGCTTGCGTGTTCTTGCTTGCATGTGTGCTTTGCTTCTGCACAAGCCACAGAGGGACTGATTATATTCCACCCCACATCCTCACCCCCAGTTACTTACGTCCAATCTGTTTTTTGGCATAATCATGCATGATGGCATTGAGTTGCTTGGTGTTCTCATTCATGTTCAGGATAAACTTCTGAAAAACCTCCATCTTTGCATCTCTGAAAACCATACCAACAAAATACATATAAATATATCCTTTAGATAGTAACTGATCACTGTACATGTAAGAAATAATTGGATCAAAGTGCAATGCTAAAGGAAAACCATGATTATGATAATGAGGATGATAACAGTGACAAAGTGTGTACTCACACATCTCGCATGTCTAGTGCTTGTTGTGGTGGACTGAGTGTGAGGAAAAATTTTCCACCCTGGTATTCATCCTTCTCCGCTTTCCGCTTGCCCTGCTTCCATTTCTGCACAAAGCAAACGTTCAAGCTTAGACAAAGCGGTTTGTGCACAATGCAAGAAGTAGGAAGTCTTACATACAAGCTTGACAGAAACATTGTGTAAAACACACAGGTTAAGAAGTCTGCCTCGATAAAAGGAGATAAAGGCATTTAGCATTAATCACTACAACATAAACGGTTAAGGGAAAGATGTCTCCCTTCTTCAGCTACCAGTGGTTATACATTGTGCAATGATGCCACAGCTATATATCAGCTTAAATGTGGATATCAATTAAACGACTTTCCTCCTCCTGCTGGTAGTTTTACAAAAGTAATTATGACAGCTACATTTTCAAGCTTGACTTTTATTTACTCTGAAGATTTACAACCACAGGACCATCCTGTGTTTTGCTCTCTGCTCAAGTTGTCAGGTGACTTGTGAGATGCAGCCACTAAAAATTCCTTACACATGGCACAAGTCAGTCCATTTTTTGATTTTGTGAGTCCAAAACTGAATAAAAACAGGATAACCTCAGGTAGTTTAAGTTAAATCAGTCAGTGCCTTGAGCAACAACAAACAACAACAACAATAATAAAAATAATAATGTTCGTCATAATAATGTTCGTCATTTGTAAGGCGCCTTAGCCTAAGGATCAAGGCGCTGGCCGATACAGGATCTAACTCAAACCGCCCAAGACGCCCACCCGCAGCCTTTGGGCGCATGGTCTGACGCCCGGACAACTGAGCACAATCCTGGGCAGCCAGGGATGGGGGAGAAGGACCAAGTGCATGCTGGGTGTGTTCTTGTTACAGGACATGAGCGTCAGGATCTTTAAAGTCCGTTATGATGGAATGTATGCGACACACAGACTAGACCTCGGTTTATACTCTCATCCGAAGGAGTAGGAAAACAGGAGTAAAGTGTCTTTCCCAGGGACACAACACAATGGCCCGGCCAGGGCTCGAACCCGGGACCTTCAAATCCGCAAGCCGAAGCACTACCATTAGACCACCGTGCCTCCCTAGAATTAATAAAAAAAAAAATAATAATAATAATAATAATAATAATAACTATTATTATTATTATAAAAACCTTTTCATCTGTGCAGGTAAGAAAATGTAGGAAGACTTCTGAGCGACTGATGATAGGATGCCGTACCATGCGGTCCACCCACATCTGTAGAAACTTCATCCTCTCCTGCACAAAATCTTCCTCGTATCGACCTGCACCATAAGAACAACTACACATTATTTACTTGGTACGAACAAGCAGCAAAAACACCAAACAAATTCTAATATAAAATAAAAATAAAAACAAAAGAAATAACTACCGTCGCTCAAGAAGGAAAACCAGCATTCAACTAAATTGTAACCCCTTCCCTGCCACAGTGAAAAAGCGCATCTGTATTCCTGTATGCTGGAGCAAAATGTGACTTTTGAGGGTGTGTTCACTAAAATGCAAATAATTCAGGTATTTGAAGCGATATCTCTTAGATATTTGGCAAGTTTTTTTCTAATATCCCTGGCTTCAATTTCACGTGAAAATAGTTTCATTTGACAAAACATACATTTTTTAGTAATTATTTATTCTGGTTATTTTTCAGTGATAGGCATTTTGGGAACATAAAAACGCACTTCATCACAAAAAATGCATGACAGAACACAACAAAAAACTGACCAGTGTAATAAAAGGACAAACATTAACCACTCAATAAACTGCTTGGTAATCAACTTTACTGCTATATCATCCACAGAAATAAGGGTACAGAGACACTTGGTTCGTAGCTGACATCATTATCATCATCAATCCTTACCTCCGACAAAAGAGGGTAGTGCTGGTTGCAATCAGTTTCTTCATTGTCTGCTTCGCTGTCACTTCTATCTCTAAGGTCTTCATCACTGTCTTGATCATTTAAGACCTCTTGAAGCACTTCAAGAGCTGAATATCGTCTGAAAACAGACCTCATAGTGCCCCCACATCGTCCACCATCTACCATATTGGTTGACGACTGAACACTAAGAGCTTCTGAAGTTTCCAAACATATGCAACTTTCGTTTTTTGCAATTTTTTCTAACAGTCAAAGGGAAGAAATCGTTGGTTCGAAATGTCTAACTGCTCTGCCAATAGTTACTGAGGTTACCTCCCTTCTTGGGTGAATACAGAATGCTGACGAATAACACACGAACGGCGTTCATAGTTGGGCACACAGGAAGCAGAAAGTGGTTAAAAAAATGTGACAAATTTAATGAAATCTTGAATGAATACAATCAATAGTAGATTCGCCACAGCAGTCACACCCATCCTCATTATAAGATCTAGGTCGTTTCTGTTTCTTACAACATCATAAGCAGGGTCATACTGTTCCACATACACAACCACAAATAAGAAATAAATCCAAGGACCCTGGCTTACCTGTAACTTGTTTGTCTGGAAGAGGCGGGATAGGTATGCAGACAAACTTAGCTTCCAGTCGTTCATGTAACCAGTCAAAGTGTTTGTAGCGTCGACTCACTTGAATATTGCTGAACTGTTTACAGAGACAATCCAAACTTTAAGGTTCATATTAAAAACAACAATCACGACAAATGATAATTTACTGTCAAATTCAGACATTAATTTCAGAGGAGGCTGACCTGTACAGAAGCATTCTCATGATATCTATGAAGACAAATGCTCTTTAAGTCAACAAAACCAAGAGCTAGAACTACAATTATAACTAACATGAGTGGGAACATATACTCTACTAACTACAACTAGAACAATTCAACAATAGTAATAACTGAAGTTTGAGAAAATTGTGTCGTGTTGGTTGCAAACATTCACTCATTCAGTTCTCTTAGGTGGAAGTTGTGAACCAGGTAGTGAGAACAGTGTTAGAATAAGGGCTTCATCACTTGTCCTGTAGGCAAGTTGAACATTCTGGATTCCTTATCACCCCTGATATGTTTATTACAACCCTGTTATATTAGCAAACTCACAGTGGGGATGAGCTGATATGCAATGTAGCTTTTCAGGCCTTTCATTTTGGTTTCTTTCTTTGGTGAGGATACAGAGCATGTGTAGGGGGTGTCTTGGTACTGCCACATAGGTCCATCAACTGTTTCCTGGAAACACAAACAAAACCATATTTTGTAACTATATGGACCTAGTGCTTGCTGGGTGTGTTGGTATAACTTGCACTCACCTAAGACATGAGCATCAGGATCTTTCAAGTCTGTGTAATGGAATGCACATTAAACAGATTAGACCTCGGAATATACTCTCATCCAAAGGATTAGGTAGGAGACCTGATAAGCCTCATACCAAAGGGTTTTCAAAGGTGGGAGCTTTTTTGCCCCTCGCTTTTTTGTCCTCACCCTCATAGGTGTACCAAACCCAGACATGCCTACCCTCAATTTGAAGTTTCCGTATTAGCTTTTTCAAATTTCAGTATCACTATTACGATTTCCGTATTTACTTTTACTACCTTGTTTTTGCACTCATCCTTTTTGATATTATGCGAAGAATCCAGTGATAGATTGATTTGCTGCCACAATGATCTTTTTCTTCTCAAAAGCCTCGTAATTCTTCATATACTGTGGGCCTTCCGCGTGCCGCTTGATGTCGTTCATATCACCGGCGGAGATGCCAAACTGGTTGGCACAAATCGTACTTTTGAGTCAGTGCTGCCGCGAATAACGAAAGGACACTTTTCCGAATACGAGGCAAGAAATGTCTGCCCCTTGCGCGTTTTTTTTTTTTAAGATTCAGATTCACAATCACTTTGCTTAGCCATTCGTTTGAACGCCATGTTTTAAATTCACGAGCACCGATCTTTACTGCGACTGTGCAAAAACGGGTTCGGCAAACTTCTGTGCCTCTACCGGAAACTTCGATGTCACAGGTCTCGACTGCGCATTGTGGCATTAAACCTTCGGAAAAAGGTCATGCGGTGCATTACCACAGGACAACGATTTCGATTTTTTTTCTTTATCATTTTTTTAAATTTCCGTACCGTAAAACAAATATCCGTATTTTCTTGCCGAGTTTTTCAAATTTCCGGAAAAAATATGGGAATTCCGTACGGGTAGGCATGTTTGCAAACCCATGTCGAGTCGTTTGGTACTGGAAACTTCAGCACTGGAGGATAGTGCTCTACCTCAACGCTAACAGGCCAGAATCAAATTCATTGAAACCCCAACAGTTCTTTGCTAAAATATATATCAAATGTGCCAATGTCTAACAGTTACCAAAAACACACCCTCAGTCAACTTTTCTTCTCCGATTCATAATCTTTCCCTTATGTGTTCACATCCTTTCCTTTGTGTTCATACCCTTGTGTGTTGAGTGTTGGGAACTCTTTCAAATAATTTTCAATAGTGATTTTACTGTGAATTGCCCCCCCCCCCCCCCCCCCCCCCTCCCCCATTTAAATGCACTGTACAACATTGTGTGCGCGAGAGCAAACAGGTTCTGGCTTACCACAATGCGAGTTCTGTCACTTTCCGGAACATTGGAGTCCACCTGTCCCATCAGAAACGCCTCTCCCCCTGTTTTGGCAAAACTGGAGAACCTGCAATAGCCAATAACATGGATCATGCAGTCTAATTTGAAAAGGTAAAAGCCTGCTTCACAAGACAAAAAATAATTTCTATCATCGTATTCATAATAATTACCATCATATAATTTATATTTTTCAAAGAAACAACAATAGCATACCCACTATCAAAACTGTTTGCGACACTGGTAGCTGCAAAAATGTTACTGTCACTACAATCTCTACTATGTCCTCTTAAAATAATTTATTACACTTTTATTTAGAATTGTTTTGCTCAACAGTGCATACAAAATCGAGCACTTTTGGCACAACGATAGTGCTCATGTAGCAGAAATAGTCTCCGAGTTTCCAAGTATTGTTACCCTTATACTGATATCGGTATCATGCTCCAAATCACAGATGTGGCTCTAGCTCTAGCCTTGTTTATATTATATATAAAGCAAGGATCAAATTAGGTAGTTAAAACAAATTTCATATTTACTGCAAAAGAAAGTAAAAGAAACAGCAAAAACAACAAGAAAAGGTTATGTGGATTGAGAGAGGGAAGGGTGATCCAGCATAACATAAACTGTGTCAAAACTTAGAGATACTCCAGATCAGAGGTTAAACTGAAGTGTAGTCTGTGATTGAGAGAGGGAAGGGTGATCCAGCATAACATAAACTGTGTCAAAACTTAGAGATACTCCAGATCAGAGGTTAAACTGAAGTGTAGTCTGTGATTGAGAGAGGGAAGGGTGATCCAGCATAACCTAAACTGTGTCAAAACTTAGAGATACTCCAGATCAGAGGTTAAACTGAAGTGTAGTCTGTGATTGAGAGAGGGAAGGGTGATCCAGCACAACATAAACTGTGTCAAAACTTAGAGATACTCCAGATGAGAGGTTAAACTGAAGTGTAGTCTGTGATTGAGAGAGGGAAGGGTGATCCAGCATAACATAAACTGTGTCAAAACTTAGAGATACTCCAGATCAGAAGTTAAACTGAAGTCTAGTCTGTGATTGAGAGAGGGAAGGGTGATCCAGCATAACCTAAACTGTGTCAAAACTTAGAGATACTCCAGATTAGAGGTTAAACTGAAGTCTAGTCTGTGATTGAGAGAGGGAAGGGTGATCCAGCATAACCTAAACTGTGTCAAAACTTAGAGATACTCCAGATCAGAAGTTAAACTGAAGTCTAGTCTGTGATTGAGAGAGGGAAGGGTGATCCAGCATAACCTAAACTGTGTCAAAACTTAGAGATACTCCAGATTAGAGGTTAAACAAGTCTAGTCTGTGATTGGTGATCCAGCATAACCTAAACTCTGTCAAAACTTAGAGATACTCCAGATCAGAGGTTAAACTGAAGTGTAGTCTGTGCATGCACACATTCCATTGCAAAGACTTGATAAGATCCTGATGCTCATGTCTTAAAGGGTGAGTGCCTGATAAATAATTACACCCAGCAAGCATTAGCTTTCTTCTCTGGTCACCTGGGCATCACACTATGCACCCAAAGGCTTCACTGGGCTTGAGTTAGATAGTGTATCGGCCCACACCTTTAGCATGCATAGCTCTTGAGCTGGAAAAATGCGATATAAAAACAATTAAATAAAAATAAAGATTATTGAAACTGCAACGCAATAATAATGCGGTAAACAAATAAACAATGGAACATTAAATTTGATTTTTAAATTAAAGAACACAGGAACAACAGAAACTCGGCAGCAAACAGAACGTTTGTGAAAAAGTGTGTTGTCCCTACTCAAAACCCTTGAACATAAAAACACCTGTATTCATACAGCTCACTTATCCATGTAGCCAGTGAATTCAATGCATTCCTGGGGTTTAAAAGCACAAATTGCTCTTAATGCTCAAAGTTTTTTTATTCTTGACAGCAGACAGACTACATGATAACACAGTCACATTAAGAACATCAAGTGATTTTTTTTTCTCCATTATTGGGTACAATGCCCATAAAGGTAAAAGGACTATCATAATTCAAATCTACAAAATCTGTTTTCTTTACAAATACAACAATGTGGAAAGTAGCTGAGGAATACATAATGGTATCACAGGAATGGCAGATATAAGATTATAGAGATAAGAGGATCACAATTATCAGGTCATTCACATATGATAAAGAATACACTCTTTTCCATAACAATCCACACATGTATTATAACCACACGCAAACATTCACTTTTCATTTCTCACTGCTTCAAATTAACCATAGACGCTTAGATCTTCCAAAACAATATTACGGAAGACTTAATAGAAAAGATGTAAAACATTTTAATTGCCTTTTCCCTTTTTACCTTGATTCCACTTTCCATTTTTCAAATGAGTAAGTAACCCAATCATAGTGCAAGGAACATGGTTAACTATACAATGTGTCTCATAGTTGAGGTGTCATTGCTTGGTTAGGGCAGGGGTGAATGTGAGGGATATAACACACCATTTTCAAATGAAAGACTAAATAGTATATATATATGATGAGATGGAAGAGGTATAATTGAACTGGCAATTTCCCATACAGATAGGTTTTATGTGTTGAGAGTTTGGGATGAGCCGTGCTAGGTATGGTTGTAAATGGGAAAGAGAAGGGTAGCTGGGAAGAAGGTGTGATGGATTGGATGTCTTCATCCACCTTTATATTGTGGATAACAACAGTGCACCTTCCAATTTAGACATTTGTGTGCGTACATTTTTATCTGAGAAGGGAATCCGGTCTTCATTTTTTTATTTTATGCTGCAGCAGGGGTCAAAAGTAATCATGTACTATACCTGTCCCCCATACCAAAAGTCAGCCTAAAAACACAACAAGACCTATAAACGAAATCGCCTTTGTTTACGAACTTGAAGAACCAATTAAGAAAATTCACCACTGAATAATTGACACTTTCTTTAATTATTATTTAATTTGAGCCTGGGCGATGTAGAAACTGATAATGACTGCTAGCAATTCATAATCATAACAGAAAATACTAGCTTTAAAATCCCTTTTCACTATGGAAACAGAAACAGTAGTGTGCTCATACACATACAGAAACATGCACCCACGTCATGCCTGTACCAACGCACACACACATGAGCAGTAACTATCAACTTTAAGAAAACTACACTCCTAACCATTTTAGTTATCACTCCAAATGATTCATTGTTGAGAAATGAAGATTTCTTCAACAGCACCTGACTCTTCTTTTGGAAGAGATAAGACAGTTGACCCACCCACCCCACCCTGTTGTTAAGCTCAATGTTATATACACATAGAAAGAAAAAAATCTTTATCATAAGTATAATGGAGACAGTAAAAAAAAAAAAAAATAATAATAATAAAATGAAAGCAATGAAAGAAAGAAACAACACTGTGGCTATTATGAATATGACCATTATACTAGTAGTATAAATTATAGTGACCATAAACAATTTATAGTGACCAAAAACAAACAAACAAAAATCAAGAGTTCTATATATACAGAAAACCAACCTGTTGAAACTGCTTTTGACAGTGCCATATTTGGACATGCCTTCCCCTGTGGGTGAGATCTGCTTTCCTTCTCGCCTGTGAACTTGCAGACCAAAGTTGCCCTGACCCTGCAGCTCCTGCCAAGACAGAAATAAAACAATAACAAAACATACACACAGAAAAAGAATTTAACAGAAAGTGCAGTGATTGCTGATGGAGTGACTCTTCCTTGTTAATAAAGCGATTCTTGAAGAAACGTCTTATCAATTCAATGAAGACATTAATTAAACAACCAACCAACCAACCATCTTGAAGAAAACAGACAGAAATGTTGTAAAACAAAAGAAAAGCAGAAGTGTTTTGGACATTTTAGATCTTGAAATCTGTCCACACAAAAATTGCAAAAGCTATCTGCATGCTTTAGACTATCAGCAAATCTCTTAACAATCTCAATCTCAAAGCAAAATGTTTAATAATGCTGGAGACCAATACTTCAATGGCAAAATCAATGAAGTGGCAATCCTTGTTCAAGAATAGTAAAGACAAGCAGCGTTTCAAATGTTTACAAATACAATGAATCAACACAACGACCGTGGCTTCTATATTTTAAAAAAAAAAGCAGAAAAAGACTCAAGAAAAAGAAAAAATCCAAAAAAGATTTAGGATCAAGAGGTGTGTAGAACCTATAGCAGCAGCTGCGATGTGCTCACGATCCAATATCATCAGCTAGACACACACAGCCACATTATGAATAATGCAGCTGTTAGGATGGGCCCATGAGTGTACAACATGCAATATAATGTGATTATTACCATACCCTGAATAATTACCATGCAATCTACTTTTGCGAATATGATTAAAAAAAAATTTACAAGAAGCACAATACCTATATGTTGCACCCATTTTTGTTATAAAAATATTTGATTCTCTTGTTTTTATGATGTAAAAACACTGTAGAAATGAATTTTACACAAAAATAATCATGAAAGCATAATCTGAAGAGGCATTTGTCACATAACTAAAACAAAATTTTCCGAACAATCGGCGTTGAAAACGGGAAGCTATTTTGTAAACAATGAATGTAACTAGCTTTAGAAAAATCGCGAGATCTCAAGAGAAACTTTGTCAAAAATATGGTCAAAGGGAAGCAATCTACTCTAAAAAGACCCTTTTCAAGTATGTGTATTGCTTAGTTCCCTTGGTACACTTGGTACGACGTACACATAACAGCGGCACGCTCCTTTGAGGCACCGCTAGTGCCGTAACACCGTTTCCGGCACGACTTCAATGCGTTAAAGCAAATAATTCTAAATAAATAAAAAGCAAGCAAAGTTTCCAAATTATGGTTCTTTTACTTCTTTTAACACTATTCTGCCTGAGCGTGCAGCAGCTAAGCATCACTGCTGGCCTGAGCCTGCAGGGCCAGACTGTTGTGAAAACCACTAGTTGTACAAAATCGGCTCTTGCCTAGCTCAGTGCAGGCTTATTGATATGAAATTTGGCATACTTATAGACAACTAATTTCTTTACAAAACTATATAAATTTCATATTTGTTTAATAATAAAAACTGAAAAAATTCCTAAATGAAAGCTTCTTTTGCTTTTTTTTTCTTGAATTTTCACAATAACATTGAAAAAAAGCATTTATGTAAGTTTTTTTGAGCTATTTAGGTAAACATTAAAGTATTTAGAAATTTCTTTTGGTAAATTTCCACAAAATATTATAGCAGCTCAACACAAAAATAGCAGAGAGAGAGAAAGATCTTGATAGTCCTCGATTTTTCATCATTTAAAAATCAAATTGCACGCCAAATTCGCAACAGAACAAGAAAATTAGACCTGGCGGAAGTGACCGTATGTTTTATTAACATGGGAGATAACCGTGCTTTCAATATATTTTTGCAATGCGGAGTTTTCTTGCTTAGACTGTATGCAAGTGTGGGATACTGGAATACCTGCCTCCCGACAGGTAGAGATGCATGGCGGCTACTGGAAAACTTGCTTCCCGGCGCGGAAGAGTAAATTGGAAATACAATATAAGGTTAATATTTAACGACACAAGACAACTTGATGAAATGTAAAGGTAAAGATATTCCCGTTATCTTTTCAGTAGTTGGGGAGAGATTTCATTTGCCCTGAAGATGCAACTTCTACACAAGTCCCCAGAGGAGTTTTAAGCAATGGTTCTGAGAAAGCTGCAGATTGTTTTTCCATAACATCGTTGTGTTACTAATATGGAATCATTTCAATCGCTCAAATTTGTTATTTTTTCAATCATGAGAAAAATATAAAAAAAGGCAAAAATAAAAAAGAACAACAGAAAGAAAGAACATAAAAGATTTCAATGGTTGTTTTTCATAATGAGTAAAGATATCACTGTTTAAAATTAGCCAAAACTCTGTCTCTGTCATCTCTCACAATGCTGACAGCTAGCCAAATGCCATCCATTGTGACTATCTACTACATGTAACAAGTACTTTCCATGCTCAATCAATACAACAGAAACAACTACAGCATAATTTATAGAAAAAGTTGTGTTGTTTTTTTACCAACATTAGATAATGACTTTTAGTAACATATCTACAGCATGAGCTTGAAGAGAAAACTGTAATTAAACTAAACCTGCATTGTGACTACATTAATAATTAAACCTAGGAATGTTCCATTACATGAACTAGCCTTAATCATGATCATCATTAGCTTACCCAATAAACCAGCATGGGGTGATAAGAAGAATGGCTAGGTTTTGTTTGAGAGCTGATGTCAAGATGACCAAGCTTCAAGGCAAAATTGCAAGCTTCCTTTCGAGTGCATGATTGTGTGGTTAAATGAATGATGTGAGGGCAAATAGTATAATATGACACTAGTATTTTGTAGATGTCAAAGCATTATTGGAATTTTTTTTTTCATGTGCATGACTGAAACACAAAACAAAATGTGTGAAGGAAAATGGGAAAGTGTTGATGGTCAGTTGAGAATAACATTTTTAAAATTATCTGAAGCCAGGAAGGGAACAGTGTGAGGTTCAAATCAATCAATTAATCAATAAGAAATCAATAAAACAATCTGTGAATATATTCATGTATTTATTTGATTATGTTACAATAACTTTCAGTTTTTGTCCTGGTATGTAAGCATACCTGGAAATTGCATTTACTGTTTAAAAAAAGTGTTTAGAAGTCACAGGAATTAGTACACTTAATATATGTAACTTTTGCAATAAGCATGTCCTTGGTTTGAGATATATATGGTTCACAATTACATGAGTGTAGTATGAAAAAAAATCAATAACAGACTACTACCTGTGGAGTGGTAAAGATGAAGAAATACATATCTGATGTGAGAACTGTACTCAAGATATGAAATGTGTAGGTGGAACATAATTCACAAGGAAAGAACTTTATCTTCAATTAATCTTCAATCAAAGTGATATTAGTGTAAGGAAAAGGAAATAATTTTGAGAGTGCGTAATTTCTTGACAACCTCTCCACCCCAGCAAATCCCCTCACACATGCAACACAAACACTTTCTTTCTCTGTCTCTCTCTGTACAAGGGTGTTCCTAATATACTGTGTAGGTATCATCAGAAAGTGTGCGCGTTTTCTTGGAAATTCACTTGGTCATATATGGTGCATCTAGGCCAAATACAGTGTATCTACTAGGCTCTATATGGGATCACTCAAAGCAACAACAAATATGACAGTGACTACAAAATAATGCATTCACTGTTATATCTGTCCCCTCCACCCCCTCTTTAAAAAAAAAAAAGATAAAAAAAAGAAATTGTGGTGGCATATGTCACATCTGCTAGTAAAATTAATGTAAGAGGCCAAGACATTTGAAGGATATGGAGGAGTATGCCTGCAAGATAGGATACACTCTACAAAGGACACTGGGCGAGTGGGATACCATGCAAACAATACCTGTGACGAATCAGACTTTTTCAATTCAGATTCACTTGCAGCAGTACTAAACTGCTGAATAGATTCACAATGTTGTCCTGGTTCTTTCTGCTCTTCCGCAACACTTTGTTTCAGCCATGGCTGCCCTGGAGTCTGTTTCAAAGTGCAGCCATAATGTTTTATTTTGCTGTTTATTTTCTTGTTCTTTGATAAAGGTTGTCAAAGTGTTCTTCACTGAATGACATGAGAATAAAGCAATGACGCAAAATTTAGGAAAATGGAGGAAAACTGTAGACAATGAGGAAACTACAAAGCTCATGTCATTTTCCTAATAAATTAAACCCTCCACGTTATGCACCACCATGATTCAAGCTTCAAATAAAACACCCGCATTTCAACAAAATAACTAGTGCAGCATTTTCATGCAAGTATGTGAATGTAAACACAATTTCATAAATTATACTGAATGAATAAAATAATGAAGAAAGAAAACTATAACAGCAGCTGACTGCATGCTTAAGCCACAACTGGCAGAAGAAAAATGAAGCAACTTGTTGAAACCTTTAAAACCAGACAATTAAAAAACAAAAACTGTGGCTTCATGCATGACCATACACACTAGAAAACAAATAAGACATTGACATTCTGATTTTCACAGCAGAACATGAAAAAGCTGGTAAAGATCTTACATTTACATTAGCTGCACCCACAGTACTGTTGCTTGACTCATCATCATCGTCCCAATCCTCATCCCACTCATCAAAGCTCTGTTGGGGATGTACATCCCCACCAGGTCGACCACCTCCCCCAGCATCATGAGGCCCATTGCTGAAGCCGTTGGAGGGCATGGGAGGGGCAGTGGCCATAGGTGGTGGCGGTGGTGGTGGGAATGATGGCTCTGGTGCTGACATGATCTGTTAGGAAACATCGTAAAATATTTAGGGAAACAATGTAAACCATCAAGCCAACTTTTAATAACTGCAGTCACCAAATTTACAATGTCACAGGCAAGAAACAAAGAGAGACCAACTTTGAAAGCTGTATTGAGATTTATTGTAGTATGCTTGACAGCCTCAACACCTTCACAGGGCAGCTCAACAATAACCACACAAGGAAAACATCAAACATATAAACATTGCAAACACGTAACATCCCAATCACAATATAAACAGCAAACCAATAGTCTACTAGACCCAAAGGTAAAAGCAATCATTATGATTAATGCAAATTGAGTTTTAAAAATCACTGAAGTAAGTCAACGACAACAAAAACAACACTAACAGTAATCAATCTCAACCACAACAAAAGCTTCACACAGGTCTAAACAACATAATATAGACAAAACATGGCATTCACATACACACCCACCTAAACACAAAGCACTGGCAATGACCCATGGACAATCACAACAAAAACATCAGCACACCGCCACAACAGCAACAAAACAATAGCTTCACAATAACAACACAAAATCTCTTACTTCAACATAGGATTCAGGGATAAGGCCCTGTTCACCCTTGTCATTTCTTGCCTCCCACCAGCCATCTCCAATGTCCTGAAAACAATGGTACATCATTTTCACCATTGTCACAAATCTATCATTTCCAGGATCGGGGAATGGGGAAGAGAATGGGTCACATTTATAGCAAAGATTTGCATACATATTCACACTTCACTTCATTCTTCATGCTGATTTTTTTGCTTCCGTCCCCTGTCTGCCTCTGCTTTAAACTGTAACCCTTGTCGTGAATGCATGTATTCCAGTTGTGGGTTGTCAAAAAAAGTTTCTTAAATATTAGTACTTTTTACTTGCATTGAAAAAAAAATAGTATTGTCTTTTTGACTGCACTGTAAAGCGTGGTGAATCCATTCTTATTGGTCTACTGTATTATTATTATAACACTCATTCTTCTTCTTCTTAGGACAAGGGATGCTGGGTTCTTGTACCACTGCATACAGGGAAACAAAACTGAAAGTAACGACGCAGACCTGCTATCACTGTATTACATTTCGACACAACACAAATACATCTACTCTTGAAGTTGCTGCAAATAACTGATAACAGTTCCAACCCATCCCACTCCCCCCATTTTCACGCCCTTACCTTTCCATTACAAATAATTCCAATACAATTACTTTCCGCTGGTTGGAACAATGGTAGCGATCAAGTTAAAACAGCAAACAAACAAGACGAAGATGGCAAACCATGGAAATGTATTTCCAGACACTCACACACATAGATGGCCACTAACCCAGGTAATGTTCCTATGAAGTTAAGTAAAAATCTGTCAGTTGTTCTTAAGAAGTGGTGTGCAATGGATCAATCAACCAACATTTGGCTCATTCTGATGCTCAACTATTTCAACATATTTCTAGATATTTTAGAAATATAAAAAGAAATATCAAAAGAGAACAAACTAACTTAAATAATTACAAATTAAACAATTTACTTCATAATATGCACTTATTATTGCGTTTTGGGTGTACGTTGTTTTCTTGTTTGTTTGTTTCTTTTTTCTTTTTTTTTCCGAGCTTACAGTGTCCGGCGTCAGTCTGAAGGTGACATTTGTGAACTTTTCTCTGAAATTAATGGACGGATTTCTTTGAAACATGGTATTTAGTTAGGAAATAATGAACCCTACTAGAATGACCACAAAGTATTGATATTGGGGGACATCATCATGGCGACATCATAATTTCTTGCTTTTTTTTTTCTAATCCTATTTTCTCCCAGACTACTGGGGGGATTTGGTTCAAGTTTAGTACATGCTTGAAGTCATCGAGGGCCTGTGTGGCAGGGCTGCTGGTGCGGTCCTCCAAGGCAGCGCCATCGGAGGCTGGTTCAGAGCAACGGTCAGTGTGTGTTGGGATGCCTGCTCCCTTCAACACTCTTCGACATTTTCCTGGAGCGCATCATGTCGGATGCTCTTGCAGATCGCGAGGGCACAGTCGGCATCTGGGGGTTCAAGAGCAATCTTCGACCTTCGTTTTGCGGATGACATTGATGGATTGGCTAGAGAGGAACAAAAACTTGAGCAGCTGGTGCCAAGGCTTGACACCACCTCCAGAGCCTATGGAATGGAAATAGGTGCAGAGAAGACCAAAGTGATGACCAACGGCACTAATGGCATCAACATGGACATCAGGGTCCAAGGCCAGTCCTACAGCATGGTGCATGGCTTCAAGTGTTTGGAAGCCATTGTATCAGACAGTGCATCCCGGCGGGGGAGGGGGGGGGGGGGAGGGGGGTCCCCTCCGGGATCACACAGACAGCTGCTGCACTAGCGAGGTTGAAGCCCATTGGGAAAGACGGGACCATCGGCCTATATTCCAGGGTGGGACTGCTGCGCTCCCTTGTCATCTCCATCTTCCTATACGCTTGCAAAACATGGACCCTCACAGCAGATCTACAACGAGGGGTGCAAAGCATGGGGGTGGGGTGCTACAGGGGAATGCAAAGTACATCGCCAGCGGTGTGGTCCGACCGACCATCACACATTCCATTGGACAGCGCGCTGACCTGCTCGCAGTGGTGAAGGGACGGAAGCTCCGATGGTATGGCCATGTCACCAGATCATCACCAGGTCTTGCAAAGACCATCCTGCAGGGCACGTGCGGGGAGGTGGAGGTGGGGAGGGAGACTGAGGGAGAGGTGGGGGAGCAACATTCGGGGATGGACTGGTTTGACACTAAGCGAGGCCATCAGGGTTGCTGAGGACAGGGAAAGATGGAGTAAGCTGGTTAAATGATCATCTGTGGTGCCCCTAGCTACGACCTCCGAGTTACGGGATAGGATAGGATAGGATATACTTCACCTGTGCCTCCAAATTTATGCAAATCAAGTGACGTAATCATCAAGAAAATTTTAATACATTTTGTAATCTTTTTTTAAATTTTGTATGTAAGTAGGGTGTACAGATGCCTTGAGCCTTAAACGAAACTATGGTATATTCAGTGTCTGTGATGTCAGCGTGTAAGGTCATAGTTTCTTCTTGTTTTTTTCTGATCCTATTTGCTCCAAAACTACTGGAGGGATTTGGTTCAATTTTGGTAAATACTTACTTTACCCAGACCTGCTTACCTCAAAATTTTTTTGTCAGTACTCCAGGCACTTCAAAACCAGATTTTGGAAATCATGACCAGATTTTGACTTTCGGTATTTATATAAACTGTCGTTATTTTACGTGAACCAAAATAATGATAATAAATAAATAAAAATATAGAACTGTGTAAACTTATTGTCATTATTCATCTTAATTTGCCCTTAGCTAAATTTTCATATATTATTACACACGTAAAATAAATCAAGAAACGTTACACTGTTCAATAAATTTATTGTTTAAAAATTAGGGTGCTTAATTGAAAAACAATGCAAAAGTGTTAGGCCACCACATCAACATAATATGTGATAATGATCTACTTGTATTTAAAAAAACAAATCCATGCATGTATGCACTTTTCAGTTGCTGCAGTTCTTTTTTTGTGAAAGAGCTTTCAGGTCTGAACATACCTACCATCAGTGAGTCAACAGCATCTTTGCCCATACGGGACCTACTGTCAGTGGACGTTTTACGTACGCAACTAAACACCCTCTCACAAGCAGCACTGTTGTGTGGGATGGTGCAGAGTCCAAGCATGAACTGGCACAGTTGCAAAAGCTAAGGGTGTTTTTGCTGACCTGCACCCAAAATTCGTCCACCTGCATAGCTGGGCCCACCAATCCCTTGACATCAGTTGACTGATACTCGGAGAATTGCTCCTGATTTGTTCAGATGTTGTATTTGGTGGAAAGAGTGCAGGGAATCGCTTCACAAAAAAGCGTAGATCTTGGGAAGATGCAGTAGAACTGAACTGAAGGACATATGATTCTGCAGTGCTGGAGCAAAGGGTCAGTGAGGGGCAGTTTCAGGAGAAGATAGCTGCAAGTTTCCTCAAAGTATGCACGCACTGAAGCATAGAACTTTGCAATACGTTCAGATTATAGGTTGTAGTCTTTGAGACTGTCAAGCATTTTCCTTGCCTGATCACCAACCAGCAGGTCTTCATCAGCTACCAAACAAGGCCAATTTTTTTAATAAGAAACCAGAAATGTCTGTTTTCGTTTCACACAAACACGCTTGGATGAACTCGCCACCTCAACATCTGAATCATCATCTGTTGTTTCATGAATTCTTTTCTCCATGACAATTAAATATTTGCAGAGTATACACTTGAAAAACACAATGCTATCCAATGAGTTATAGTTTTCTGGCGCTATTTGTTTAGCTTCCGCATCCGGTTAAGTGTACTTTTTACCAAAATTTGTTAAAAAATAAAAAAATAAAAATTTTTTGGTCGATTTTTGTATTTTTTAAAAAGAGATCGTAACAGCGTACTCGAGGTCAAAATATCGGGACAATACGGCAAAATACGGACGGGTAAGCAGGTCTGCTTTACCTATCCAAAGTAAAACCAAACTTATGCAAATCATGCCGTCAACTTTTTTTTCTTTTATTAATTTTTTTTAAAACTTTGTATGTATAGAGTGTACAGATGCTTTGAGCCTTAAACGAAACTATGGTATATTGAATGACTACATCGTATGATGTCACCATGATGACGCCTTTTTTTTTTAAAATTAATGTTCTTATTTTGAACTTTTTAAGTTTAAGGGCTCCTGTAGGCACTGGCCAATATAGGACCTAAAGTCATCTGAGGTACCAACATGCATTTTTATGCCCATTGTCTAATTGCTCAGTTGTTGTATTTATTATTATTATTATTATTATTATTATTATTATTATTATTATTATTAACGTTCTTATATTGAGCTTTTCCAGTTCAAGAGGCACAGGTCGATACAAAATCTAACTCAAGCCATCTGAGGCGCCAGTTTGCATTCTTAGGCACAGCGTTTCACGTCTCAATCATCGTATTTATGTAACTGACACACACACGCATATGACATGACTGTCAGTTTATTTAAAATCTGGGAATAGTATCTTCGTAACACTCCTATTTCTCCTTTTCCTAAATTCTTGTCCTTTTTATTCTTTATTGTGTGAAATGCAATACACGTGTGTGTATTGTGTGAAATGCAATACACGTTTGTGTGTGTGCGCGCGTGCGTGACAGCACGCATAAGAACTCTGCACCCATTCGGGCCCAGCAATTTTGTTGTTTTTTTTCTCGAGAAAGGTACCAATCCCTCAAATTGCCTGATAATAATTATGCAGTAACCTTTCAGCTTTCTCTGAACAATCAACTTGTTAACTATGCACATAGTTCAGTATTTTCTGAACAATAAAAGATTATAGTATTAACTCAATTGAATAAATTAAAACAATTCCAACAATTAAATAGAAGTTCAAATTCTGTAACCTTACCTGCCTAATAATGGTCAAGACATCTCCACTGTAAAAGGTTAGCTCCCCATTGTTGGTGTCCCCCTCAAAGTCGTACAAACACTGAGCCTGCAACATCATAACCCACATAGAGAAGTCAGATTCATTCACACTGCTGAATAAGTACACCACTGGCACCATTCTAGTTCACGACTCAATGTCTGGCATGGTATTTCAATCAGCAACCATGATCCTTTCTAAAATTATTTATACAATTACAAAATGATTGAGACTATATAATAATTGCAGAGTATAATGCAACCCATGGATAATGTCTTTAAGTTTCTATACATGTCATTATAATCAACTCTCCTCTTATGACTAATATAGTAATTGTACCAACTCTAATACTGTATTAGTAATGGCTATACACTGCTGCACTAATACTTCGAAAGAGCATCCAAGGAGTCTCAAATTATAGGCTTGTGCTCTGCTGCCTATGACTCATCAAGAACAAAGGTTGGGTACATTATTCAACCAGGAGTGCATGTGTAAACATATATAACAGCCAAACACGCATATAACAAACACGCTTTCAGCAAACGACACTTTTATCGAAGGATAAAAAAATCCCTTGCCAGAACTGTTCTTATTTGTTCCTTAGTTAGTTTGTTATTCATTAGTTACAGGGTCCAGCAGACTGCAAAGAGCCGAATCAGGACCACAAAATCAAGACCACAATGTGGCTGAAAGAGGACTCACCCCTGATCCGCATAAAAGATCTGCTGAAACAACCCCAGTGGTAACACTGAAGGCACTCCACCAGCCAGTCACTTTACAATAAAGACATCCCATGCAGGGGACACTGAGGCTATACTCTAATTTATCGAACTCCCTTTTATAAAAATAAAATAGAATACAAACATCATTATAAAATATCAACAAAACACATAAAAATAAAATGCCTACATTGCTAAATAATATCATAGGAAGCCCTAGTGACCATTTGGCAGAAAGCTTCCAATATTCCAAAGCTGATACAACAGACCTCACACACAAATGAGGAGTTTTCAACAAAAAAGGTAGGTGACTGGTCTAGCGAAGAAGAAGACAGTATAGTAGATTGATTGAACAGAGTAGGAATTAGGAAGAATAAATCAGAAAGACATTGACAGTGGGAATTTAAAGCACTACATTTCTAGAAAGTGGGGATACTATTTATACAGAAACCTCCGGCACTCTCACGGGGGATAAAAATACTAATACTGGATGCTATATGCACCTTATTCCTAAATCAGATTTAAAGCACGGCGATCTGTAACCAACATACACGCTCACATGTTACAGACACTCCTACATAAACAACACACATTTTGGCAGTCCGCTGGACCCTATAAACATGAATATCTATCTATCTATCACTAAAACGTGTGGTGTAAAGGCACATATAAAGTGTAAAGGCGCATATAAAACTATTAGAAGATGGAAAAGAAATCAAATATTTTATTTTAAAATTTTAGACAGGATCACACAAACAACTGCTGCCCTATCAAGGTTGAAGCCCATTTGGAAAGATAGGACCATCAGTCTACACTCCAGGGTAAGGCTGCTGAGCTCCCTTGTCATTTCCATCTTCTTATACTCTTGCGAAACATGGACCTACAACAGGAGGCACGGTTGCCAAGTGGTTAGAGCGTTGGCTTGCGGATCTGAAGGTCCCGAGTTCGAGCCCAAACCGGGGCATTGTGTTGTGTCCTTGAGAAAGACACTTTACTCCCGTTTCCTACTCCTTCGGATGAGAGTATAAACCGAGGTCTAGTCTGTGTCGCATGCATTCCATCATAACGGACGTTAAAGATCCTGACGCTCATGTCCTAGACGGGTGAGTGCCGGTGACAAGAACACACCCAGCATGTACCTTGGGTAAAGCGCTTCATTCGGGGCTGCTGTACTTTCAAAAATGAAAGTGCCCGAATTTCTCCTCGGTGATAATAAAGTTGTTAAAATAAATAAAATAAAAAATAAAACAAAGAATACAAAGCATGGAGATGAGGTGCTACAGAAGACTTCTGGGCATTTCCTATATCCAGCACATCACCAATGACGAAGTCCGACAGACCATCACACAAGCCATTGGACAACATGATGACATGCTCACAGAAACTCTGATGGTATGGCTATGTCACCAGAGCATCAGGCCTTGCAAAGACCATCCTGCAAGGCATAGTGCAAGGAGGCAGAAGAAGAGGGAGACAGAAAAAGAGGTGGGAGTACAACATTCGAGAATGGACGGCTTGACACTGAGCGAAGCCATGAGGGTTGCTGAGGACAAAAAAGATGGAATACGCTGGTTAAATGATCATCTGTGGTTTCCCAACAACTTTCAAGTTATAGGATAGGATAGGATATGATAGGATAGACAGACAGCATCGAATTGGCCAATAACATTATTGAAGGGAGGGAGGAAACCACAGTACCAGGAGAAAACCTCAGTGAGATAAAAGTTTCATAGCTAAGTCACATAAGTTCACCCCTTGCGGGATTGGAACCTGCGACCTTGTGCACAGGAATGAAGCTCACTATCCACTGAGCTACCAGGCCACCCCATATATAACAACTACAAACACTTCACCAGGAAGATATGTGGCATGTCAGTATGGCTTACGAACAGGGTCAAACGCGCGATGAAAAGTAGCGATACTTTGCATCGATACTTTTTGAAAAGTATCGCTACTTTGCATCGCTCCGTTACGAAAGGATCGATCCTTTTCATCGCACATTTCCGAGTTCTTCCGAATACACAGTATGCAAATTTTCCAAAAGTTTGATCGGAACTAAAGCGGAACACAAAACAGGCAATCGCGCCAATCTGCTTACTTTCCTTTCGTTTTGCGTTACTTGAGGCGGGAAGATGGATGTAGATATTATTTATTAACTAATATTAATTCTTATATTTAGCTATTTGGAAAAATTATATTTATTAATTAATTTGCTCTGCAAAGGACAATTGGAACTGCGGAATGTTACATAATACATGTATATTATTTCATTAGCTTGACCGATTTCAGTTTTGCAGAAACAGCGTGTTTCGCCTCGGTAAACTTCGGAACTGTGCGATGAAACTGCTCAAGCTAAAGTATCGACGCAAAGTATCGATACTTTTAAAAATACTTTTCAGAAAGCATCGATACTTTCGCAATTGGCGTTCCATTTGAGAAAATGAGCAATCATTTTGAGAAAAGTAGCGATACTTTCCTAAATGGATGGATCCTTATGAGAATAGTATCGATGCAAAGCATCGCTACTTTTCATCGCGCGTTTGACACTTTTCGTACGCCATATGTCAGGACTCTCCTATGAGGAGAGATTGAAGTCATTAAGGCTGCCCAGTTTGGAGTATAGGAGAGGGAGGGGTGATTTAATAGAAATTTTTTAACTAATTAAAGTGGTTCACAATTTTTATGATCTTTAACTACTACTTCTTGTTTAAATTTTAATAATGTTGGTATCACAAGAGGCCATAAATTTAAACTTGCTAAAAGTAAAACTTTCAATAATACCCGTCAATTTAAGCCATATTTTACCAACAGAGTTGTAACCTCATGCAATAACTTGCCTGAGGAGGCTGTCGATGCTGAATCACTTAATGTGTTCAAGAATTTGTATCTAGATAATATAGAGATAGCACCTACTCCACTAATTTGGAGTCAAAGAGGTTCTATCTAAAGTGGTAGACACTGAGGCCCGTTGGTCTGGGTCTGAGATAGAGAAAGAACAAGATTTCTCTTATATAGCGCACTTACAAGCTCAGAGAGCTTCTCAAGGTGCTGGCACGTAATATCCAGCAATCACAAAATAGTTTGCTGAAGTCAGGATTCGAGACCCTCATTAAAACATAATATGAGGACCAAGGGCTGTTAGCCTACATGCTAATCTATGCTATGCTTATACACATAACTTGGCCACTAACCGCTGACTATGGCTTCAAGAAACTTCAGCTATAACGCAGGAGAACAAATTTCCCCTAGACTTCGCTGTAGCATGTTCGACTGTATATAATACAATTATAATGTACATACAATTGTGCTGTGTACATATTTTATTACTGATTCAACTGAAACTGATGATTCTGACAAAACAATGTTACCAATGGTTGATTGTTCCAACTGGGAACTAGAAGGGCAAAGCCTATATGACTCACATGCTCCTTATGAATTGCAATAAAAATGACTGCCCAGA
Organism: Oncomelania hupensis; assembly: GCA_036898135.1. NCBI lineage: Eukaryota > Metazoa > Mollusca > Gastropoda > Littorinimorpha > Pomatiopsidae > Oncomelania > Oncomelania hupensis. Next base: position 31,431,692 of record CM072517.1, on the reverse strand, counting down.
AAGAAAAAAATCCAGAAACAGTGGCATTAACATGCAAATTAATACCGACATTCATTTTTTATGCTCTTGACCTTGAAATGACCTAGACCTCCAGCTTTAAATACACTCATGTAATATCAAATAAATTACAACAAAAGTTGTATTATGCCAACAAAACTAACCTTGGGATGACTTTGGCATTCAGTGACCTTGGCCTTGGGATGACCTTGGCCTTCATGTTATCTTTCATGCTCATGTATAATCAAATAACTCAATGTTGCATACTAGGAGTTAAATAGAGCCATTCCACTGTACAATGACCAATTTTGTATATGTTTTTGCAAGGCTTAAAATGATCTTGACCTTAAAGATCAATCTATCAACAAGTTTGAACTTTATATATATCTCATAGTATAGGGTCAAGGTCACTTCAGAGTACATATACTGACTTTGGACAACTCCGGTGACTTTGATCTTGGAGTGAGGTTGACCAAACATGCATAGGATGTGTGTCTCATTGATATCTATTACTATAATGTATCAATAATAATAATAGTAATAACTTGGAAAAAAAAAGTGAAATTTTGCGAAAAATTGTCATTTTTGTACTAACAATAACATATGACCCTGTGACCTTGACCTTGAAGTGAAATCCTTCATTCACTGATCATTTATGAGATCTCATGAATATACACCATCTTGCCAAGTTTGGTTGTGATAGTTGAAATAGGTTTTGAGATATTAATCCACTTGACTTACAAGTATTGAAAGTCCAGATGGCGGATAGACGTACTGACCACAATGTCATTATTGGAATATTTAGGACCCATCTCACACAGATTTGCACAAATCTGGAATTTTCTTTTTTTTTCTTTTTTCTGGAGGCAGGGTGTGTGGGGGGGGGGGGGGGTGAAGGTGGGTTAATACATATACTCACATTGCTATGGATGAGAGTCAAAAAAGCAAGAATGTCACTTTAAAAAAGAAAAATTAGCATTCTACCCCTGAAGTCTCCCTTCATTCAGGAAAAAAAAAAGCCAACTCAAAAGCGGGTTACAAAACTGGACATGTTGGAATTTCATCATGAACAGTTTAGTGGACCCAATTGCCATATAACTTTCCATCTGCACTGGTTCTATAATTAATAAGTATAATAACTTGCAGAGTCTAAAATGATTTACAACTTGCTACTAATTTGTCAACCAAGTAACCCCTCCACGAGACTAGATACATCAAACGCCCAGAACATAACTGATCATAATAATTAATATACCACTCATTCCTACGCACATGCAACATGAAATCTTCTAATGATTGATGAACAAAGACTAAGAAATTACAGTTTAATGATGCATGCAATCCATTTTTGCATAATCAATCACTCAGTGCATACAGTTTGTTGGCAATAAATTCAAACCCAACACCAGCAGCAATTAGGTAATGGCTGTTTAAAACTCTGAAACTTTGTAGCAAGTAAAAAGGACATCATAATTACGGTTACACTCTGAGACATCCATGCACATGCTATTCAAGTAAAACTAAACAACAGTTAATTATACTGACAAGTAGTAGATGCATATTTTGGAAAAGGAAATTCTACAGACAATTCTAGAGCTGTGTTAATGCTTTTTGTATTCATGCGCTTAATACATTTTAATTAATTCATTCATTCATTTAAAATAAAAAGGCAGATGTTATTTATATTTGCTGTTTACAAATGTGTGCAAAGCAAACGACGAAAGTAATGAACCCAAACTCCCAAACAAATTTCATCAGCTACAAAAATAACATCTGAGGAAAATGTGTCTTCGCCAAAGAATACCTTATTATATGCTAGGTAAAATTAAACCGTATGGTGTATAATTTGAACACACAGTCACATTCTTATTATTATCCTTTCACGACGTAAAAAAATCATAACACATTTTGCCCTCAGCTTATGAATGAACACTGAGGTTTAACGTCTACACCCACCATTGGCGATATGGCAGATGGGGATAACGTTCCCAGGGAAAGAGGGGTAGGGACCTGAATCAACACTGAACCACCTAAGCAATCATACTGCTAAAAATGGACAGTGAAAATGGCCACATTTTATATCGCCCACCACGGGATTCAAACCTGGATCATCGGTGTGCCAGGCGAACGCTCTACCAATTGAGCTACAGCGGTGGGACCCCTCAGCTTATTTGCAAATTAGTTAACAGTAATAACACATAATTTCATTTCGAAACACTAAGTTAATGTAATGAACAAACACAATTGCTTTTTCAAAACACTAAACAGCTAATGACTACTACTAAACACACAATGACTACTACTGGATGACATATTACAAAAATAATAAATAAAAGACACCTACAAGTTCAACAGCTATACTATTCACTTGTGGATGAAATGATTAAGATAGCACACCAACATTATAAAGAGCAAAGTTTAAATCTCACCATTTTCATCTTGAAGGGCAAATGGCAATGAAGAGCTATAAGAGAGCAATTTGCAAAGTTCTCCACTTGACTCTAAATCCTTGCTGGGCAAAGTAGCCAACTATGCAATAACTACAACATCCGGACGACACACTACAACAAGTGAATCAGCAAATACGGTCTGCATCACTAATCAAAGGGTTCTCATTGAGGCCGTGCTTAGATTTGTAAATTAGCAACTTCCTTTTAATATTTGTTTTATTTCCAGATAATAGAAATACTTTGAAATGGTGGGGAATCAGAACAAGCCCAATGTTAGTCTGTAGGTCCCTCAAGCACCACATCTCAAAATCTACTGAACAGATTTTGTTCCAACTTATAGGAACATTACCTGGGTTAGTGACCAGCAGCCATCGTATTTACAATGCACTATCCCAAAGGTCAAAGTCACTGGGATCAATTGTTTTCTAAACATACTTTGCTTGATATCTCAACAACAGCTCAACTGCTTTTGATAATTTTTGGCATACAGGTAACGCTCCAAATTTTACATTTTTGTTCAAAACTTTTTTTTTCATTTTAAAATAGATTTTGATTTAATTTTGAACTTTTACCATGAACTTTCAAGTCAATCATATCTGGGCTTTCTCAAAGGTCAAGGTCACTGAGGCCCATCATTTCCTAATAATGTTTTGTGCCTCAAAGCTGGCAAACATATTTGTATAATTTTCTGCTTGCGGATAGTTTAGTGGCCAATCATTTCATGTTACCATTTTGATTCTAAAAGATTTATACTGAAAAAGAAAAACCTAGAAAATTAACACTTTTGAAATGCTGGTTTTCAGCTATGTGTGAAAATACGTTTGAATGAAATGTGATCTTGTTTCCCTATCATTTTGTCCTTATTGATGAGCAATCAACTGTCAGTGTCACACTGTCCTTGATAATCATGACTATGTCACAGCAGAACGCTTCATATAAAATATAAGGCCTAAAGGGCTAAATATGCAATGAAGCCCATTTTGCAATCAGGATACTCCCATGGGCTGCATGCATACTATCAGCCCAGTATTGGTAGACAAGGAACTAATCACTTGATGTACCCAATGAAGATGTCCCGTCCAAGATAAAAGCATGACACTGTCTTATACTTTGAAGGTAAGGTGCAAGTCTTTCTGCAATACTTCCCTCCACTCTACATATGACTTATGAGGACTACTGTTCATTGATAGCAAAGTGTGTGACAGCTATGTCAACCTTTGAAGGTCTTCATCGTGCCAAGGATTTTACATTATAAGATTTGTCACTCAGGGGATTGTACTATATAAAAAGTGATGTACAGCTACTTGGTTGCGTCCCTTGATGTTGTCATGAAAATCGCGTTGGTAATACAAAGCTGCATCAATAAACGGTTTTCGGGCAGCATTCAAACATCATCAAAATCGGTTTTTAAAGTTTATAATGTGTATTTATATAATAGGTTGCTTACAGGTCAAAAAATAATGTTGATATTTTTTTTGGGCTTTTAATCTGTTGATTTTACTTGGATGAAACTCCCTTGGGTACATGCATTGCAAGAAAAATCATAGGGAGTAGATGAAAGATGTATTATTTTTTATCTTGATGCATATATTAAGAGTTTTATTATTAAGATACATTTTCAACTCATATTGAAATGAATACACTTTTGTCTCATCTGCCATGAATCTGGATGCTTGTTGTTTTTGACATTTTGTTGGGTGTTTGTTTTAGGGATGGGTGTTGTTGAGCTCTGTGTATACGTTACCGTTAATGTGTGAAATCCAGGTATATTCTATAGTATGCCTGATGGTGCATTCTATACTTTATCTAGGCATTCTATAAAATGCCGGATTTCACACATTGCTGGTAACATATGCAATGTTGATTTTTTAATGGGAGGGAGGAGATGAGAGCAAGGATGATCTGTTGCACAAGTAGAGCGAGACAAAGAGAGAGAGATGAACAGGAAGACAGAGCAGGGAGAGAGGGAGAGAGTTGTGGGGGGATGAGGGGGAAAGGTAAAAACATTAGGGAGTGGTGCAAAGGAGAGAGAGAGAGATGTACAGGCAGTCAGACAGAGCAGGGAGAGAGAGAGGGGTAGGTAAAAACATGTTTGTTTGTTTATTTCATTTAACGTCTATTCACCGAAGTGATTTTAGACAATGGTAAAAAAAAAAACACGGAGTGGTGCAAAGGAGAGAGAATGAGATGGTAAAACGAATTTTTTTTTTGTAATTGTAAATATACAGCTGTATAATTAAAGATTCTTTTGATTTTATTAGGACATGCAAAATTGTTCCTGACAGTTACAAAACTTGAAGAACATGCAACATATCTTGATCTAGCCTATTATCTATTCACTATAGCTTTATCAGCGCTGCAGTTTATTTGGGACATTATGACCCACTTGGCTTTGCAAAATTTGAGATTTCAACGCAGCAGATAACAAATTTCCATTCAGGATTGCTTGTTTCTTCTTTAAAATCCATGTTTGTTTGATAAAGTGACTAAAATTGTGTATATAGGTTTCAGAATGTAATAGATTTTGTACTCTCCATAGAGTTATAAAGAGTCTGTGCTGTGTGTGCGGGTAAGATTACGGCCTACAAAACATCAATATAAACCAAATTACAAAGGCAATTTCACATGATGTTATATTTTCTTTTACATGCAGAATAAACAGAAATAATAAGTGTGCATTCTTACTTGTCCTCATCTCTTGGAAATTAAAAAAAAGAGAAAGTTTCTCGCATTCTTGTTTGTAGAGGACGTTATGACATGCAATCGCACTGCAAGCATCGCCTCCAGCATGTTGATTGCATTTCTAAGGTATTGCCACTTTTTCATGATGGTGAAAAGGGACTTTACTCTTGCTGAATTTGCTGGTTTAGCCATGAGTGACAAATCTTATAATGTAAAAATCCTTTATCATACACATACTGAGTGAAGTGGTGTATGGCTAGAGTCCAACATCAAAAAAATACTGAGCAGAAGTAGTTGTAGGAATTCTGCATACAGAGAAATAAAAATAGCTCCAAATATTTGTTCCACTCACTTCCAGTAAAAGAAATGTTTCCTCAGAAGAAAAAAAAAGTCAAGATGAGTTGCTACATATTGTTTTTTATTTTCATATCTGTAGGTTTGATAGTAAGGCAGACCTGCCAACCCCAGTAAGGACTCGATAGTACTCAAATAAAATTTTGATAGTATTTTTAATAAAACAATAGTATTTTGAAAACGACGAAAAACATAATTACAAAGCGGCGTCGGTTTTACGTCATTTACACGCTGAGTGTAACTAAACCTTTATTTTTAATAATTAAAAGCTTCACACGGTATCTCTTAAATGCTGCAGTATCTCAATTCATGTCTATTTCCAGTATTTAGTGTTCTTCACACTAGTTCCACAAAAAAATCAATGTATAAAGCTTTTCACCTGCTAGAAGGACAAGTGGGGGTGGAGCATGTTGCTGAAGTAGCAGCTGCACTCTGCTGCATTTTGGTTGCCGACTTGCATTTTTTCAGAAACTGTTCTGAAAATTCTCTCTCATAGCATGGCCCTTTATTTTTGGACTTTAGAACCATGAGAGAATCTAGGGTTTGCCTGCACATGGATCCTCGGAAGTCAGTTTTGTTTCGCCTGACTTGTTGCAGATTTGTCACAGGATGGGGTGCTCAGTAACTCTGTTTTGATGTTCCAATTACGATCAAGAGTTCTGACAACAATTGGAAAATATTTGTCTTCTCCTTCCTGACTGCCATCAGTGCCCAAAACAAAGGGACCTTGCATGCATTCACTGAGATATATTTTTGCTGGCAGCTGCACATTCGTTGATTATGGCAGTCGTCTTGGTTCTAGCTGTACCATAGCTCTTTGCAATTTCACTGTCCGGGAACATTTTTTTGAAAAGTTGTCCAGCATGGTCCGATGCCGAAATAGGCACATTATGCTCCACCAGAAATGCAGTAAAATATGCCTCACTTCGAATTGTTTTCAAGTCTGCATCTTTCATTGAGACATAGCTAGCGATTGACGAAGCATTTTTCAATGCCGAAGCCATTGCAATATGCCTCTTTGACTGGACATGTTTCTCCACATCATCGAAACCGCCATGCGCGACTGAAAAATCGAACTCACAGACACGGCATCGAGCGTATTTGCTGTTGACTTTTGATGTGACGATGCAAGGAAAATCCTTAGAGTAAGAAGAAAGTTTTGCTGCCTCCTCTGTTTTTTAGAAGCGATTTCAGCAGTAGCAGGGGGAGATTTACTAGTGCGTTTCCACGGCCTACCTCTGCCCGCCATGTTTTTCTTTGCTTGAGAAAGAATTTATACCATTGGTGGTTCAGGAAATCAACGCGACCATTGATTGGACAAAACTGTATGCAAATAGGTTTATTCTTTTTCCGGTCTTCTGATAGTATTATAACCATCGCACACGATGCAGCCAGTGCGCGACCAATCCGAAGGGTTCGTTTTTATTTTTTATTGTCAAAACGCGCGACTTGGCCTACCATATCGCTGGCTGCATCGTGTGCGATGGCTGTTAACAGTGCTGTAACTGTTGTACCGATAAACCAGATTTAGGGTTCACAAAGACCTATGATCGTTTTTTTTAACTCATCGTATTATTTTCTAAATCGTCGTAATTTCGTATTTTTTCAATTTCATCGTAAAATAATACGGTCAAATCGTACTGGTTGGCAGGTCTGGTAAGGTACTGATTGGATTCAGATACTCGCCCATATGTCGGTCTGGCATGGACGCCTATTGTAGAAAGAGAGCGTTTTCGAATACTGTACTGGAGTGGATGATCATGTAGAAAAGGAACTAATAACTCCTTCCTTTTTAGTTCTTTTTCCACATCGGCACATCACCGTCCAGTGTTCCTGGAAATGTTCATTGGGAATGGAGATTAGTTTTTTTTCTACATGATCATTCAGTGTTTGGAGATGCTCTCTTTTTACAATATCTATTTCAGAAGAATTCCTGTGGTAATCTATTATTATGTCTGTTATTTTATAGTAACCAAACAGTGTGTTTTACTAGTTAAAAGTAATATACTGGAACTCATTTTTTTTTTAAAAGTAAATAATAAATACGGTAAAATGCTGAGTCACTTAACGGTACTCTTGACTGCTTATGGGACTTATTTCATCATATAATAGTGTGACTAAATATGCCAATGATGTGTTATCTCTTCATCATCATTGTGATGTTTTTTTCCTCACTATAGTTAAAAGATAAGCAACACAAACATGCACCAGTTGGAAAGTTCAGAACATATATCTGTTTAACATTCATAATTTAGGTATGACATCCCTTTTCACTGTAGGTTGGCGGCTCACCCCTGTCCCCCACCCAACCCACATGCCCGCTAAGCATGATCTATGCATAATATAGGAACATAGACCAAAGGTACACAATCCTGCACACCTATACAGAAAAAAATGATGCTACTGCCTCACTCTCTCCTTCTCACTATCTCTCATTTTGATTAAAATTAAATAACTATATTAAAAAATATAACAGTTGTTTAAAAATGTATTTTCTTTTTCAAAATAGCATAGTTGTGTAGAAAATTAAATTACCTTTAAGAAATGTACAAGTGATACCCAGTTATTTCTAATATTGTTGAAGTTTGAATTTTTTTTACATTTTTACAATTGAGAACCAGATGTGTCTGGCAAAGAGATTAACTCAGTGCAATTCCCTTGGGCAGCAAAATGGTTATGTATAAGAATGAAAGGAAACAGTTTTACATGTTAACAATGATAAAATCTCAATTGATGAAATCTGCGTCAATAGTGACAGTCAAATTAGTCTTATTCATACTACAATGCATGCTTTCTATTCTAACACCTGTACAATCCAAGTCAAATCGGTGTTGAACTCATAATACATAGACACAATTTGTGATATATACACACTGTACTATTTGCTAGAGGAGTCAAAAAGCTAATAAATCATTGCTATCTAACTTAGTAACTATTTATAAACTTGTCTTAGACCCCTTTGAATTTCTATCCACTGTAAACAACAATGAAACAGTCTCCGGAAGAAAAAAAAATTAAAGAAATTCTCAAAAGTAACTTTCTCTCATTACTCTTGCAATAATTTAGAATCCTTGTATCTGAAAACATAATTTACTAAATATGAATGGCTATGTGGCAATAGAATCCCAATGTAAATTTTTACTCTGAAGGTTATTTTATTGCATCTATTTACAATAAACACCACTAACGATGTAAAATAGATCAAATGTATCAATACAATGCACAATACCTACAATTTATTACTGTAGTGTATTATGATGAAGAGCAACACTGACCAAGCAATAAATGTGTGCAGTCACTGTCAATATTATCAATTATCAGAGAGCATGTTGACTTCTTGTACATGCATGCCAATGTTATATCTCAATATGAACATTCCATCACAAAGACACAGCATAGAGGTGTGATAATATGCATCAGAATGGTAAATTACACAAAGACACAGCATGGAGGTGTTATAATATGCATCAGACTGGTCAAATACAATCATAACTTACGTTAGAAGTATTAGCACTAATACTGCAGTCCTACATATGTACATTCCATTCACACTACAGTCACCAACAAAGCCAAAAATTTGTATGCTATTATTATTGTATAAATGTAAAAAGGACTTCCTCTCTTCATATTATTACTGATCCAGAAATGGAAAGTCTGCAAGAAGGGGGTAAAAGCATTAGTGCATACATGTCAAAGACTGTTTATTGCTTATTTTCAAAACAAAACAAAGAAAGATTCCACATGCCCCAAATTAAAGCAAACTAATCATAAACTGATGAAGTTAGCTTCGCACGTTTAGGCACAGCCCACAAAATCTCAGTAGCGACAAAAAACCAAAGATTCAAACTTACATTCATAATTATTAATTTATTAACAAGATCCTGTCTATAAACCTTTCTCTCCAGGCATAAGATGTAGCAGTGAGAGTGATTGAGAGCACGATGAAGACTATATTGATGGTATGTGCTCGTTATTTTCTTACAAACTAGTCGATGTTATTGTTATCAAAGGTTTCTTCAATTCTTGTCCAGGAAAAAATAATCTGGCAATCTGATCTGCTAGACTCAAAAATGCGGAAGAGGTCGTAACATTTTCACAGTTGTAAATCCAAGGTCTAGCCTGACAGTCGCAAGTTAAAGAAGCAATGCCTGTTATGAGTCACTGATAGTGATACGACGACAAAGACCCATTCACCATTGTGCAACTTCTCTCTTCATCACCCCCTTCACAACTAATATACTACCATGGGTGGGCGGACACCCTATCAGTTATTGAAGAAATCTAGAGCTTGTTTTAGCTTTTTGCAAACAGTCAGTCATCTGTACGAGCAAATCGAATAATACAAACGTCTTCACTGTTTAAAAACTATGGAATAAATAAGAGAGAGACTCTCTGAGTGTCGCCCTGTTGTCAAACACAACTCACCTGAATATCGGCCATCTTGATAATCTTCAACAGTGCCACCTGTTTCAAGGGAGACAATAATTGTAGCAGACGACGGACTCACCCTGTGCATGCGTCAATATGTTTTTTTTTTATGTTTCATCAATATTGTTTAATATATTTAATTACGTGCTCAACCTCTAACACAATATAGATGAAAATTTATATAATCTACAATTTCACATTCACTAAAATTGAAAAATTATGTGTTTGAACAGGCATGCTCCACATAGACAACTCTTCTTTCTCCGAGTTAGTTTTGGTTTCCTATAGTTTCTACGCTGGTGAGACTTCTCACACAAAACAAAAAGATGGCAGATCAAGACGAACTTGTAAATCAGTTTGTAAACATCACCGGTGTTGATGTAGATCGGGCGCGATTTCATCTGGAATCATCAGCATGGAACCTCGAGGTTAATTTTTTTAATACAAATTACTTTTTGTTGCTTTTTATTTTTTAAAAAAATGCATTGCTGTGACATTTTCATGCTTTACAAAAATCACGGTTTGCATGTTGATCATGATGAATCAACAGATTTGGGTTCTACTTATAGTTTTTTCGGGTATTCCCATGATCGTATGTAATTTACCTTAAGATGGTATTTATTGTATTCGATTTGCTCAATATCTGTCTTTCTTTGCAGCTTGCAACTGCCAATTTTTTTGAAGAACCTATGGAAGGGGAGCATGATGTGGACCAAGGCAGTGCTGCCAACCCACTTGATGTTGATGATGAAAATGACGTAGTAGATGTAGATGAACAGCCACCACAACTGAATATCAGACCAACGAAGGCCAAGAAAACTCCTAAACCAAAAAATAGCAGGTGACACCTTCATCTATTTTCTTTGTTGTCTCAATTTGTATGTCAGTTTTTATTTATTTAGGTTGTGTTCTTGCACATTCACTTACTAGTTACTGCTTAGTCACACTGTGACTGTCATTCCTAAATGATTTATAAAGTGCTATTTTGTTTTTGTTACAGATTTGGAACAATTGGGGGTTTGCGTGACCAAGAAGACTCGGATAGTTCTGATGAGGAAGGTGAAGCATTCTATGCTGGTGGTTCAGAAAGAAGGTATATTTGACCCTCCTTCAGTCCCTTAAACAATTTTGTAAATCATCCCAAGGGCCATGTAACTTAATATACGTATTACAATAAATAACTTTTGGTCTATGCACCAACATTCAGGTTTGAGATGTTCTTATTAACTGAAGAAGCTTCAGATCCAACCACTCCTGTGTATGATGAATTCTAACTAAATTAAAATTATTGAGTCTCTCTTACTTTTAGATACTTCAAACATTCTCCAAAGTCCATCTATATTCAATGCTGACTTTTGTCCTCTTGGGGGGTGGGGGGGGGGTGTTAGGGCTTGTCAGCATTTTGTCATTGTTGCCATTATTATCACCGTCATAAATCACTTATATGCCATCATTTCGATAATTAAATGATTGAAGTTGTTTTATTTATCTGCGTTGGCGTGTGCAAGCCTGCTTTCCTGGATGCATACATGTACACGTTTTATGATCTTCACCAAATGTTGAATGCACTGAAGCTTTAAAAGCAACTTTTAGTGTTCAACCAAGATGCTTCAGAATAGTTTACTAGGATAGAAAGTTAATGTTACAAATGTCACAACTTTGATCCTTTCTGGTGGCTTCAACATTAAACTTGCTATGCCCACTGGCCATTTTTTCTTCTTTTTTTAAATTTTTTACTTTTGACACTTTATTCATTTTTATTGGGAAATTCTGAACCGCCTACCCAGTGGAAGGCGTAGTTGAAGCCTGTGTGTGCCCAAACCCAACCTACATAATATTAGTTGTGTTTTTGAAATTTTGATGGAGGAGCAAACCGGAGTACTCAGAGAAAACCCCTGAGACGTTGCCCGAGTCAAAAGTATTTAATATTCTGAGAACCATAACACCAAGAGGCGAGACCAATCCAACACATGTCAGGTGCCATTGCTTTTTAGTCTGTGGACAAGGCAAGTTAGTCCCGCTTTAGACCCTGCAGCCACAATGCTCGCTTAATTTTACCACAGTTGTCAGTCTGGGTATGTCACTATGTATATACTCTGTGTGTGTATGTAGATTCAGGTTCAGAGGAGTTAGTAGGTCTTGTTCACCCATGTCCTGTTTAGGGCTAGTATTGTAGATTTTATTGAATTAGTGACCAAGCTTGGATGAAAAAATATGTTACCAAACTTTAAATCCAATTATATTTTCAAAGTCCTTTTCTTTCTAGTGGTCAGCAAGTGCTGGGACCAAGCAAAAAGAAGAAGGATAATGAGGCCATTGTGAAAGATCTATTCCAGTCTGCCAGGGAGTGAGTAAATGGTTTTGATTATATTCATGGCCCTGTTTATTCTTTACCTTTGTTTTAATAAATCCACTTTATTCAAAGAGTCATCTGAATTTGAGAGACTTGCCCACTGTGTGAATATTTATGTGGTGTACACTGTATTGATTTATTATTTGTTTATCATTTATAATTTATGTATATATTTATTCTTTCATCAATATTATCCACAAAACAGAGAGGAACAAGAACTTGAACAGCTGGTACAGAGGCTTGACACCACCTCCAGAGCCTTTAGAATAGAAATAAGTGCAGGGAAGACCAAAGTGATGACCAACAACACCAATGGCATCAACATGGACATCAAAGTCCAAGGCCAATCCCTCAACACGGTGCATAGCATCAAATATTTATGAGCCATTGTATCAGACAATGGGTCCCGACAGGAAGTCCTCCCCATGATCACACAAACAACTGCTGCACTGACAAGGTTGAAGCCTTTTGGAAAGACAGGACCATCAGTCTACATTCCAAGGTAAGGCTGCTGTCATCTCCATATTCCTGTACGCTTGCGAAACATGGACCCTTACAGCAGACCTACAACAAAGAAAACAAAGTATGGAGATGAGGTGCTACAGAAGCCTTCTGGGCATTTCCTATTCCCAGCACATCACCATCGATGAAGTCTGACAGACTATCACTCAAGCCATCAGGCCTTGCAAAGACCATACTGCGAGGCACGGTGCAAGGAGGCAGAAGAAGAGGGAGACCGAAAAAAAGATGGGAGGACGACATTTGAGAATGGGCTGGCTTGACACTGAGCGAAGCCATGAGGGTTGCTGAGGACAGAGAAAGATGGAGTTCGCTGGTTAAACGATCATCTGTGGTGCCTCAACGACTTTCGTTATAAGATAAGATTATTCCTTCATGCATTTATTTATTCATTCATTTATTTATTTATTACTCACATAAATACAGCAGTGTGGGTCTATGCACTCAGCCGAAAGTCTTAATAATTACATATTTTTCCTCGCAGACATGGAGCAGAGGAGTTGGATGCTGTACAGGCTGAAGCACAGGGAAGCGGCAGTAGGGCATTCCATGGCACTGGTTATCGTCTTGGGGAGACAGAGGGTCCCCTAGAGACAATCCCTGGCCCTAGTGTTGTGCCAACCAGAGCCCAGGTAATTCGCTGGGCTCTTTGTTAATAATCGTTATTATAATTCATTTACCAACTCTTTCAGAGAATGTGTTGAAGCAGGATTTGAACTCAAGCTGCCCAAGACTCACACTTTACTGTATGCCAGAAAATTATGTCGAAGCAATGAGGGGAGGGGTGATTCTGAGCGCTATCTTCTATGGATAGAAAGAGTTATGTTGGTTTTTTGTGTGTATTGTGATGGTGTTATGTTTTGTTTTTTGGAGTGGGGGATGGAGAGAGAGAGATTCGCAGTGAGGTATTGTACATACAAGATGGCGCCAACCTATGGCGACACGGTTTTCGGCTCTGTGTTTATATTGATGTTTCTTTTGTGTTTGAGTGTAGAAAGAGTAGTGTGTGTGCAAGCGTACTCGAGTGAGGAACTTCTTCGCATTCGTGACTGTATGAACAGAAAGTACACTCTTTGACATTCTTTCCCGCGTGATGAACGAAGCCATAGGCTCCCAACGCATGACACTACCACGTGATTAGCCTTTGCGCAAGTGAGGTAAGCGCGGCGGGCTGCTTGTTCGCTTTCGCCATCGCTCTCTACATCCTTCTCTCCCCTGCATCCTACTCTCCAACGTCCGTAAGCTGACCAACAAGTTCGATGAACTATTGTATCTATTCCGTACTCAACTCAACTTCCGCGACTGTTCTATTGTATGCCTCTCTGAAACTTGGCTTCAACCCTCCCACCCCGATGCTGCTTTTCAACCCCAAGGCTTCTCCATCTTCCGTGCTGACCGCAACCTCGTACTATTTGGAAAGATGGACGGAGGCGGCGTCTGCTTCATGATTAATGATCTCTGGTGCACCGACAACACTGTTCACCTTCTGCTTCCCCCACCTTGAAACTATCTTCCTCAAGTGTCACCCCTTCTATCTCCCCTGTGAATTCTCCTGCATTGTGCTAGTGGGAGTCTACATCCACCCTGCTGCAAACCTCACCATCGCCCTCAGTGAACTATCCAAACAAATCACTGCCATTTAAAACTCAGACCCCGACATCCATGTCATCGTCCTTGGTGATTTTAATCACAACTCCTTCAATAAGTCCCTACCCAGCTACAAGTCGCACGTCAAATGCAAAACAAGGTATGAGACAACCCTTGACCTGTGCTACAGTACCATCAGTGGCACCTACAGCGCCGTAGCACACCCCCTCTCTGCAACTCCGACCACAACTTCATCCACCTCCTCCCCGCCTACCACCAGAAACTCAAGTCCGCCAAACCCCAGCAACGTACCATCAAGCGCTGGGACTAGGAGTCCATTGAACAACTGCAGGGCTGCCTGGACTGCACGGACTGAGACGCGCTGACAGACCCCTGCGCCAACTTCTACGAGCGAGATGATGTGATAACAGCATACATCAGCTTCTGCGAGGTATCCTGCAGCCCCACCAAGCAGGTCAGGGTGTGGCTCAACGACAAACCCTGGTTCACCGGCGCACTCAAGGCAAAGGTGAAGGGCAAGGAGGAGGCACACAGGAGCGGAAACCAGACGGCCTACCGACAGGCCAAGAGCGAACTGGAGAAAGGAATCCACGCTGCCAAGAGGCAGTATTGCCAGAAGCTGGAAGCACAGTTCCAATCCTGCAGCGCTCGCGCAATCTGGCAGGGCCTGCAGACCATCACCAACATCAAGAAAAAGGCCCCTCCTGCTGATGCAGACAACAAAGACCTCCCTGACCAGCTCAACGAGTTCTACGCTCGGTTCGATCGGCAGAACACCACCCCCATCACCGTCACGCCCCCCTGACCCTGCCTCTTTACTGCCCCCGCCCTTCGTCATTGAAGAATCGGAGGTGCGGTGGCTGTTTAGCCGACAGAACTTCAGGAAGGCGGCTGGCCCCGATGGAGTATTATGCTCCACCCTCCGCCACTGCTCCCATCAACTCGCCCCCATCTTCACCTCCCTCTTCAACTCCTCTCTCGAACTGTCCACTGTCCTCCTCTGGTTCAAGACTTCTACCATCATCCCCGTCCCGAAGAAGGCCAAGCCTCAATGACTACAGACCGGTGGCGCTGACCTCCGTGGTGATGAAAGTGCTGGAACGACTAGTCCTCCGGCACCTGCAGGCCCTCACCTTGGAGAAGATGGATCCCCTACAGTTCGCCTATCGCGCCAACTGGTCGCCTTGGCTCTGCACTTCGTCCTCCAACACCTCGAGTCCCCCGACCGCTACGCTCGACTTCTGTTTATCGACTTCAGCAGTGTCTTCAACACCGTCATCCCCCAGAAACTCTTTGACAAGCTCTGCTCCTTCGATCTTCCTCTCTCCACCTGTCACTGACTCTTGAACTTTCTTCTCTACCGCCCTCAGACTGTCAAGATCGGCTCCAACCTTTCCAAAACCCTTATTTCACACGGCCACAGCGCAAGGCTGTGTCCTCTCTCCTCTACTGCCTCTTCACCAATGACTGTGTGTCCCGTCTGACAGTGCTCAGCTCGTGAAGTTCGCTGACGAAATCACGGTCGAGGGCATCATCTCCAACGGCGACAAAACAACATACCGCCAGGAAGTCGACCGCTTGGTGTCGTGGTGCGAAGACAACAACCTCAAACTGAACACCTCCTATACTGTCGAGATGTTTGTGGACTACCGCAGGAACCAGGACCCCAAAGATCCACTGTTTATCAGTGGACAAGACATCGAGACAGTCGACTCATTCAAGTTCCTGGGTTCCCTCATCTCCGACGACCTCAGCTGGGGTGCCAACATTAATACCATCGTGAAGCGGGCCCATCAACAACTGTACTTCCTCAGACAGCTGAGAAAGTTTGGCCTTTCCAAAGACATTCTCCTCCAGTTCTACCGGGCCGTGGTGGATAGCGTCCTAACATTTTCCATCACGGTCTGGTTCGGAACAGCAACGCAGCTCGACAAAGACCTGCTGGAACGGGTTGTGCGCACTGCAGGCAGGATTGTCGGCTGTGAGCTCCCCTCTATGGCCTCCATCTACTTGACCCACTATCTCAACAAAGCCGACAAGATCCTCTCTGACCCTTCCCACCCTGCACACCCCCTGTTCGAACTTCTCCCCTGTGGCCGCCGCTTTCGATCCTTCAGATCCCACACTTCCCGCTTTAAAGATTCCTTTTACTGTAAGATCTCTAAACGCCGCATCCTTCTCCCACCGCTGATCCCCCTGCCGTGCACACTCCCTCCTTCTCCCTACATACTCGTACATCTACATCTAGATACTACAGCGACTATTATAATTTTGAATGTTTTTGTGATCACTTTAGACTAGTCATTTGTGTTTTACTATATCTATCTGTTTATCTGTTGGGTATGTGCGAGTGTGTGTGGTTGTGCATGCACGTGTGTATTTGTGTATGTAGGTATATTTGTATGTGTGTGTGTGTGTAACTGTAAGAGAGAGAAAGAGTGAGAGAGAGAGATGTTGTTAAATATAAGACATTCTGCCATTGTCCAACACCAAATAATATTCCGATTGTTGTATCTATTACATGTCAATTGGCGAAATAAATACCTGTCATCCTGTTACGGTATACTAGAGAAGGAAATAAATGCAGTGCGTAAAGCTGAGACTGTTTATTTTATAGCAGAACTGTATTATGTATATGCTTATTTGCCATAGTGAGTAGTCAGTGACTGCATTTGTTAATGTTCAGTACATACATACAGCTACACACAGTCTTATGTACATGTTTTTATCCACCCACATATCTACAGGGAAGGGGGTGACTGATGATAAGAAAAAACCAGTGAAACATTACTTATCTACAGGTTGCACTTTTATTTCCACCATATCAATAGCAGTGACAGCGAGTTTAATGTTGCTGTTAGTAATGGTCAGTGCCTATAGTTTTTCTTTGAAGGTTTTCATAGTAATCTTTAGAACAAATGAACAAGTGGAGTTGTCTTGTGTATGTTTTTCAATGTTTTCCGTTTGATTCGTTATACAGGGTGGAGAACTCTCCGCGAATCCGCGGATTTCCGCGGAAAGCATTTGCATTTCCGAGAAAAAAATATTGAGTTCCGAGTGTGAGAAGCTGAGGGGCTACCCTTTACTGGGCATAACGGCCAAAGGTCTAAACAGGCAAAACGTCCAAAAGCGTCCGTATCAACCATGTGGTTATATTCTCGCGTTGTTTGAAAGATTGCGAGACTTCCGGCAATTGACTTCCGGTTTATTATGTTGTGAAAACATTCGACTGCATTTCCACAAGTTTTCTCTGTGATGCGCTCGTTTTTTCGATTTTTTTTCAAATTTTCTTGTGTGTTTGCCTAAAAGGGATGGTTTGGATTCTTCGACTGATGAAGGGGAGTTTACAGGCTTCCATTTATCAGACATTAAAGTGAGAGAAATGGACTTGGAGTCGGAGGAAGAGATCGGTACTGACATTAGACAATTAGTGTCAGTAGTGTGCATGCATACGATCTTTCAGACTGGCATGAAAGTGAAGAAGAGAGGGCTTTTTTGGACTTTTTAAAACTTTTTTTTGTATACACATGGAGTAATAAAAACAAGACATGACAAGAGAAGTATAAAAAGGTAGATAATCAAAATAGAATTTATTTCTGTTCATTTTGCATTTTATTTCATTTAAATCTATACACTAGTCACTAATACCTAAGATGTGGTGTTTTTACTTACGTACCCCTAAATATCTCTAAATTTATAAAAATTCATGCCTGTTTACAGCTAAAAAATAGGCAAACGTGTGCCCAGTAAAATTGGAAATGTGGAGTTTGTGTGTAACAGTGGTAGACCTCAAACTTTGTTAGGCCTACAAATCAAGATTCTTAACGTTTTTGAAAGACATGTGCATAAAACATTCTTTTTTTTTTTTGTTTTTTGTTTCTATTCATGTTTACTTTTTGCTTTCAGGAGAGGCCCTAAATTACTTTCAAAATTGCATAAATTCATTTTCTTTCAGGGGGCGAATACCGGGGCTTGGCCCCTGGGCCCCGGCCGGATTTCAGAGATTTCTTGATTCAGTTGTTCTCCACCCTGGTTATAGCCGAGTCACAACACCGCTAAGAAAATTAACGCATTTCAAAATGCTCATTTTTAAGCTATGTGTGTGAGTGTCTGAAACTACATTTGAATGGCTTGTCGTCTTGTTTCGTGTCTGCAGCGGTGTTTTGTCTTTCGTTACTTTGTCTTCTATTGCCAGTGTTGTGTGAAACAGGTTAACATGGTGCTGAAGATGTGGAAGAAAGGTTTCAGTGTGGATGATGGAGACCTTCGGTCCTACGAAGATCCGGCCAACAGGGAGTTCCTTGATAGCATTGGTAGAGGGTGAGTACCAGTGTTTGTTGTTTCTTTTAACTGTAACAAAGCTAACAGTAATGCTACTCAAGCGTATGATGATGAGATTTGTACATCTTTATTGAGGACAGAGTGTCATTGAATGCCAAGCGATAACATGGGAGCGGGACCAGATCTTGACACTCATGAGGTAGACATACAAGTGCCAGCAAGCACTAGGTCCCTTTTCTCCAATATCCCCTCACTCAGGATTGTGCTCAGTTGTCAGGGCTGCAAGTGGGCGCTTAGGTGGCTTCAGTTAGATCCTGTATTGGCCACCATCTGGAGATGGAAAGTGCTATATAACAACCATTCAATGAATAAATCAACAATGATATATATTCAAAGTCAGTGTGGATTCAATAAATACATAAACAATGAGATAAATGTTCAAAGTCTGTGTGGATTCAATAAATAAGTGAACAATTACATGTAGATAAATTTCAAAATCAGTGTAGATTCAATAAATACATGAAAATGATATTAATGTTCAAAGTCAGTGTATATGGATTGATATATCAAGGCAAGTACATTACCAACACAAATAAAGTCAACAAGACACAAAATGGTGATTTTCTCCAAACTGGACTTGTTTAACTTAGTCATTACAGAGCTGTATTGCTGCTGCCAACAACTATGACGCTTGGTAGGACTGCAAAAGTGTTTCAGCTATAAATTTTCTTTTCTGATTTGGATAAAACATTGTTGGATTTTTGAGTAATTGCACTAATTTTTAGAAGAATGTATTTTTTCCAGTGAGATCCCACAGGAGTTGCTTCGCGTCAGTCGTGGAGGAGAAGTGAATCTCAACATGGAAGATCATCGAACGGAAGAATTTGTCAGACCCAAATCCAAGGTCAAGGCTTTCTCTGGTGAAGGTCATATGTTGGGCAGGTGTGTATGCTGAACACTTTTATCATAATCAGAGGTTAAAGTGTGAATAAGGAAGTCAAACTAATATATGGAATGTAACTTCTCATTCTTTATTCGTCGTTGTTTCGTATATTACCCAAGTTATACAGAGCACAACTACATGCTGAGATCATTTAGTTAGTTAATTAATTTCACATACTTACCATGATTCAAAAATTAAATCTTATCGGCATTGCAAGTGCGCCCTACCGTAGCCTTTTTGCCTGTTTCCTCAGATAGGATTCAACTTTGGTCGGGACTTCTGGCTAATATCGAGCTCAAGACTCTTAAGAGCACTGATTTTAGTGTTGAGTCCAGCTGCGACAGGGGACACGATTTCCAGTCTGGGATCCCTTGCGACCTTGGTTTCCATCTCAATCCGATCCTCATTCCAACCCCCAATGTCTACCACTTCCACTTTTGATCATGGTTCGGGGGCTCTGGTTTCTGATACGGATGGTACAATGAGCTCTACTTATTTCCGTTTCCTGGTCAACCCAATCCTCAGTCCAACCCCTTAAGTATACCACTTCTGCATCCAGTTGTGGGGCAGAGGCTCTGGTTTCCAGTACGGACGGTACAATGCCCTCGCTACCTACTTCGTTTCCAGCTGACAATTTCCAGATTGTGTCGTACACGTTCAGTATCTGGCGCAGCTCACGGATTTCCAATAACTTTTCAGTTCGGTTGGGGTGCACGCTGTTGCCCCTACTTCTGATTCCAGTTTAGCTGATATCGATTGATGCATAGGGAACGCACATGGAGATCTGTTGATGCTTTTTTTTAATGCTGGTGACGTTTCTCGGGGAGGACTATGACCGGATCCTGCCGGTATTGACATGGTGGAGTCTTCTTCGTTGGATGCAGTTTTTGAAGAAGCTGTTCAGCAAGCGTCCCACGTTTGTCCTCAGGTGGTGGAGGAGGTTAGCGTTTCTCAACCTCTGCACCATTCCTTTTTAGGCAAGGCTCTAGCTTTCGCAGAGGCTGGTGCTGTACAGCTTTCCTTCAAGGAATCACCTAGCCTGAAATATTTTGTGGATTGGGCCTTTTTTAATGCTCTCAGATTTAGGGAGAGGTTTCTTCCGCTTCTGTAGAGGAAACTACTCAGTTTCCTAGGGCTTCCTTTATGGGCACTTTTTGGGGTGTGCTGGTCCTTGAAACATTTTCTCAAGGTCTACACTACCGAAGTTGTCACTTCCTGTTCCCCAGGATGACCTTGATCTGTTGAGGGGTCAGAAGCCCAAGCCTCCCACATTTATCTCTATTCATATCAAGGGGTTGACATAGAGGAGGGTGTTGTTAGGGCTCTAGAGTGTTCTTCACTCACTTCACTCTTTTGGTTGCTCTCTGTAATGGGGATCAGGAGTTCATGGAAGAGGTTTCCGTTCGTTCATTGAAGTCTTTGCTGCAAGTCCTCTATGTTTTCATCGCTCAGGGCTGAAAATCGCAGACTGTTGCCTATGTCAACAGGCTTCTTGCTTGCCACGACAATTTTTTTACGTCGGCGTCACATTTGCCGCTGCACTTATTTTCTTCTGCGAGGGTGGGGCCTTTGGTGACCCACTCTTTCTTTGACCTTTATGCTCCTGTGGCTGTTTAGTCTGAGCGGACAGAGTCGGATGTTTTCTCTTTCTGGGCTCAGGCTGCTGTAAAGGCCCCCATCTTCCTTTTCTAGGGGAGGCCGCGGTTTCCGTTCTTCCCACGGCAGACACGGTGGCGCTTCCTCATTGGTAGGGGAGGTGACAAACTTCAGTCTAAAGGGTTTTCCCCATTGACTGGCCCCACACCAGCTCAATGCCTATGTGAGCAGCACTCTTAGGTTCCACAACATTTTGCTGGCTGCGGGCTATTTATAGCTTGCCTACACCATCCCTTCCAGTGAAAGGAAAGGAAAGAAGCACCGGCGAAGCTTTCGGCGAAGCTATTTATAGCTAGCCTGGCTGAACTAACCTCAAAACCTAAAAGCTTTGGTTGAGTCTGTGTGGCCTCGACTGTACACCCATCAGCTGCTCAGCCCCTTCTTGTGGGAGGCTTGGCTCGCCAGTTCCACTCTTGGCTTGGTCTCGCCTCCACGAGCAGCTTGGTACAAGAGGTGATATAATTGGGGTTCAAGCTTCAGTGGGGCCTTTCACGCCCCCCCCCCCCCCCCCCCCACTTTGTCGTTCCCCCATTCTTTCCATTCTTGACTTGATGATTGCAGTGCAAAAATTCGCAGTTCAAAGCCCTTTCTTTCTTTAGGGCTTTTGCTCAGTCCATGGGTGTTTACAAACTTACTGTCATGGTACGTGGGCTCGAGGTGAGGTTATCCGTTTACCTCAATGATTAGTTTGTCAAGGCGAGTTCTCATGGTCTCTGCCTCAAGCAGTCTGGTCTGGTCCTTCTTTGGACACAGCGCCTAGGGTTCTCGGTCAATTCTCGCATCCAAGTTGTCTCCTTCCCAGAGTTTCTGCTGCCTGGGAATGTCTGTCTCATCACCCGGGACTGGTCAGTCTGCCCAGTAGCGCGTCTAGTTCATAGTTTGCAGTCCCTTCTGTCATCTGTGGAGGCTCATAATGTCATTTCAGCCAGGGTTCTGGTCTTTCTCTTGGGGTCGTTTGACTCCCTTGGCCCATCTGACCCCACTCCTGGGGGTGTGCAAACACCCGATCCAACGGAGGCTGTCGGCTCGTTGGAGTCTTCTCTTAGACTCCTGGGATGCACTTCTCCTAGTCTCAGAGGACTTTCGCACTGCTCTGCTTCTTTCGCACTTCATCAAAGGAAAGTCTCTACTTAAAGCAAACCCTGAAAATCCCGCTTATGATTATGTTCTAAACCCGTTATTTACACTTAAATACTCCCAACAAACCAACAGAAATTCCTCCTTTTAGTATCAGAATACGTCCTCACTTTGACACTGCAGGCATAGATGTTGATCAATTGCTAACTGTATTTCCACCTCCTTTGGAACCTCATCAACCCCATTATCAACTTCACTCTCACATCCTTCAAAAAGACCGAAACTTCCGAAACTGTTTATAAACAACTTTATCTCGAACAATGTTCATTGTATAAAGGATATGAAAAACCTTTCACAAACAGGTCGAAGAAAGTAGACTCAGTTGCTGCTGCATCGATCTCTGGGAGACACCTAGACCAGCCTTTGCAACAGCGTCTACCTGATTTTTGTTCTGTTTATACAGCTGAGCTCAAGGCAATTCATCTAGCTCTGAAACAGGTTTATCAATCCAAAAGAACCTCGTTTTTAATCATGTCTGACTCACTGTCAGCACTTCAGGCTCTTTTTATGTGGGGACCTAGTCACATGGGCATCCGCGGCAATATTGCATGTGACAAAGCTGCTAAAAAAGCTCTGCATCTAGATCTCCCTTCAGAGATTTTCCATTTTGTTCCATACTCTGACCTGCGTTGTATGACTGGACCTTATTGTAAACGGCTGTGGCAGACTGAATTCTCTAATCAAATCAATAACAAATTATTTCAAATTCTTCCAGATTTGTCTGCTTCTTTACCTAACTTTGCATCCACCCGCATCATCTTGTTTTGTATTCTGGGTTGGATTTTATTGGTGAGACTAATATTATTTACATCTTTTATTATATTTAAATGTTAACAGTTCAGTCTGATTTTACTTAATTTTGTGTGGTCCTGATTCGGCTCTTGGCAGTCCACTGGATCCTATAAGCACTAAGTATCTATCTCTCTATCTTGGAAGGCTTGCAGTGGCTTTCGGTGGGAGTTCCGATATCTCCTCCTTTCACCGGTGGTGGAAATTTTTAAGGGCACGTCCTTTGTTTTTGGGGTGCTCATTGGAACAGCCTTACGGCCCATGGGTCTTGGTCTCAGGACCAACTGTCTTGGTACATCATCATAACATCAACCGACTGGAGTTGGAAACAGTTTGCCTGGTAAAATTTGTATACTTGTTATTTGACGGAATAATTATATTTATGTGCTATCGGTATGAATTAGTATTTATATTTGATACTGTTGTTTTGTCGGCAATGGATTGAAAGTAACGTTCACTTTCAGCTGACTTCACTTTGATTGGCTGTTGTGCAGTCAACATGTGCTGCACCATTTTAAAAGTGTTCACTTATGGCAAAAGGTTGCCCAGAATCAAAAATAGTTCATGCAGAGCAATCGCAAACGTTTTTTGATGCTTTTTTCTAGGCCACTCAGGGCAGAAGTATGTGGCAATTGCCGTGAGCGCTACAGGCTGGTACAATAGCACGGGATTTAGTATTGCAGGGGAAGCAGCTCTATGGTTGTTTTTTTCTTGTTCTACTTTCGTTTTGATCGGCATTTACATAGCAACGCCAATAACTTCGCAGTTTTGAGTTGTGGTAAATATGCTTATTAATAATAAATTTAGAGATAAACTTTTAATTTATATGTTATTTCCAATTTAGTAAGTTATTTTATCTTATTTCCAGTCCTGCACCAGCTGTAGTAACAACAAAAGCCTCAGGAGCCAGCTCTGCTACAGTGGCTGCTCCTCCCCCGAATGTGGATGTGGACTCTTCCAAACCTGTCACCACGATTCAAATCCGCCTGGCTGATGGACAGAGGTATGTTTTTTAAACATTTTCTTGACAGCTTGGCTTGGCTTGGCTTGACTTGGAAGCAGACTTGCGTACAACGCAAACAACGTACGTTTGTTAGCTGTATTCGCATGCAATTTAGATTTGGAATACAGTCATCTGGTCAGCTCTCTAAAAATACAGTCGAGCGTTTTCATAATTTTTAAAAATATTTATTTTGTAATCTTCCTATTACAAGACATGCAGTGTAGTTACTTCTCTTACCTGGGTGGCATGTGCACATATCGCAAGTTTGCCGCACTTGTGTTCCGCTTTTCTGCCAGTTTGCTCAGTCCTGTGTACTAGCGTGTAAAAGGAAGTGAAGCTGTGATGCATTCCATTCTCCTAATCCTTACAAAGATGAACCAAAAGCTAAGCAGCAGGCCACAAACAAGCATTTTTGAAAGACTACATCTCTGAAAGGGCCAGAGTTTTCAAGATGCACTTTATGCAAAATCGACTTCACCATTGCAATTGGCAGTCGTAACCACTTCAAGAGGAACGTGTAATTAAAATCACATGAAAAGTTTAAAGAAAGCTTTAAAGGCCTTACGTCCTTCAAAAGCCTTTTTTAGGCGCAGACGAAAACCACTAGTGCTAAAAGTTTATTTGCGCTCTTCTGCAAAAATTTGACTGGAACTCTCGTCCTTTCATCTGTGTACTTTGTAGTATCTTTTGCTTAGTAAGCATGCATTTCTACACACATTTCAGCACACTTTGTGCACAATATTAATGAGTTGCATGAATATGAAATGTCTTTTAAGACCATATTTTAGAAATGTTGACCAGATTTTTGCTTAAAAGCTTCTAAAATCTGGTTTTGAGCTGCCTGGAAACAAGTTTTTCAGGAAGGCAAGTCTGTGAAAGCAACACCAAACAGTGTAATACAGCACTACAGGGCAGTACTTTAGGGTTCATCACAGAGTACTAACTGGTTTACAAATATAGAATTTTGATACTAAGTATAAATAGTTTCTCTTTAAAAATCAAAGACTATGCTTATTGTTTTATCACTATACTAAATCGGTTTCAGCATCCCAAGAGTCTTCTGCATACAATTTTATTTATAGGGCTTGAAATGTTATATTTTGCTGAAATAATGGAATGGTGGATTTCTTTGCTGCGCTGCATGGAAGATATATTGCTAGATTAATGTTCTATCCCACCCCTCCCCACCCCCCACCCCCAAAAAATAGAGAAAAAAAGAAAAGATTTTAAATATAACCAAAAAAAAAAAAAATATTTTACAGACACGCTTGTTTATAAGAGGGACAGTCAGTCTATGGATAAAAATAACCCTTGTGTCAACCCCGAGCGTCCTTATCGCTGGCTATACTGCTTCTAGCCAGATCCGAGACTGCTCATGTCCTATTTCTACTGGGGCATGAACTTGATAGTATGTGGAGTGTATAATTATTTCAGTTGGTGCCGCAAGCTAGCCAAACCATGATGAACAACTTTTTCTTACGATTTAGTTTTACATTTTAAAAATACATGACAGTTGTTCTGCAATCTATTAGAAATTACTTTTGCTCGCTACATAAATAATTTATGCCTGACAAAAATTACTGCTGAAACTTAATACATTTAAAAACCTCATCCCTTATTTACTATACAGGAGACAGCACACACAAAAGAGAATACAATTTAAACCTCATCCACTATTTACTATACAGGAGACAGCACACACAAAAGATAATACATTTTAAACCTCATCCACTATTTACTATACAGGAGACAGCACATACAAAAGAGAATACATTTTAAACCTCATCCACTATTTACTATACAGGAGACAGCACAATACAAAAGAGAATACATTTTAAACTTCATCCACTATTTACTATACAGGAGACAGCACATACAAAAGAGAATACATTTTAAACCTCATCCACTATTTACTATACAGGAGACAGCACACACAAAAGAGAATACATTTTAAACCTCATCCACTATTTACTATACAGGAGACAGCACACACAAAAGAGAATACATTTTAAACCTCATCCACTATTTACTATACAGGAGACAGCACACACACAAGAGAATACATTTTAAACCTCATCCACTATTTACTATACAGGAGACAGCACACACAAAAGAGAATACATTTTAAACCTCATCCACTATTTACTATACAGGATACAGCACACACAAAAGAGAATACATTTTAAACCTCATCCACTATTTACTATACAGGATACAGCACACACAAAAGAGAATACATTTTAAACCTCATCCACTATTTACTATACAGGAGACAGCACACACAAAAGAGAATACATTTTAAACCTCATCCACTATTTACTATACAGGAGACAGCACACACAGAAGAGAATACATTTTAAACCTCATCCACTATTTATTATACAGGAGACAGCAGACACAGAATAGAATACATTTTAAACCTCATCCACTATTTACTATACAGGAGACAGCACACACAAAAGAGAATACATTTTAAACCTCATCCACTATTTACTATACAGGAGACAGCACACACAAAAGAGAATACATTTTAAACCTCATCCACTATTTACTATACAGGAGACAGCACACACAACAGAGAATACATTTTAAACCTCATCCACTATTTACTATACAGGAGACAGCACACACAAAAGAGAATACATTTTAAACCTCATCCACTATTTACTATACAGGAAACAGCACACACACAAGAGAATACATTTTAAACCTCATCCACTATACAGGAGACAGCACACACAAAAGAGAATACATTTTAAACCTCATCCACTATTTACTATACAGGAGACAGCACACACAAAAGAGAATACATTTTAAACCTCATCCCAAACCATCACAATGTACCACACATGAGACAGTGCAAATAAAAACGTTCTTTTTAACAAAACGACATCCCAAAATACTACAATTTACAAGGAAAAAAACAAATGTCAAATTGCAACAATTTACAAGACAAAACAAAACAAGAACAACACACACACACACACACACACACACACACAATGAAGGTGTTTTTTGTTGTTTTTTTTTTAAATGGAGGCATGCATTCACTGTATAAAGAGAGAGAGATCAAACATTTAATAACATATCTTAGTCATGCATATACAGCGCATGTAGAATGTGTGTTGTTTTCGATATTACCTAGTGAGTGTAAGAAAAGTCACAGAGAGCTTAATAAAGCAAATGAGCAATGGAACTTGCAAATAAAATTAACGGTACTCACCACTACTTGTTTGGCCCAGGTACTACAGTGGAACCTCCGGTATACGACCGTCCAAAATCTGAGAAAAAACGGTCTTATAATAGAGGTGGTCTTATACCGGAAACAAGGGGTGGGGAGAGGGGGGGGTCAGGCTCGGAGGGGTATGTAGTCATAATTTTCACACTCACCAGCATGTATTCTCTGACAAAGGAAACTGTAAAACATGTTTCATTTTTAGCTTTGTCTTTTATTCACAACTTCAAAAATAAAAAACAGTCGAACCACTGCCAGACGTGTTCATCCAAGTCTGTCAGTGCAGAAGCTCTCAGTTTCGATGTTTCCCTGTTCGCCACTTTCTCCACTCTCCCATCGTAGTTTCACAGATTCCTTATCCTTTATGATGAGCTGAATTTGGGTCTTCCCAACGTCTAAACTTCTTGCAATAGACAAACAACTCTCCCCATTTTCACTTCTTTCAATCACTTTCATTCTCTCTGCCAAACTCAAAACGTTCCTCTTGCGCGACGCCCATGGCGTACTCTACTACAGGCCTTCTCAGCGCGCGACTGAGGTCTCTGACTGGGGACCTACGCGAAGAAATGAAGGGAAGCAACTCGTGAAAAACCTAAAACGCTAGCGATCAAACTTATTACCGCAACACAAAATGAAGTCGCGTAGGATTTGAAATTCGACATTTTTTTAATTTTTATATAACCCATTTTCCTTCCCAAACCACTGTATTTGATTAGTGTGAGATAAAACTGTTATTTAAGCAGCAAAATTATATCGATTACGTATGTTGTTTTGTCTGAGTTTTGTCTTATTTGCGGTAAGTTGTTAGTTCGTGTCAACATCCGCTTTTACAATTTGAAAGTGGCATGCTACTGCACTCTGTTCTTAATAAAATAATCTTCAATCTTCAATAGTTTCCAGCAGTTGTGTTTGATCATGGACAAGAAATGTTGTGTGTACAGCTGCAAAACAAACTATGCGTCTGAAAAAGAACGCGAATCGGGTAAAAAAATGTGTCTGTGTTCAGATTTCCAAAGGAAGAGAATGCGAAACGGGCGTGGATTTCTGCGATTCCAAACGCCAACATGACTGTTTCCAAAGACACTGTGATATATATGTGAACTGCACTGGCCTTCAGAATTTGAAACTATCAGCAAAAATGGGAAACTCCACCCTTTAGATCCTCCATCTGTTTGGCCAAATGTTCCATCAAGCCAAATCCCCACCCCTGCCCTTCCTCTTCGCACAACAAAGCGTGCATTGTGCTCTCAGAGAAACATAGAGGAAGACCAACTTGCAGCCTTCTTACTTACTTACTTGATACTTAATGTATTCTTGGAGCAGGACGCAGTTTCTTTCTGTGAAATGAAGGACACGCTTTTGCAGAGCAAGCGAGATTTTCTTGTTCCTGTGATTACTTACATGGATGAAAGTGTTTTGATTGTACAGTCAAAGATTGAAAGAGACTTTCGCGTGGAATTCCATGGTTTGTGATAAGGATTAGTAGTGATCAAACATTCAACAACTTCTATCTGGGTGTGCGATGCACAGCTCCCTCCCTGTCCAAAAATCGCATCACCACACTGACTACCTGGTCAGCACTGGAGGAAAATATGAGATCTCTGAACTGCCTAGAAATGACTGATAAAAAACAGATCATCCAGAAACAACTGCAGGCCATGGGAACACAACGTGTCGGCAAACCACTGTACACACCAGAAATCATCATCAGGGCCTTTCAGTATTTTGCAACGTCCGGCCAGGTGCCTCTATCAAAGACTCAGTCAAGATTTTCAATTGCCATCAACACAGACACTGACTCGCATCACATCAAAAGTTGCAAAGCTCGACGATGGTGCATTTTCAAATGCAGTTTTCAAGTCAGTCGAGGAACGCCAGAAAATGTGTATGATTATGCAGGACGAGGTGTATGTATGCACAGCTGAGGTCTGAGGTTGCACTGCTGAGGTCAGTCTTGCCATTTGATTTTCTGTCAATGTCTGGATTCTAAGTCTCAGTGTGTGATGCTACTTCAATGACCACTTGCCAATTAAAATTATGTATCATTTAAACATGTTTTTCATGTTTAGTAACCATTTACACCTACATCCTCACCCCTGTTGGGGTGCCGGGGGTTTCAGTATAAATAGTATCCCCATTTTCTGGAAATTTAGTGCTTTAAATTCCCACTGTTGCTGTCTTTCTCATTTGCTCTTTCTCATTCCTGCTCTGTTCTATCAATCTGCTATACTATCGATCGTCTTCTTCGCTAGACCAGTCTCCTACCTTTTTTCTTGAAAAATCTTCCGGGACAAGACTCCTTGTTTGTGTATGAGGTCTGTTGGATCAGCTTGGGAATATTGGACGCTTTCTGCCAGGTGGTCACTAGGGCTTCCTATGATGTTATTATTTAGCAATGTAGGCATTTTATATGTATGTGTTTTGTTGATAATTTATAATGATGTTTGTATTCTATTTTGTTTTTGTAAACGGGGGTTCGATAAGTTGGGGTGAAGCCTCAGCCATCCCCTGCGTGGGATGTCTTTATTGTAAAGTGACTGGCTGGTGGAGAGCTTTCGGTTTTACCACTAGGGTTGTTTCAGCAGATCTTTTATGCGGATCAGGGGTTGTCCGGTCCTGATTTGGCTCGGAAGAGTCCGCTGGACCTAAAGCAACAATCATGTAATGTAATGTAACCTACATCCTCAAGTGAGGTTGAAAAAAAATCGTTGATTGTGAGTTAGCTGCAGAAGAGGAGAGGGGGGGGGGGGGGGGGGGGGTGGGAGTGTGATGGGTGTTTGAAGGAGGTTGTTAATATGAATTATTTAGAATGTATAAGAAAACAAAAAGGTCAAAAACTGATTCTTTAGTAAAACTTCTTATATTAGTTTTTCAACAGTGACAAAGAAAAACACTGACAACTATACTTATGCTGTTCATATTTAACTCATGGATTTAACTCTATTATAAATACAAAACAGTGTATAAAACACTCTTTCAAAACCAAAATACAACGTTTTGTTTGATATCTATACTTCTTTTTAGCAGAATAATCAATATAGTTTGCTTGTGTGTGAATTGAGCATGAGAAAAGAACACATAAATGTATATAGTAACAAAGAAACCATAGGCCCCCAGTCTGAGACCCCAGTCGCGCGCTGAAAAGGCCTGTAGTAGAGTACGCTATGGCGACGCCATTTTGACAGCCAGTGTAGTCGAGTAATGTCCCTTATTTGCGAACCGGAAATAGCAGACAAAAGCAGGCTTACACTAACATGAGAGATAAAACGAAAGGTACAGACAGCAAATTAACTGATATTTCTTTTAAATTGCCCTAAGACGGTCGTATAAAGGGCTTAAGACACGGTCGCTGGTTGCATAAACGAGGTTGTCGCATACCAGAGGTCATTTATTATTGGAAGTGAATCCGTCAGAAGTTTTCAAGTCACATAACGGAGGGAGTCGTATACCGGAGAGCCGAATACCGGAGGTTCCACTGTATTTACTACACACTAGACAGCACAAACAAACGAGGTACAAAAATACATTTAAAATCTCATCCCAAACCATCACATGTTACAACAGAAAATGCTTCTTTTTTTTTTTTAAAAGACTATCGTATCCTATCCTATCCTGTCCTGTAACCTGGAGGTCGTAGAGCACCACAGATGATCGTTTATGTTCGTTGGGTAGATTACCGTCCCCGGACACGGAAGCGTATAGGGGACTTGATGATCGTTTAACCAGCATACTCCATCTTTCTCTGTCCTCAGCAGCCCTGATGGCTTCTCTCAGTGTCAAACCAGTCCATTCGCGAATGTTGTACCTCTTTTTAGTTTTTCATATCTTGATGTGTTCAGTATAGTTTTGCATGATATTATGTGATACATGGATTTCCGTTTCTTACACTGTGAGCAGGTCATATGTTGTATCTTATTTCTTTGATTATTATTCTGACATTAGTGGTTAATTTGTCAAAACAACACGAGTTGTTTGATATCTAACATTTCTTAGCAGATAGTAGATTAGGAGTCTGCTTGTAACTGAGCATGAAGAACTTGAGAGAGTATAGTAAAAGAAGAAACAGTCGCAAAAGTGTAGTGTCGCATATCTTACTTTTGATAGTTAATAGCCTTATTAAAATAGCAGCTTACTAAAACATGAAAAACGAAAGGTACAGACGCTTTAACTGATATTTTAAATTCTAAATGGACAGGTTAAGCGTCGCTAACAAAGGCAGTTGTCCATAATCACGAGGTATCCCGCATACTTATTTAGAAGTGAACAGTTTTCGTCACAGTGTTATCCGAGTCTACAAACTTATAATAAGATCAAGTATTACGTCAGCACTTTTACAAGACAGCTTCTTTAAAACACAACAACACAAATTTCTCAGTAACTATCCCCCTATCCTCCTGTAACCTGGAGTCGTAGAGCACCACATGATCCTCGTTGGGTAGATTACCGTCCCCGGACACGGAATCGTATAGGGATTGATCGCTCGTATTGTAGTCTCCCCCTCCCTCAGCTGCCCTCTCCTGATCCGCTCGCGAATTGTCCTCCCACCTCTTTTTCCTTTTTCCTTGTTCTTGCACTGCAGCCTTGCAATGTTTGTCTCTGGCCAGATCCATTGGTGTTATGGTTTCTTCACCACTGTGAGCAGTCATGTGAGCCCATTTGTGATGGTCTGTCGGACCGTTGATGTATAGGAAATGCCCAGAAGTCTTCTGTAGCACCTCATCTCCATGCTGTATTCTTCGTTGTATCTGCTTTATAAGCTCAAGATATGACAAGGGAGCAGCAATACGCACTCTTCCTTTACCTTCCCCACCTAAGAGAGTAGGTACTCAGTCACAGTTACAACAGGGATAGGAAGGAAAAAGCAGCGAGGGAGAGATCCACATCCCCTCAATGCTATCTCCAATAATCCTCCCCTACGGCCACCTATGGGACTACCTTACTTATACTGTTACTTGTTACTGTCCTTCGTATGTTGCTGTAATGTCGATCTTGCACCATGCGCTACCCCCCCGATCCCCAACCCCCCACCTGGTTTCCATGCCCCCCCCTCACAATCATACATATTTACACGTATACAAACAATATATTATACATTTACAGTGACTCTTTGTAGTCTGTGAAAGGTTCATACAGTTGGTGACTTTGTATAACGTCTGTGCCAATTTCAGACGATTTAGTAATTTGTAGTATTTGTATAATAGAGAGTTGATTAAATAAGTTTAAATGCAACTGAATATTGGATATTAAGCCATCAGTTGCCATCCCTTCACTTTTATATCAATATGTTAGTATCTTGATTGTGTTGGCATCTTGTGTCCAGTGTCACGGGGTTACAGATTAGACAAGGGAGGTAATTGTTAATTGTTGGGGTTGTAGGACAGAGTAAGGGTTGGGGTAGGGCTAGATTTTTCCATTTTCCTATGTGGTTGTGTGTCGAATAAAAGAGTGTAAATGTTCATCTGGCATTTGTGTTATTTTTTTTAGTTGAGTTTGTATCCCTTCACTTGCTGTTGAGCTGAAGTCACTGAACCCATCTGTCACAATAGGCTAGTTTGGACCCAGCACCCATCACGCCTCAAATAGTTCATCTTGCTGTAGCCTTTGTAACTTAAAGTCGATGTCTAGCAGACGACAGAAGTTAAAGTTTTGGTCTAAGTATTGTAGGCTAACTCTCGCTAGGGTAGGCAGTGACATCATTCAGCTGACCTATATCCGCCCCCAGATCCCTCACCCCCACCCACCCCACCCCTGCTAGAGGGCGCTAAAGAATCTCGTGAGAATTCGCAGGCTTAAGCTGACCACAAGGCATTGTGATACTGTCAGCTTTGAATGGAAATCTTCACTGGGAACAATGAGTTAGTACTTCCTTTTCTAGATGCTTGTACAGTCTTATGTTCATTGTCAATGTATTTTGTTAACCACATACAATTTACTCTTTTTGTTTGTTTGTTACAGGATGGTGACCAAGTTCAACTTATCAAATACCGTTGGAGATATCAGGAATCACATTGTATCGTATCCTTTTATAAGTACACCAATTATAATAGTGACTTTAGTGGTACTATTATTATATTTACATTTTATTTATAGCTCTGTTATGTAGTGGATTGATTAAGTAACTGAATATTGTTATAGGTAATAATAATATTACCATCATTATGATTATAGCAATTCAACAATTTGATTCTTTTCAGTATAGTGCCCAGTGAAAAGAATCTGTATTAGATATGGGACGCGATTTTAAAGAATTGATGCAAAAAAGGAGTATGGGGAGAGAACGACTGACTGAAGTAGAAATTAATGTTGACTGCTTTTGATCTTGGCTGTAAATCTGCACCATTACACAGATGGAACCATACTGATGGTATTTTGATGTCGTACAGATAAAATGTATGCCATTGTAAAACAAGAAAAAGAAAGGTGGGGGGTTAAAGGGTAAGAATAAACCTAAATTTGATGGGGTTGTTACGCATGTCGCCGATATCCATTCCACTATAACATGCTCAGTGTGGTGTATATTGGTAATTAGTTCAAGAGTATTCCTTAACGCTTGTCAGTTCTTACCCTCAGTATGCCTCGGCAAGCTTTGTGCTCCAGACCACTTTCCCCAACAAAGAGCTGGTGGACGAAAGCCAAACGCTGGACCAGGCCAAACTGCACAACGCCGTCATTGTGCAAAGGTTAAAATGAACGTCTCCATAGTATGCACTGTTCATTTTCAATCTCAAATGTTGCTGTCATGGGAATTTACACGTTCCACAACTTGCTCTGCTGATTAGTACCTGGGCCTTGCTAGATTTCCGATGTTTTATTTCTAGCTATGTTTGCTTTCTTTTCACTTACCCGTCCAGTCCACTTGTGTAGTGCACAGCTCCAGGCAGAGAAAATACTCGGGAGTGAGGGGGGTATTTAGTTCAAACAAATTAGTACACATCTATAGTTTCACATATCCTTATGTTTGTAGGGCAGGTTCTTTATAAAGGCATGTTACTCAAAGGCATATTACCTGTAGACCTGCATATACATTTGATATAAAATGGCTTCGGGGAAGATACAAGTTTATGGAATCTGTTTTGTGCAGCTCAAACATCTTTCCCAGTCTTTGATGAGAAACTTTTGTTTATAAATCCAAACTAGTAGATGAGGCTCACTTACTTTTTGCAGGGCAGTGGATTAACAAAATGTCTTCCAAAAGTTAGGGTTAAAAAATTCAGAGTAGTTTAACTCTTTGGGAACATTTTTACATTAAGTTTTCAGGTTCAAAGCCTGGATATTAACACCGTACCACATGTGTGGTTCATGTAATTTCCACAGAAAGATGTTTTGCATGAAAATGAATTGTTGTGAATGCCAGTTGGATGAATGATGATACTTGGTCACGATGTGACATTGGTTGATTGATTCTCTTTAGTTTTATTACATATATTCTGTTGTGTGACATTTGTGTGTTACAGGTCTGAGAGAATGTTTACATCCACTATTATATTCTGATGTATGGGCATGGATATTTGTGTTTGTGCTGTTACGATGAGCAAAATAAGTGTTGGTGTGCATGCACCTTTCGTCCATCAATTATTTTTTGGTTGGATGTTATAAGCAGACTTTTAAAATTGTTCAGCATTTCTCAGTTTTACATAATATTTTATAAACTAGAGTTTCCAATTTGGGTGGTCCAGATTTTATTCCTGTTTTGGAAATCAACATGTTAAAAAGTTTGTTCAGTTTCTTCCATCATATAGAGCAAAATATAAAATATAGTGATTTGCAATCATTTTATATATACATGAACACTAACTGGTCATCCATTGTATTAGTCATGCAGAATTGTTCATTTCCTCTTTATAGTTCATAAATATTACTGAAAATTGTATGCAAATAATTATCAATGTGTTGGGGCTGCACTAGCGTTTTCAGTTTTGTGCCTGTGCATTGGCATCATTGTCGCAACTATTTGCCTCCATGGACAAACAAAAGGGAATACACAAAATTTTGCAGTGAGCACAACCCCTGTATTAAGTTCAAATATAATTCAGAATGGTGTTTAAGATTATATCTTTTATTGTGTGCAGCAACATGCCAATTAATAAGTTTTGTAGTGATTCCGGCTATGTTGAAACCTTCTCTAGATATGGACAGTTATTAGTCAATATTTATCAAGTTTGCAGACAAGTAAATTTGCGTTACATTGTTTATTCTAGATTAAAATCATGTTATTACAACAGGAATGTCTTTGGGGTAAATAATTGTATGATGTACTGGTTTATGGAGAGCATTGACATTTTGATACATAATGTATGTTCAGTTATTCTCTTTCAGGTTAGGTTTCTCCGACTTTGGTGCTGTGTAAAGACAGGTACAATTGAGAAGTCAAATGTACAGAGTGCCAGTTGTGTTGTTAATATATTGTTTGTATTATTTTATTATTTTTGTGAAGTTTTGTTGTTTTCTGTGCGTGCAAGATTATTATTTGCTGTTGTAGCACAAATTCAAGTGTATTGGATGAGAAGGTTTGAGCTTTGATATAGTAGTGTTTTTACAAGGAGCATCTGTGTATGCCGGTCATTGTTCTTTTGATTAAACCAACCTGGAATTTGCCAAAGGCTGACAATCATGTCTGTTGTGATCATTTGTTTGAACAAGATTTTCTGTCTTTGAGTGATACAAGACCTTTGGCACATGCATACTGTGATACAGATATGATAGTACTTCATTTTATTCAGGGGCAGATCAAGGGGCAAGTTGGGAGGGTGTGAGAGGAGAAGAGGGGGGGGGGGGTTCCAAATTGTGGTCAGGATTCAGGCCGCGGTGGTGTCCATGGGCGAAAAGGGGAGGGGAGGACTGCCCACTGAAGACTATATAACTTTATGAGGTACATTGTAGGCCTCTCCTGGAAGATACTATGGTTAATGATGTGTAAATCTATTCTATAACGTCTTTTCCTCACTTTTTTTTTACTCGCATGGATAGATTGTAAGTCTATGTATTCAGCCAGAAAATTTTATTTTCAAGATTTTTGCAAATCTGTGCGAGTCCTAAATAGTCCAAAAATGACATTTAAAATTGGCCATCCATCCGGACATGCAAAACTTGGAAGTGGATTAAATATCTCAGAACCTATTTCAACTATCACAACCAAACTTGGTAAGATGGTATATATCTAAATGAACAGGAAATGAGTGACTTCACTTCCAAGGTTAAGGTCCAAGGGTCAACAAATGTTAGTAAAAGAATTTCAAATTTTCACAACTTTTCTTTTTCTGTTATCAATATTGAACTTATGATTCTTTGATGCATGATACATATTAATGAGACGCACATCCTATGCATATTTAGTCAACCTCACTCCAAGGTCAAGGGAGCTGTCCAAAGTCAGTATAGGTAATTTGAAGTGACCTTGACCATAAACTATGAGAAATATAAAGTTAAAACTACTTGTATTTAGAAATGATAGATTGATCTTTCACATTTGTTCCGTTTTTGCTTTGATCTTGAAGGTCAAGGTCATTTTAGGCTTTGCAAAAACATATGTAAAAAAGTACAGTGGATTAGCTTTATTTACCCATAGTATATAACAACAATGGGTTATTTGATCATACATGAGCATGAGAGGTAACTTGAAGGTCAAGGTCATCCCCAGGTCAAGGTTACTGAAGGAAGATCATTTTAAAGGTACCTTTTTTTCGGCATTCTACTACTTTTACTGTACTTTATTTGATATTACACGAGCGTATTTAAAGCCGGAGGACATTACATTACATTACATGATTATTGCTTTAGGTCCAGCAGACTCTTCTGAGCCAAATCAGGACCGGACAACCCCCGATCCGCATAAAAGATCTGGTGAAACAACCCTAGTTGTAAAACTGAATGCTCTCCACCAGCCAGTCACTTTACAATAAAGACATCCCACGCAGGGGACGCTGAGGGTATACTATAATTTATCGAACCCCCGTCTTCTAGGCAGTCATTTTCATGTTAAACATTGCAAGTTTCATACTGAGTCATATGTATTGTGCCCTTCTAGTTTTTGTTTTTGTTTTGAGAGGGTGGGTGGTGGGGTTCAGGATCGTCCACCCCTCTAGATCTGCCTCTTATTTTACTATTTTTTGCAAATACATTGAAATCTTGAAAACACACGCACACATGAATGACAGCAAAGTTGTAAGACCTATTTAGGCTAGCAAGAATAACTAAGTGATTCAAATACAAAAACTAGGATAAGCTGTAGCTGAAATCATGTGAGGAGTCTGTCAAAATATGTAACATAATAATATGCTATCAGTATCAAAAAGGAAAATGATAAAATACACACAAAAAGATGTGATTAAAGCAAAGCAAAAACTTCAAAATTCACAAGTTTTGTTGTTGCATTTTTTTTTCCATCCAATCAACACAGTACACCACATAACCTTTTGTTCAAGGGTGAAGTAAATTAAGTCATTCATAAAATAATCAGCATTATTTTATAATGTTGAATGCATATTCTGCAACAAAACAACTCAAATGAGATATTTGTACCTGTAGGTATATCTATTATTAGATCAAATGTCTTTGAATTGACCCCAAGTTGGCTGGAAGCTGTTTCAATTAAATATTCACCTCTGATGCCGAAAGCGTTTATTTCATAGAAACTCTGCTGATTTTATCATATTTTGTGCGTAACCCATTTTATTTTTAATTTGATTTTTTTTAAAACTCCAAAATGTTATAAATATTTCAACTCATTCTGAATAGTAACCAAGAAGGTAATATATGCTGCTTTCTCTATTCTTTGATCATAATATTGTGCAGTTTCATCTCCAAAACTATGCATGTATTTTTGATTTTTTTTTTAAAGGAAGCCTAATCTACCATATCTAGTAATTTCTTGTTTAGCAGACAACACATTTTGCATTGAAAAATAATCTAAATCCCAATTTGTACAACAATTTTTATCATACCCTTCAGGTTTGCGAAAGTCTCATTATTTATTTGTTCAAAATTTATAGATCTTTTTTTTCTTGGGTTGAGCAGCCACAATCAATACGTTGATTCATTTACTGCTGTAATAAGGGTTTCTTCATTTCAAAATGTGAAGGGTGCAATTACATTTCCACCGTACTAAAAAGAAATATAATTTTCAACAATCCATTATCACAGAGGTATGGAGCATAACATTCAAAACACAATTTCAAACGTTCAAATCTTAGGAACAAAACTTACAATATATGTAATGTTCACAATGTGGGAAAGGGACAAGTTTCAAATGTGTCAAGAACAGAATCAAAATAATATCAACGAAACACAATTTATGCAAGTTAGTACTTTTCAGTCCTACATTCATTCAAAATAACACAGAAGTGAAGTACCCTGCATTGTTGTAGTTCTTCCACACTTACCATGATCAGCTTCCCAACACAAAGCATCAAGTACTGGCAATATAGCAGTCTTCCTCACAAACAGCGCTTTAGATGAAAGTTTCATACAAGCCAGATCAACATCATTACAATTACCCCCATAATCACACAACCATTCACCTTAATATACACCTTTATTTAGCTCTTATACAGAGATTTCACATCACTCAATTGCAAACCTGGTCTGCAAGATCCCATTAATTTATTGCTGGCAGTGCTCAAAAACAACAAACTTGTCACATAAGCTATGTACAAGTGTAAAGCATAACAGTGAAGAATGTAGCTTAAACAAGTGCTGGACACTAAAGGGTGCAGAGTTACATAGTTACCTCTCTCTCTCTCTCTCTCTCTCTCTCTCTCTCTGACACACACACACACTAACTAAATCTCTCTCTCTCTCTCTCTCTCTCCCTCTCTCCCTCTGACACACACACACACTAACTAAATACCAAGTTTTAAAGAAAACCGTCCATCAGTTTCAGAGAAAAGTGCGTAAAATAAATAACTAAATTAAAATAAAAGTATTACATCACCACGATGACATCACTCGATATACTTAAGTTTTGACTAAAGCTCAATGCATCTATATACTCTCATTACATAAAAAGTTTAAAGAAAATGTAAAAAATATATATATATTAAAATTAAAATGTGACTTCATCATGATTACGTCACTTGATTTGTAAAAGTTTGGTTTTACATTGCAAGTATAGGTAAAGTCTAAGTATATACCAAACTTGAACCAAAACCCTTTAGTAGTTTGGGATTAGAACAAAAATGATGACACTTCACACAATGACTTCATTCAATATTCCATAGTTTCTTTTAAGTCTCAAGGCATATCCTATCCTATCCTATCCCGTAACTCGGAGGTCGTTGGGGCACCACAAATGATCGTTTAACCAGCATACTCAATCTTTCCCTGTCCTTAGCAACCCTGATTGTTTCACTCAGTGTCAAACCAGTCCATTCTCGAATGTTGTCCTCCCACTTCTTTTTCGGTCTCCCTCTTCTTCTACCTCCTTGAATTGTGCCTTACAGGATGGTCTTTGCAAGACCTGATGATCTGGTGATGTGGCCATACCATCGGAGTGTCCGTTTTTTCACCACTGTGAGCAGGTCGTGTTGTCCAATGGCTTGTGTGATGGTCTTTCAGACTTTGTCGTTGGTGATGTGTTGGGTATAGGAAATGCCCAGAAGTCTTCTGTAGCACCTCATCTCCATACTTTGTATTCTTTGTTGTAGATCTGCTGTGAGGGTCCATGTTTCGCAAGCATATAGGAAGATGGAGATGACAAGGGAGCGCAGCAGTCTTAACTGCTAAATATGAAGTTTTTAAAAAATTATGTCATGATGATTAAGTCACTTGATTTGCGTAAGTTTGGTTTTACCTTAGAGGCATAGGTAAAGTCTAAACTTGAACCAAATCCCTCAAGTAGTTTGTGAGTTAAAAAAAAACAAATGATGACATCATCCAACCTGAATAATTTTTTGGTCATTCGGTAGGGTTCACCATTTCCTAAATAAAAAAACAGCAAGTTTCAAAGAAATCCATCCATTAGTTTCAAAGAAAAGTGCACAAATGTCACCTCCGGATACCGGACAGAGGCCGAACGCCCAAAGCCAAAACCAGTAGTTACCGAGCTGTAATAAATTACTTTTGAACTATACCAATACCACATCACACCCACCCCACAAAACCCATCCCAAAAATACACCCAAACAAAACATACCACTACACACCACCACCCACCACCCCCACACACACAACTCCAAAACACACACCATACCCCACTCCCACATATACTCTATACAACACATACAAAACTATCCAATACATAACCCCCACATTATCCAATCATGAAAATAAATCACTTTATCCCCACTCCCCCCCACCATCACCCCCCCCCCCCCCCCCCCATCCCCCCCCACCCCAAAACCCCCCCCCCCCCCCCCCTACCCCCCCCCCCCCCCCTTACTCATCCCCCCCACCCCCCCCCCCCAATACCCCACCCCCCAACCCCCAACTATCACCCCCCCCCCCCCCCCCCCCCCCCCCCCCCCCCCCCCCCCCCCCCCCCCCCCCCCCCACCACATACAAAACACACATTGACTGACTGTTCATTTTAGTCAATGCAGGTTTCGCTCAGTCAAGTCTTCTAACAATTTTAGAGCACATGCGAGCGCACAGCATTATTTATATTAATGTGTTAATCGGCATGTAACTGATCGATAAGGTCCAGCGTCTTCTTTTAAAATAAATCACTAGGACTTCAGCGAAAATCTTGTGGTGACGATTGTGATTGCAAACTGCGACAAAACCACTGTCGATCATTCATTCTAGACTTGCCTCGCCACAAATGATGGATACGAATGAAAACAAAAAAAATGTTTTAAACAAGCTGGCCAAAATTCTAGCAACAAAAAATTCCAGTTGCCTGTTGACCAAGGCGAAATATTACGACTGTTACACGTATTTATTAATAATCGATTCAGCTCCGATACTTGAATCTTGATATATGTAACTCGAATTCGTTTATCCACGCAGCATGTTCACTCAGCAACAAGTCAAGAGTTGTCGTATAATATTTTCAACTTTATTCCGCAACACCAACAACTCCATACAAGATCGGTTTCCGAAAATCATTCCAAAAATAACTTTTTCAAGTAGACAATGCATTACTTATATAGCCTCTCTGCAATCCAGAAAAAGCTTAAAACATTCCAGAGTGACGCAATAACACCCAA
Source organism: Oncomelania hupensis (assembly GCA_036898135.1). Lineage (NCBI taxonomy): Eukaryota > Metazoa > Mollusca > Gastropoda > Littorinimorpha > Pomatiopsidae > Oncomelania > Oncomelania hupensis. The sequence continues at coordinate 31,390,113 of CM072517.1, read as the reverse complement.
TCAAAATAAAACTAATCACCAGAACTGTCTTACGACATAGAACATTCCTCAGTTTAGAAGAATTACCTAGCTATTACCAGATAGGTGTGGAACTTTCAATCGATAATAAACAATAATAAATAATTCCGGTAAATTATCAAAACGAACGAACATTGAGGTTTAACGTCTACACCCACCATTGGCGATATGGCAGACGGGGATAACCATCCCAGGGAAAAGGGGTAGGGACCTGAATCAGCACTGAACCACCAAAGCAATCATACTGCTAAAATGGACAGAGAAACATGGCCACATTTTATATCGCCTACCACGGGATTCAAACCTGGGTCATCGGTGTGCCAGGCGACCAATCTACCAATTGAGCTATGTCGGTTGGAAAATTATCAACGATACTACAACAATATTGACCAACGAAAATTATCAACATTATACAATTTTTTTTCTAACAACAACGCAGAATCAAATCAAAGGTAAATACACGCTATCATTACATGCGTTGCAAAATAAACTGTTCAGAACTATCGTGCGCGTCTCAATTGTAACAATGAAACGGAACTCTCTCTCTCTGTTTCTATCTCTCTCGTAAATAATGGTATGGCCTCCCCGATTGCATTCAAGAATTAGATGTAATTGGGAGTGAAACAAAAAGTCATAGACAGAACTAGGCAGAGACAGAGACAGAGAGGGACAAAGAGAGACAGTTTTTCATTAAAATGTGTACATTTTAAACTAAAAAAATATTTACTTGGCATAAGAGAGATATAGAGACAGAGAGAGATGGACAGAGAGGGACAAAGAGAGAGAGTTTTAAATTTAACTTCAACTTCAACTTTTTATTGGCTCCAAGTACATTTGACAACATACTAGAGAACTTGCTTCGCGCATACAAAGACAAAAACTGATAAGATAGAGTTGGCGCATCGGGCGGCTTTAGTTTGATCCTATTATGGCCAGCGCCTTGAGCAGCTCTTGAGCTGGAAAAGCGCTATATAAGAAGAATGATTGAATAATAAAACCCCGTTACAATTTTTAAAAAGTGTGTACATTTTAAGCTTTTTAAAAATATTTACTTTGCATGAGAGAGAGAAATAGAGATGGACAGACAGACAGACAGAGAAGGACAAAGAAAGAGAGAGAGATTCAAATTGAAGTGTTTACATTTTAAGCTTATTTTTAGTATTTACTAACTTCTACTTAATATGGTTTAGTTGTGTGGATGTGTCCCTGTGAGTGTGCGTATTTGAAGTACAAGAACAACTAATGATTGTGTGGTCATTCATTTGTTAATGTTTACAACCAGTTGCAATTTAAATGCTGAATGACAGTTCAGTCAATTCGTGTATTGACCAGAGCATTTTTTAAGACAATACATGTATTGACTGGAAATTTTAGTCATTACATGTATTGCCTAGTGGTCACAGTCAAAACACGAACTAACTGATTTTTCTAGACAATACCCATATTGGCTGAATACACAGATTGCCGGTAACATATACACATTCACTCACATAATTTCTTCCATTTAGCCTAGGAAGTTTTTCAGAGCTGTGACTCAAATGTGCAAGCGAACATATTTGTGTAATAAATTTTCTTGTGTTGATATCCTAAAACGGATCAAAGAAACCCTCACCACGGCCTATCACCCTCATCTACATGAACATGTAACAATGTAGCGAAGTAGTACCATGTTCATATAGAAATCTTGGTCTCGGTCTCGGTCATTGTCATTGTCAATCGCAATATTAATATGTCACATTTAACCCAGGCAAACCATTTCTAGGATCTGAGTGACTAGTCTCTTTCCTCTCAAGTATCCAGATTCTAATCCCTGGCCTTGAGTACACTCATTCTAACCCTTGAGTACACATATTCTAACCCTTGAGTACACATATTCTGCATGTGCTCATTTAGGCGATGTTTGATGCTCATGCACATATGACATACTGGGTAAACTCATCAACGAATCTTTCGACTGGATAAAGGGAGATAATAAATGTGGTTTCTTATCTAGGCCATTTAATTGTTTTGGAGATTGCTTATATTCAATTCTAACAAGTAAAAATTATATATATATATATATATATATATATATATATATATATATATATATATATATATATATATATATATATATATATATATATATATATATATATATATATTACGCACACGTGTTTAAACCAAAATAGCACCATAAACTTCTGAACATGGCGAGAATTTTTCTTATGCACTTATGCCAATGCTTGATTCTGTTGAATGATGATAAATCTAGTTACACTGTTCTATGTATTCCTAAAAACCAGTGTTGCAGTTTTTACGGTAATTTGATTTTGTGTATCGGTATATTTTCGTACCTCAAGTTTTGAAAAACAAGCCCCTCTTCATCACAAGAAATATCAAAGCTCCAAATCGTAGCAAAGTATATTAGAGAGAAAAAAAACAACACATGGGAAATATTTGAGAGATATTACCATAAAATGCATGAAAAATATACAGTTTAGTGACCATATCGGATAACTCAACATTTTCCCCAGTACCTGACATTACTAAAAGAGCCATTTACTACAGTACTCAAGGGGCTAAAGTGCACCTTAAACAAAACCAAAATCCAAGTAATTACATTAGAAGAAAAAAACAGAACAAAACACACACATACAAGCACATTTATATAATTCTTCATTAACTTCGACTTCTTTCTCCACCTCCAACACCCTTCCCCCACTTCTGAATCAGAAAAGGTGCAGCATTCCTAAAACAGCAACAGGGAAAAATTGAAAATCATAACAATTAAATACAAAAGCGAGGAAAAGAAGACAAGTATGTGGTGAAAATGTGACTAAATTAAAAAAATTGCACTTGGTGAAAAATTAAATGGTGACAATAAAAATGTAACTGAATGAAGGAAAACTGGGTTTAACATTCTAAGCTCCAATCACAGTACATGAATGAAGTCAAACTCAACAAAAGCTAAAATGTTACAGAGAGGTAGTTGTTGTCATTCACAAAACACACCCAAAAAAAAAAAAAATAAGAAGAAGAAGAAGAAGAAGGATACTGATACAGACAAGAGGGACCATCATGAAAACTTGAACCACACAAACAAAAACTCATAGAAATAAAATACTCTTGTTGATTAAAGTAGCAACAGATGGTATTCAATTGTGCAATTTGATGCCACGTCGGATTAAGCTTGGTCACTCACTGCTAATTGTGTAGTTTTAGATTATAATGCACTTTCAATCAACTTATTCAATAAACTAAAGTAGATGATTGCAATGCATTTTCAATTAACATTAAATAAACTACAGTAGATGAAAGTGGGGAAAAGAAATGTCAAAGCAAATGTTGCAAACTGTCAGGGTTGTGACTTCAATTTATGTCCCCCATGATTTTTTTTTGTATGTTACTATGTATCATTTCGTGAACATGACATAAGATCATTGTATGTAAGCATCTGGAGAACAAGAAATTAACTTTAAAACAATCAGTCAGTCAGCTCCAGTAGGCAGATGTGAAGGTTAATTAATTATTCAGGACCAAAACTCATCTGTCCAGGTCCACCTTTCTTCAAGTAGCGACGGTAACTTTTGTAACGAGAACTTTCTGCAAGTTTAATTTTCATCTCCTCCTCTTTCTTCGCCTTCCATATCTGAAACAAGCAAAAAGGGGAGGGGTTGATAAGCTTTCACTATTTTGCTTTAAAGACAACCAGTTATTCAAGCCAGCTAAAAAGACGTTTTCTCTATTACTTACAAATACTGAAATGGCAGAGGTGGGAATTGCTGAAATGCCAAATGGCAGATAATTCCCACCCCTGAGATAGACAACAAAACAGAAAGCTCATTTCCCAGGCATAAAAAATGTGACTTTCATATTTACAGTCATCCCATGGTTTTGCTGCTGAAGACTTGAATAGCATCTAACCTACCGCAGAAGAAGCTTACCTCAAACTTTTCTTTTATCCATAATTCTTGTTCTAAGTAGTCTTCTTTTTCATGATCATCCATTGCCTGAGGAAGAAAAATAAAACAGTGAGTAAATTAAAATATCAAGAAGTAAATTGAAATATAAAGACGACACCAAGGAGTCTTATAAAGGAGATTGGTTTATTAATGTTGCTCATATTGTTTTCCATGTTCATGTTGGTTTTATGGGTGTCCTTTGTATAACATTCTGTGTCCCTTTTGTTTGCTTTTACTCAAAATTGAGTCAGGGGTGGTGAAAGCACTGGTCCACTGTGCGCAAATACAACAAATCTTAACAAAAAGTTAAGTTCAGTCACCCAACTGACAACTGTTCTTTTCACTCATTCTTTACCTTGGCCCATAACTGACAATACGTTTGTCATGGTTCACAGAATCATACACTCTCTCTCATCATGCACAAACAAATGTCAGTTTTACGGTGTGTGAATGCCATTAATAGACTTGTCAGCACTCTAAAAGACTACTGGCTTTGGCGGAGTCAATGGTCCTATTGGTGAGTTTTAAAATCCTGGCTTTCAGCATCCCTACGAGTGTCTATCTGGAAGAAGTAAAAGCCTGGATGAAACAAGAGTATTTGACTAGCCAGTCAGGCTGAAAGACAATAAGACATGAAATGGTGGGTAGGAAAGGATGAATGAACAGTTTTTCTTTAAAATAAAAAAATATTACTTACATCCCATTGCGTTCTGCCCAGTTTCATGTATTTCCTGATTAGGTACAGCTTTTCTTCTCTGCCATATTGTTCTCTCTTGATGGTGAAAAGCCATATCCACCGAAACCACCAGTAAATGTAGTTTGCGATATAATATGGCAGCAACACCAACTGAGCCCATAAAACGTCTGTGTATTTTGGGCGACTGTAACCACCTCTTTAAAAAAAATCAACAGCATGAGATCTTGAATTTGTAGAAACATTTCATTTGATGGAAAGACTAAACATTACTAATCCGTTATCCATGGCTGCTTGGCAACCCATAAAATACAAAGTGTCGGAAAGAAGAAATTCTCAGTAAAAAACATGTACAGACTTTAAAAAAAAAGACATTTATAACAGAAGTAACATGCTAACCTGATGGGTCATTTGGACGTTTTGCAAGTACCTTTCTCATTCAGCAATAATTTTTTTTTATGGACTTCACTACTCATCGCTTTGGTATCTGAATGGTGCCAATGCATTTCCTCTCTACAGCTGTTCTTTAAACTTACCGAATATCCATCTTTTCTTCAATTATTGTTCTTATCAATGCTTCCTCTTCTTGTTTAATCTCCTCCTGGAAAAGAGTATCAACACATCTTTCATCCACAACATAATGTAAACAAATATAGATTTCCACATGCTATTCACTAACTTAAATCATAATCTTTTGTATTCTTTCTTTCTTTTTCTCATTTCAGCTCATATACTATCCACATAGCCCTGTGTCACTTTTTCTCTTTTCAATTCAAAAGTTGCTGAGTATGCTGCTCAACACTGAAATAGCCAAATCTCAGCAATTTCAATACTAAAGACCACCAGTGGATTATTACTACCAGTAATGTAAGGAATTACTTTTGTAATTACTTTTGTTGTGGATCTCTTCTTTTTCTTAGTACTGTTGAGTAAGCCCTCATGCTTGGCAATGTCCATGGCACGACTGCGATACTTGGGTTCCTTGCACAGGTAGGAGATGGCAGTGTTGTAGTTATTCAGTGCTCCAAGATACTGCCAACAAAAATGCCTTCAAGACCTCACAACAGTAATTTCATAGTAATTAATAAATAACACTTTCTATGCATACGACTTACAAAACAATCTTTAACTTCTAGAGCCAACTAAATGATGTGAAGGCCACAATCTGTCCAGACTTTTACATTTTCTTCTGAATCAAATGATCAGCAACTGCCAAATGCTGAATGCAAGTGGATTTTAGTATGTAGAGTAGTAATTTGTTTTCTTGTGTTTTTTTAATGTTTATCATTGTTAAATATTTCACCTTTCAGCTCAAGAACTGCTCAAGGAGCTGGCTGATACAGGATCTAACTCAAGTCACATGTGGCGCCCACTTGCAACCTTTGGGCACATAGTCTGATGCCCAGATGACTGAGCACAATCCAGTAGGACCAGGGATTGGGAGAAGAGCTAGAGACCTAGTGCGTGGTCTGGGTGTTTTTGTGAAGTCTGCACACTCCAGTATAGGACATGAGCATCAGGATCTTTAAAGTTTACGTGATGGAAAGCGTGAGTGCAAGACTAGACCTCAATTTATACTCTCATCCTAAAGTTGGTGTGAATGTGTAAATCCCATGATCATAAGGCATAACAAACTTCGTCTCTAAACCTAATAAACGCAGACACGGTCTATATTATCCAGTAACATTTCAGATAAACAGCATGGTGTAAGAAATCAGTATGACACAATCTTTAGAATTCACTTTCTCCAAATAAATTTAACCACAGACTAGAGCAAGCAGAGCTGATATAAGTGTTTCGTATTTTACAACAAGAAAGACCTTCTGCTGCTATGGGGCTATTCTCAGATTATAGAGGCATTTGGCCCCCAAGTGACACTAACCCCAATCTGACTGTCACTCACTTTTCAATGCCTATGCCTACTACACAGGTCGCCTGTATAGTGGACGCCAGCCTATTGTCAAATGGTTCATCAAATGCTGCTCTTACTTTGTTCAAGAACAATGTGTACAGTAAGCAATAACCCCACTGACCTGAATGACAGAGATAACTGTGATGCTAACCACGATGACGAGTCTCACGTCCACCTTTGGTGTTACCCGCCTGCGGTAGTAGCGGTAATAATGAGAGTAGTACTCCTCTGAAAGGACACACTAGCTGTTAGTATAATTATGGCAAATAGCATCCAGTATTAACAGAAATAGTACTTAGTAACAGTATTTATCGGAAAAAAACATGGTTGTAGACTACACACAAATTTAGAAGCAGATTGATTAGATAGCTAATATAGTACCACTCTGCAAGAAAACACATGTATGAAAGCGAAGTTTCTAGTTGACCAACACTGTTCTTGCTTTGCACATATATTTTCCCCTATGTGGTTCTCAATGTGTCGTTGAGAATATCTTAAAAAAAACAGAAAGTAACGTTAATTATCCTCCAAAGCTACCTTCATCACTAGGAAAAAAGAAAAACTTTTGGTATGATAATGTCTTGATATATTAAAATACTAAAACTTTCTTCATTTGATTAACTAAAAAGATATACATAATGATAATAATTAAAATTAATTAATTAATTTAGCACACGTTCAGCTCACCTGGGTTGTCTAACATATAATCATAATCAGCCCTCTGCTCTTCATCTCGCAAAATTTCGTAAGCATTGGCAATTTTCTGGAACATAAGCACAGCATCCTCCTTGTCCTCTTTCTTCTTGTGTTTGTCTGGATGCCATTTCTTTGCCAGTGATCTGTATGCTTTGGAAATTTCACTCTGAAAAAAAAGGGAAAAAAAAAACAACTACAAGTATACTTTAAAACCATATTAACAAGTCTGACAAATGTGAACACCTTACATTGGTTAGCAGACCTATTAGCATACTGATCACAAGTTAAATATTTGTTAAACATATATATATGAGCTATAAACAAATACATTGTCTTTTTTTCATACCTTCGTTGATTCTTGAGTCACTCCAAGAACTGAAAACAAAAATTAAAAATGTTATTATAGCTTAAACTAATAACAATTACAAACAACTAAGCAGCTCTAGGCTACATAATGTTAAATGGTAAGCAGAACTGAACATCTATCATCAGTGCTATAAAATATCAACAACTACAACAAGTAATCTCCTCCCCAGAAAACAAAAATTTAAAAACGTATTCTGCTTTTGCTCTCAGTATTCAATACTGCATATTTGAAATACATGAAAAAGTAATATGAACACACATAAAACCCAACATGACATTTCCATAAAAACTTACATGTGCGCATGCTGTTAACACTAACACAGTAACAGTTAAGTTATGAGACAATAAAAGCTGTGTCAAGTTCATTTTTTAATGCTGTACCAGCTTGATGATCCAAGGTAACATCCTATCTATTTCTATCCTATCCCGAAACTCGGAAGTCATTGGGGCATCACAGATGATCGATTAATCAGCATACTCCATCATTCTCTGTCCTCAGCAGCCCTCCTGGCTTCACTCAGTGTCAAGCCAATCTATTTTTAAATGTTGTCTTTCCACCTCTTTTTCTGCCTCCCTCTTCTTCTGCCTCCTTGCACAGTGCCTTGCAGGATGGTCTTTGCAAGGCCTGATGCTTGGTGACATGGCCATACCATTGGAGTTTCCGTTTCGTCACCACTGTGAGCATATCGTGTTGTCCAATGGCTTGTATGATGATCTGTCGGACTTTGTCGTTGGTGATGTGCCAGGTATAGTATAGCACCTCATCTCTGTATTCTTCATTGTAGGTCTGCTGTGAGGATTAATGTTTCGCAAGAGGATAGGAAGATGGAGACAACAATGGAGCGCAGCAACCTTACCTTGAAGTGTAAAATGATGGTCCTGTCTTTCCAAATGGGTTTCAACCTTCTAAGAGCAGCAGTTGTTCGTGCTATCCTGGAGAGGACGACTTCCTGTTGGGACCATTGTCTGATACAATGGCCCCTAAATATTTAAAGCTATGCACCGTGTTGAGCGATTTTCCTGGGACTTTGATGACCATGTTGATGCCATTGGTGTTGTTGGTCATTATTTTGAGCTTATCTGCACTTATTTCCATTTCAAAGTCTCTGGAGATGGTGTCAGGCCTCTGTACCAGCTGTTCAAGTTCTTGTTCTTCTCCAGCCAGTCCATCAATGTTATCCGCATAACGGAGGTTGGAGATTGCTCAATTGTATCAGACAATGGTGTTCGACAGGAAGTCCTCTCAAGGACTGCACAAACAACTGCTATCCTGACAAGGTTGTAGCCCATTTGGAAAGACAGGACCATCAGTCTACGCTCCAACTGTCCAAGGTAAGGCTGCTGTGCTCCTTTGTCATCTCCAGACTTTCAACGAAGAATACAAAGCAAAGAGATAAGGTGCTACAGAAGATTTCTGGGCATTTCTTACACCCAGCACATCACCAACGACAAAGTCCAACAGACCATCACAAAAGCCAATGGACAACATGATGACATGTTCACAGTGGTGAAAAAAATGAAACTCTGATGGTATGCCCACATCATCAGAGCATCAGGCCTTGCAAAGACCATCTTGCAAGGAATGGTACAGGACGCAGAAGAAGAGGGAGACAGAAAAAGAGGTTGTGGGACAACATTCAAGAATGGACTGGCTTGACACTGAGCGAAGCCATGACGGCATGAGGGCTGGCAAGGACAGAGAAAGATGGAGTATGCTGGTTAAGCGATCATCTTAGATGCCCCAACAACTTTTGAGTTAAGGGATAGGATATTATCCATCTGATGCTTTCATTGATTTATATAATTATACTAATTTAATTTAGGGGTAAGAGAGAGAGAGAGAGAGAGAGAGAGAGAGAGAGAGAGAGAGATTGTAATTATTTCTATTTTAATGCAACCTTTTTTGTTAAACTATTTAACATTAATGATGTATAACTATTACTATCACTTGTACTTATTTATTTTATGATTTACTTGTATTGACACAGACTGTAATACAGACTTTGTATAATTTACTTGTACTGTTGTAACCTATCTTTCTTTTTCCGTATATTTTTTATTTTATTTATTGTTTTAGTAAACTTTTCTTTGCAGGCCCTGAATTGTATGTTTCTGTTTATAGTCATCAGTGGAGAACAACAACAACAACAAAAAATACACGTACATACTCAAAAAAGAGGTTCATTCACTTGTTTGTCACTCAAAAAAGATTACATGTGAAATCTAGTCAATAGCAATTTTGAATTCTAAATTATAAACAAGACTCGGTTTTATTTAATTTCGGAAAGTTGGTTTCACCTGGTTTGGGTAAGTAGAACCCAGTTTTGGTTTTTAGACCTGGTTTCACTCAGTTTTCGGTATTTCGCAAGACCATATTGATGAGAGTCAGGAAAGTAGGTGGAAGGCCAACAATTAACTGTTGGCTAAGCCACTGAACAAAATATTTCAAGCCAGGACCATCAACATATCATGATCCTCTGACAAAATGGAAATCACATCACTTAAGTCAGTCCTTTTTGGCTTATCATTCCTCTCACATTCACTGCTGCTGTAGCCTGAGCCTTATGATCTTATTATAATATAATCTTATCTAAAGTGACAGAAAATTAAAGTTTTTGATTGCTGTCGCAGATCATCAGGTCTGCAAAGACCATCCTGCAAGTAGGTAGTCAAAAGCCATTTTTTAAAAATGATTTCCTCATCACAAAACTGACATAGATTTAAAGAGCTTTTAATTCTGAACACAGTGCTGTCAGTGGTATATTGTTTTCCCCCATAGAACAAATAGGTAAAAAGTTATTAATGTTTGAAAATGCAGAATGTTGGTGTTTTTTTGGCAACGTTTTGGAATTGAAGAAATTGACAAATTTGGAGTCTCAAACGAGTCAAAGTGAAGCCAATATTGATACCAGAAAGCTGATTTTTGACAGGTAACCCCTTCATATGTTATACTCCAAGCCCAATTTTCTTCAGGCCTATCCCATGTAATGTTCAGCCGTTTTGGTGCTTCAAAGTTGGGAAATCATCAAATTCTCAGTGCGTGCCGGCTAATTATAGGCCTACTAGTGTGCTACTACGCTCAGCACTCGTGTCGCTGAATAGGCCTACGAGTTCGCCATGGCCGCAAGAAAACCCGAACACCGTTTGGGTACACTTTTCTACGGCAAAGCGCACCGCGATAGAGTAATGCACAAATTAATAAATACCCTAGTTTTATAAAGGAAAGTCTGCTCTTTATTTCTTGCTAATTTTTAAACTTCTAGTTAAAATCCAACTTACATCGAAACCGCTTTATCCACTTTGTTCGGCTCGTAACAACACTTTTACACATCAGAGCCCACCATATTTGATATGTAAATGAAGCTAAGTATCCAAACTTCTCATTGGTTCTTATTTTTAGGCCATCCAATGAAATATCTTAAAGCACTTTGAGTTTGAAACGAGCAACCTCGCAGCAGACGCGCTGACATTTTGTTTCAGAGCGGCATTCAGCGCTCGGATAGAAGCGTATTCAAAAGCTGTTTTCTCGGAATCTTTCGCATAAACATGCATTAAAAACAATACAGATGTAAAGATAAAGCTTTCAATTTTTATTTCAATACAGCCACTGTTCGTTTTGATGCAGTTTTACATTAATAATAAGTGTTGAAAGTGAAGTCAAAACTGAGTCAAAACTGCCGAGCGGGCAAGAGCCAATGAAGGGGTTGGACTACCTACTGCAAGGCACAGTGTAAGGAGGTAGAAGAAGAGGGAGACCCGAAAAGAGGTGGGAGGACAACATTCGAGAATGGACTGGTTTGACACTGAGAGAAACAATCAGGGTTGCTGAGGACAGGGAAAGATGAAGTATGCTGGTTAAACGATCATCTGTGGTGCCCCTACGACCTCCGAGTTACGGGATAGGATAGGATTGCTGTCACAGTGAAGACTATAGGAAGACCAATATGGCACAGAGGAAAAGGTAAATAATATCAGCTCTTTATCCTTCATCTTTATCAAAATTGACAGTATAATCAACTTTGTGATTATGGTCGATCGCTGTACACTAATACAGGCTAAATAACTAAAACAAGGCGACGCAGCAGGAGACATTATTTACTATTTCGCATCTGGAACAACTGTTATGACTTCCAAAAAGCGGAAAAAAATGACGACAACAATATTAAATAAGATCCGAACTTACTGTCATAGCAGTTTTCAGTTCCACAGTAAAGTCCATCGATGAAAGCGTGCGCAGAAGCCAAGCAAGACAGAAAAATAAGGCACCAGCCGGCACGTCTATCTCCACAGACAGCCATGTTGGATACCGATTGACACGCGGTTCATTGATTGGTTAAATAAACTTTCCGGCGTTTTTTTGTGAGGTTTTCCCCACCAGCCCCAAGTTGTATAGAAAAAAAGAGCCACAAAACGTTTCGATTGCTCTCCACGAACTATTTTTGCTTCTAGGCAACCTTTTGCCATAAGCGAGTGCTTTAAAAATAAGCGAACATTTTTAAATTGGTGCAGCCAATCAAAGTGAAGTTGGCTGAAAGTGAAAGTTACTGTCAATCGCACTGACGACACGACAATACAATCAAATATATATATATATATATATATATATATATATATATATATATATATATATATATATATATATATATATATATATATATATATATATATATATATATATATATATATTGCCCATAAACATAATTATTCCGTCTAATACATGACATTACATGATTATTGCTTTAGGTCCAGCGGACTCTTCCGAGCCAAATCAGGACCAGAACTTCGCTGAAAGAGGACTCACCATAAAAGATCTGCCGAAACAACCCTAGCTACTGGTAACACTGAAGCCACTCCATCAGCCGGTCACTTTACAATAAAAACATCCCATGCACGCAGGGGACGTTGAGGCTATACTCTAATTTATCGAACCCCCGTTTACAAAAACAAAATAGAATATAAACATCATTATAAAATATCAACAAACCACATACATATAAAATGCCTACATTGCCAAATAATAACATCATGGGAAGCCCCAGTGACCACCTGGCAGAAAGCGTCCAATATTTCCAAGTTGATCCAACAAATCACACACAAATGTGGAGTTTTGTCCCGGAAGAGTTTTCAAGAAAAAACGTAAGTGACTGGTCTAGCGAAGAAGAAGATGAGAACGGACAAAGGAGAAAGACAGTGACTGACAGTGGGAATTTAAAGTACTAAATTTCCAGAAAGTGGGGTTTTCCGTCTAATTACAAGTACACAAATCTTTCCTGATTGTTAACAAAGAATGTACAGAATGTGAAGCTGTACATTCTTTGCTGTAAAAGACAAAAAGTCGCCCCCCGAGCTATTTCACCATTGAACACATCGCCATTCGCAAATCGAAAGCCAGCCACTCTGTCCGCCATATTTTTATCTTCGCTAGCAACCTTTCGAGACCGTTGTTCTCCGCGGGCATAGCGTTGCACAGACTTTCCGCCAAAATAGTTACGTAGCGCTCTGCTTAGGCAACTTGGGGGAGGGGGATGAAGATGAGAAAGGGAGATAACTTTTTTTCCTGTATCTGTGAAAATCTTGCTTTCACTTTCAGTTTCAGTTTAGCGAGTGCCAAAATACACACACACACACACCACACACACACACACACCACTTACGTGTGTCACGGACGAATGGGTATCCAGTGTGATTCGGAATCGCCTTAGTGTTTATTGAAATTCCCGTACATTCTAAGATAGATTGGAATTCCAAGAAGCATCACAGACCTACATCTCCCACAAGACAGCGCGAGCAAAGACTAGCCAGCCATGGGGTCACACCTTCTATCAGGCGGTTGTTATTTTCCCCCAAATCCCCCAAAATCTACCGAAATCCCCCGAAATCTACCGAAATCTCCCGAAACCTACCGAAATCCTTCGAAATCCCCCGAAATCTACCGAATATTTTCTCCAAAATCCCCCGAAATCTACCGAAATCCCCCAAAATCTACCGAAATCCCCCGAAATCCCCCAAAAACTACCGAAATCCCCCGTTATTTTCTCCGAAATCCCCCGTTATTCATGTATTGTCTTTGCTTTCATGCGCTTAAAACCACTGGATTAGGCGCTTCATAAATAAGATGCATTATTATTATGATGCAGAGGCGGATCAGTTCATTTTGTGTGTGTGTGTGTGGGAAAGGGGGGTTCGAATTTTGACAAGTCCTTATTAATGGAAAGACCCCTTCTTCTAGGGGATTTTGAAAACGTATATTAAAATCTGTGCAATCTGGTGCATTTTGGAAAGAAACTTAAGTAGCAGTTTAACCGCATAAAAATTTTGCTTTTTATTGTGCATCTTTTTTTTTTCATTATTTATTTTTTAATGTTTAAAAGTATGCAAAACATATTCAACAAAACATATTATATACCTCTCCTCTTCCTTTCTTTTACTTTTTTTTTTTCACTTCAGCCCCTCTTTCTTGTAACTAGCGCTTTGTTAGACTTGGTCACTGAACATCGCTCTCCCCCGACTCGTTCCTGCATGGAGGTCAGTATCTTTCCGTCACTTCCCTATGTACCTTTTTTTCTCTCTCTTTCTTGAGCGTGTTTTTTTTTCTTTTCCTTATTTTTGCTTTTTATGTGCGAGATACATATGAGCATGTGACAAAAGGTCGTTTTTATTTTTCCAATAAATGCCACATTTAAGATATTCGAAAAAAAACTGTCCAAAATGTGTATATATGTTGCCTGATGCTTCAGTTACAGTGCATCACTATAAAAAAGATAGTTTGAAACATGACAGTTAAAATACAGCCATAGTTTTATGCTTGTTAATGTGGGAGTCATACTGGACATACATTACAACATGATTCAGTTATCAAATGCACTTTGCAGTAAACCATTATAGTATAATTGCCTTTATAGTTAGTTAATCTACTATTCTAATTCTAGATTCAAAAGAATTTTTTGTGTGAAGGGTATTGACAATTTTAACAAAATTTAGGTATGTCCACGGTGACAACCAACACTAATTCTTACCATTCCATTTATTCTGTATCAAAACTAAAGGTAATGAGCAGGTTCAATCTAATTATTTTGTATACAGCCATTTAGGTGATCCAATCTCAACAAAAAGAAACATTCTATAATTATTGCATAAATAAAAAAACATACTATTTGGTGTTGGTTGTCACAAGATGTTGTTATTAGCATTGTCTAGGTCTGAAGATTTTTATACTTCAATTTGACTTGAAGAAACCCACACAGTCACCGTTTCATCAATACTGCCAGGTTTAATAAAGGTTACCTGAGCGTGGATGCGTATTTGAACGGGGGATTTGAAATTAAAACTGTTGAGTACAAAAAAGCCAATTATTATAGACAGATTTAATAACATTTTGACTGTCAAGAATAGGGAGTTGTAATGTCTGAAAGATGTCTTTAAACAAAGGAGATTGCGAAAGACTTTTTGTGTCCGTCATTTTTATACTGATGACAAAACTTTAAATTAAAAAATAATTAATTAAACAATTAAATAAACTATAATTTAAGCTTAAAACTACATGTAATTAACTAGCGAAACATTCGCATTTACAATCATGCTATTGGTTCATTTTATGGACTTTATAGACCTTACGGATCTTATGGATAAAATTCCCCCACAATCTCTCGAAGTAAAATGTATATGGTAGTAAAAGGTTTTTATTATAATTTCCACACTCAACAATTCTATTAAAAACTTTTTCAAATTCTATTTCGCATGCAAATTTGAATTCTTTATTAAGTTGGTGTTGTTTAGTATAGTTATACATAAAAATGTATTTTGTAGGTAAGCCTGTGAAAAAGGTGGTCCAATATTCATCGTTCAATATGGCAAACATTGGTGAAAGGTCTTCTAATATACTTGGCAAGCTCCTTACTGTGTCCGTCATTTTTAGACATTTTTATTTTCTTAATTAGAAAATCTTAATGGCTCTGTTTCTGGTGGAGCAATCTGAAGTTCTTCTTTTACAAAATTTCTTTGCGGTGTTCTACGATCGCTTCTCGGTCTTAAATCATATACAGGCGGATCAGTAGATAATGCTCTGTCAACTTCATAAACGCTTAATGACAAAATTGGGTCTGTAGTTCTTATTCTAGTGTCATTAGCAACTTCTCCAGGCTGATAAAGGTATCTAACAGTTTTGTTCATCAAAGTTAGGTCCGGCTGACCAGGCTTTGAAATGGTGACAATGGTCTGTTTCTTTTTAATAGCCTCAACTGTTTTTCATCCTGTAACTCTGGTTGGTTCTGAATTCATTTCCCTTAAAACTCGAGGTAGCCTAATAACCCATTCTGTATTAGTGGTTTCAGTAAAAAAAACTCCTTTGAATACTGATAAGTGAATAATCTTTGTGCCAGTTGCCGATTAAATTTTTCTACAATACCTTGTGATATGTGTAATCCAACAACTCCTCTTCTAACAGTTACATTATGTTTTAACAAAAGCTGGTTAACAGCTCCTTTGAATTCAGACCCTTCATCACATTGAATAAGTCTAGGGAACCTTAGAGGCCCTCTTGAATAAATCGTATTTAAGGCTTGAGCGACCTTAGCAGAATTTTTAGTCCTAAGAGCATGTGCGTCTTTAAACCTGGTAGCTATATTAATAACAGTAAGGGCATATCTGTATTTCTATGTATTTTGTCATGGGGAAGAAATAACAAATCTATTTGATGCGTGTCATTTGGTCTGGAGTTTTCACATTTTGATCTTATTATTTTCTTCGGGGGTGGAAGATAGATTTGCCATACAGCTTGCTTCGATAACCATTGTTTAACTACGTTTGCTGACAAGCCAGTCTTTTCTACTAGTTTATTAACTGCCGTCATCCCTTTCCAATATCCGGATTGAGAATAATATAATCTAGACAAACACGAAGTCATATTTTATTTAGATTTTTTTTAACAAGGTAATAAACTATTGTTATTCCAAACACAATTAAAATTAATTCTCCAGTCTCTGACATTGTAGGTGCAATGTTAGATGTGTAGTAATCAGATAACACTGGCTGTTTTAATGAAGGTAGTGTCGTGCCAATAAATAAATAATATTGGTGCAAAGCTTCATCAACGTCTTCGAATGTTTTATCAGCATGACCTTCTTCTTTCAATCTTTTATTAACAAAATCAAGCTGCATTAGTCTGTTTTTCTCGTATTCAGCCTGATCTTGTTGTAATTTTTCCATTGCTAAGTTATGCCGTTTTGATTCTTCTTTACTGTCCAGTTTTGAAAACAAATAATTTGATCCTGGAAAGGCTAAGGCATTGACAGCAGCAGAACCGAGGACCATTGCAGCACCAGCCATTTTTTAATTTAGTTTTTTTAATTTGTATTTAAAATGAATTGCGATGACTTGTTAATGCAAGAAGCTATTAATGTCACAGCTACAGGTGTTGACAACGAGAAAAAAGACAGGCTGGTTGCATTAGTAGCTTCCAAAAAGTCAAAGTATTATCTCGGTGTTGACTTAACACCTGAACAAGTACAAAGACTGAGGCCCGAAGAGATCATTATATTACATAATAAATATGGTTAAAAGTTTAGGGCGTTCGATTGTGAAGTTCTATACCAAAGCTGTGTCGACCTTTGTTGTTACTTTAGATTGTGAGAATGATTTATTTGATGATTTGATTCAAGATCCTGTTATTGTCAATGGGATTAGTGAGGTATCAAGAAATTTGTATTATAAAATTGGAAGCTTGTTGGCACCATTTTCAGCCGGGCTAATTACTTTTCAACACATAAATTTCTCTGCTATTAAAAATGGACTCTTCCAATCCGGAGATGGAGATGGAGACGGAGGTGAAGAATTCGGAGAACCAACAGAACCCAGTGACACTCACTAAACAAAAGAGCCTAGGAAGAATTGCAGCTGGAAAGAAGTTAGCAGAGTTAAACAAGTTACATAGATGGAATAGACAAACAAAAGCAAACATATTA
This sequence comes from Oncomelania hupensis, assembly GCA_036898135.1. NCBI lineage: Eukaryota > Metazoa > Mollusca > Gastropoda > Littorinimorpha > Pomatiopsidae > Oncomelania > Oncomelania hupensis. Next base: position 31,372,524 of record CM072517.1, on the reverse strand, counting down.
AGAAAAAAGGAACCATTAAAAGAAGAAACAATAACGCAACAAACATCATGACAACAAATAAAGAAGAACCAATACAACCAATACAACCAATACAACCAGTACAATCTTCAAATAAGATATATTATTTATGTATAGCCAGTGTAGTGGGTGCAAGTGGGTACATAATATATAAATACCGCCAAGGAAAAAAGAAACAGAAACCCCCAAAACTACTTGTAGAAAAAGAAATTGAATCAACTCCATCATTAAAGCCATCATTAGATATGTTTTCAATGCAGTAATAATTTATTATTATTTTTTTATTATATATAAAAATGAGTGTACCATATGAACATACAATTGTGAATCTTGGATACCATAGTGTTGTCTTAGTGGGCTTAAATATAACTTATGTTATGATTGCAAAATCTCTTTTAAAAATGAAACCTATTGAATTAGGAAAGATTGATCTTTCAGATGTTGGTAAACTGGTTGGTATCTTTTCACTATCGTTATTTACTCGCTATTATCTTGTTAAACAAATTAATTAAGTTAATACAGCGTGTTTTTAAAAAAAGAAGGGTTATATTTTTGGGGGCTGTTTAAAGGAATATGTTTTTTAATTCCAACCACTAACTGCTTTCAATTAAAGACGCAAAACATACGGATATATGTAGCAAATAACGGATTTCCAGAGCATTATGTAGTGCGTTTAAAACCTCTTAAAAACAGCATATTATGTACTAAAATGGGGTCTGTACAACAGGTGGGGCAAAAGCAACATAACTGCTATCTCTCGGGGTGACATTTCCATAGCATGATTCAATAAAATCTAATTGTTGTTGGCAAGGCAGTGTATACCCCCATTACTCACGAAAGCCCCAAGCATGCCTTTATGACGTGGAACTGCGCTCTCTACAAACGAACTTTGAGTTGGATTGGACTAGAAAGGTTTAGATTGGATTAAACCATACAGCATGTCAGAGCCGACTGAGTCATACGCCGTACATTGACTCGGCAGGGCCTATGCTCAGCATACGCAGTGTGACCAAAGACAATATAGCTACGCTATATTGTCTTTGGTGTGACGAAGATCTATTATAATCTTCCATAGTCTTTGGAGTGAGGTCGGATTGGACCGTTGTCTTATGTCATGGTGGACTGTCGGGTCCTCTCCCCGTCCCTCCCCTCCCCGTTCTAATCCTTTAATTTCAATTTTTCATTTATCCCGTTTACAATGTGAAGTTAGTTAGTCATTGTTTATTGGGTCCAGCGGGTGCAAAAAGCCAAATCAGGACAATAGGAAGCTTTAGGACAAGAAAACAAAAAGAAAGAACTAACTAAAATAAATAACTGTATGAATGAATGTATGCACGATCGTATGACTCAATTATTTAATTAATTAATTAATTAAATTTAATTTAATAATAAATTAATTAATTAAATAAACGACTTCTTGTTTATTTTACGAAATAGGTAGATTGGTAAGGTGTATGATGCGTGGGTGAGTAGAAAAGTATTTCTTGTAATAAATCAGTAATTAAAAAAATAAATATCGTCAATTCAAAAGAAGTAAATTTTAAAAGGATTAAATAAATTAATTAATGAAAGGTAGGCGGGTTAGTGATATTATCTCTACGTAAAAAAAAAATACTATACTAACATTTTGAAGAAATAGGTTGATAGGTGTGTATGTGTTACGTTGAAACGCGAACGATAGTATGTCTGAAGCGCGCACGATAAATCTAATCGTTTCGTTTTGCAAAGTATTCAATGATGGAGTTTATTTACCTTTGATTTGAGTTTGCGTTGTGGTTAGAGGAAGCTTTGTATAACGGTGATAATTTTGGTTGGTCGATATTATTGGAGAATCCTCTAGACTCGCGTATTTACTGTCGATGGAAATTTCCCGATAAATGTCGAAGTTTGTGGTACCCAGAAGGAGAAGAAATATGTATGACGTAAGACAGTGATGACGAAGTTTAAAGCGATTGGTAAATTGCGTCAAACGAGATCGTTCCACCTTGTTCTGGACTAGAGAAAAAATTATATATTCGATGCTCTGTGTGTTGTTGTGGATAGTTGTTGATAGTGAGTTGGAAAGTAAAAGTTGAGAGTGGAAAGGCGATTGAGCGATTGTATGCAGTTGTTGATGTGTGCTGAATAAAAGTGGAAAACTTCATACGTCGACTCCGGGTCTTGTTGCTGAGTGAGCAGGCTGCGTGGATAAACGAATCTGAGTTACACACCTATCAGGGATCCAAGCATCGGGGCTGAATCAAATACTGATAGAAAACACCAACATCGATTCGAGTGTAACATTTTGGGGGTCAAGCCGCGATTCACGCCATAGCCAAGGGTTCAACTGCTACAACAAGCGAGTCAACGTTACGAGAGGCAGTCATCGAGGGTAGCCGCCAACGAGTTGCGTCGAGAGGGGCCAACATACTGGGACTACATCACCGATAGGTTCGGGTTGACTGCAAGGGCGTGTAGTCGCTGAAGAGTTGCTTCGTGAGCGAACAACAGATCGGGACTACGTGGCTGCCGCAAGACTACGTCGAGGGACAGTCTCGGAGCTACATCGCCAGTATTAGAGAGAGCGACGCGCGGACGTCGAGTCTACTTCAGCACAGGAGCGTATACATCAACACCAGCGTGGCGCAGCGTCGCATACGACGAGGACAGCGGGGCCTGCGTCAGCGAAAGCGACTAGTGGCAAGCATCAGCGCTACTGCAGAAAGCGTGCTGTTCTAGAACAGTCTAGAAAGGTACAGCACAGTCAAGAACTTTCCAGAAAAGAACTTTCTAGAAAAGAACTTTCCAGAAGCATCAAGATGGCTGACTTCTGGCAGAGAGGGATTGAATTGAATCTAAAAGGCAAGCAGCTGACGGAGTACGTCAAATCCCAGGAGAGAATACAAGAACGAGAATTAGAAGAGCAGCATCGCCGTGAAGAAAGAGAATTAGAGGAACAGCGACGGGGCGAAGAAAGAGAATTAGAGGAACAGCGACGGCGCAAAGAAAGAGAATTGGAAGAGAAGCGTCTAGAAAAAGAACTAGAACTAGAACAGAAGCGTCTAGAAATTGAACAGCAGCGGCAAGAAAAAGAAAGAGAGTTCGAGCTGAAGCGTCTTGAAGGTGAGCGTCAGTACCAGCTAGAATTGGCGCGTATCCAAAACAATCGGCATGCGCCACAAGTTATCAGCGACAGCAAGGCTCCAAAATTGCCAGCGTTCGTCGACGGGAAGGACCAGATTGACAGTTATTTGGCGAGATTCGAAAGGTTTGCCGAAAGCTCCAACTGGCAACCTCGAGACTGGGCGATTCGACTAAGTGCACTTCTGACGGGGCAAGCACTGGAAGTTTACACCAGACTGTCGAACGATGACGCCAAAAACTATGACGTTTTGAAAGAGGCCCTACTGCATTGCTATAGCTTCACAGAGAAGGGCTACCGTAAACGCTTCCGTGAATGCCGGCCTTTGTCAGACGAGACACCAAAGCAATTTGTGGAGCGCCTGTCGTCATACTTACACAAGTGGGTGGAACTATCAGGCAAAGGGAAGTCTTACGATAGTCTCCATGACCTGATCGTGAAGGAGCAATTTCTCAATGCCTGTCACAAGGACCTGGCGACCCACTTAGAACTACAGAAGCTGCAGACGCTTAATGATGTGACCGAGGTTGCTGAAAGATATCTCCTCGCTCACGGAAAAACGTTGGGGCCACCCAAGGCGACGAAACCATTTCAGAAGACTGGAAACCATGGGAACCAGATCCAGGGGAGCCAGACGAACCCGAGACAGACGGACTCCACGCCACCTCCCAGGGAAGGGCACTCAAGAGGCTGTTTCATCTGCAACGCTACAGAACACAGAGCTGCCAGCTGCCCTCAAAGCAGAAATAGCGGACAGCGGAGCAGTACGGACAATGCAGCGGCGGGCAACCGGCAGAGGCGGTTTTCCAATCAACGGCAAACCAGTAGATCTGACCATCAAGTGTGCGGCGGGAGCGTCATTCTTCCGAGTGAGACCGAGCGCGCAGCTACTCCTACGGACGTGCAAGAGTGCATAACCGATGGCCAACTTCTCCTTGCCAACGGAAAATCCATCCCCGTCGTCGCCAGCGCAGCTGTGACCGTCCAGAACATGCCTGTTTCAAAGGGACGCGTCGGAAATCATGAAGTGACTGTCTTAAGAGACTCTGGCTGCAGTGGGGTCATCGTCAAAGAAGACATAATCGCTAAAGAACAGTTCACTGGCGAACAAAACTCCGAACAAAACTACGTTAACGTCATCGCTCCAGTCTATTAAAGTATCAGCCAGCTCTTGGAAAGCGTTTCTGTTTACATACACTGAATTTTGGGGGGTAATATAAACGGCTACACACTTTAAGATTGTTTCGACTATACCTACGTGGAATTTATAATTAAAAAAATAAACTATCGTCAGAAACTGGGTGATGCACTAACCGATAATATTTATCTTGTCTTGTCTTTCCGTAGGCGCCCACAATCATACTTGTTGATTATACTGGCACTACAAGGGCTTTGCACATGTATCACAAAAGGCCGTTCTCATAATTCATGGACAGTCCAGATCTGATTAACGCCAGAGGGATTTGGAAGGGTGGGGGAGGCTCCTGATGCAAAAGCATCAACTGTGTTGGCCTCCAAGTCAGGATTGCATTCTCTTACTAAAAGAGTGACGTTCTACAATTTTAATATAACCTAAAAGCTCATTTCTAACCAAAAGGGCAATACCACCCGATTTCTTTCTCTATCTCTGTCATAAAACAAGAATATCCCTCGATGTCTACATGATCAAAATCATCAAGCTTCGTTTCTGACAAACATATTATATCTGAACGCCTTATAACATCCTGAAATTCTGGACACGCCAACCTTGACAACAAACCACAAACATTCAGTGAAAGGAAACGGAGAGAAGAAAAAGAAAAACTGGCATATTAGGACTACAGAGGGGGAACTGTTATCTGGCTCATCATTATCCTTTAACTCATCATCATCATTTAGATGATCCTCACTATCACCATCATCGAGATCACTATTATCATCATCACTATTTCTTATAGTAGAACCGTTATCATTATTATTATTACTGTCAATGTTATTGTCAATATTGTTGTTAACATCATTAGTCATTATGTTCACTACTTCCAATACAGCACATAATGTCAACAACACTGCACTTACAAACACTACAGACACTATCAATATCATGACAATCATTAGTATCAACACAACCGCATTTATCATCACTGTCATCAAAACACATACTACCAACACCACTACAATTACCATCACTATCATCTTTATGGTAATCAATATCATCATTATCATCATTACAACATTTATTATCACTGTCATGACAACACATAATATCAGCATCACTGCAATTATAATCACCATCCTCACCATTACAATTATTATCATCGTCGTCATCGTCATAATCAGCACAGCATTTATAATCACTGTCATCACAACACATATAAACATCACAATTACCCGCAATCAAACATATGTTTTTCTAGAGTTTTTGTCAAATTTTTCTGAGAATTCTCAAACCGATCCTGCTAGAACACATTTGTCAGAAACAGAGATCATTGATGAGATAGATTTGAGCATGTTTAACAAAGTAATTGTTAAGGCCACTTCAGCAAAACTCAGTTCGCTCCACATGGGTTGAGAGTCTCATACCGTTTCTTCACTTCTGGAAATGAGCATATCTTTCTCTCAGCACTGAACCACCAGAGCAATCATACTGCTAAAATGGACAGTGAAAATGGCCACGTTTTATATCGCCCACCACGGGATTCGAACCTGGGTCATCGGTGTGCCAGGCAAACGCTCTACCACTTGAGCTTTTGGCGGTGGGCTACTCATATAGCTGTTCTGATGTTCTTTCCGTAGGACAGTCCACTAGGAAACTTCCATCTCTCGATCTCCTTCAAACCACTTTTCCACTACAAAATGGGAAAGGTTTTTGGTTTTCATTGGTCATTCTAACAATCAAGAAGCGTGGCCATGTTTAAGGAGCCCGGATTCCTTAGCTGTACGTCTGGTTTCCATGTCGCTGTCAGAATCGTGTACATTACCTGTGTCCAGTCCGTCGTAAGTTCTTTTCTGTTTCTTTAGGTTTTGTTTGGGTTGTCATTAAAGCGTCTCAACAGGAGAGCTGCCATGCATTCAAGATAGTGAAATTTTTAAACAGGCCAGAACTATCCAGCCTCTGTCCATGCGGAACCAACGTAGGGCTTGCCTGAACGGGGGAGAAAGAAGGTATAGAAAGAACCAGTAAGACAGAAGAAAGAAGTGGGAAAAGCTGCCAAGTTAGTGGAAAGGGTTTTAAGGTGAACTAAAATACAGGTGAAAGGACCGGAAAGGCAGAAGCAAGACTAAAGGGAAGAAAAAGGGTTGGGCAAGCTTAGTCACTAAGCCAGAGCGGAGACGAGCCCGTGGGGGCAGTTGAGAGTAGGGGTAGACTTAAAAGAGAAAGCATGTCCAAGAAAAGCTTGAGTTTTCTCACAGCTCACTAGACAGTAATTGTAAAGTTAGTTAGTTAGTTATTCATTGTGTACAGAGTCCAGCGGACTGCAAAGAGCCGAATCAGGACCACAAAATCAAGACCACAACTTCGCTGAAAGAGGACTCACCCTTGATCCGCATAAAAGATCGGCCGAAACAACCCTAGTGGTAACACTGAAGGCACTCCAACAGCCGATCACTTTACAACAAAGACATCCCATGCAAGGGAGGCTGAGGCTATACTCTAATTTATCGAACACCCGTTTACAAAAACAAAATAGAATACAAACATTATAAATTATCAACAAAACACATACATAAAAAAATGTCCACATTGCCAAATAATGACATCATAGGAAGCCCCAGTGGCCACCTGGCAGAAAGCATCCAATATTCCCAAGCTGATCCAACAGACCTCACACACAAATGAGGAGTTTTGTCTCGGAAGAGTTTTCAAGAAAAAAAGGTAGGTGACTGGACTAGCAAAGAAGATAGTATAGTAGATTGATAGAACTACATTACATTATTATTGCTTTAGGTCCAGCGGACTCTTCTGAGCCAAATCAGGACCGGACAACCCCCGATCCGCATAAAAGATCTGCTGAAACAACCCTAGTGGTAAAACCAAAAGCTCTCCACCAGCCAGTCACTTTACAATAAAGACATCCCACGCAGGGGACGGCTGAGGCTTCACCCCAACTTATCAAACCCCTGTTTACAAAAACAAAATAGAATACAAACATCATTATAAATTATCAACAAAACACATACATATAAAATGCCTACATTGCTAAATAATAACATCATAGGAAGCCCTAGTGACCACCTGGCAGAAAGCGTCCAATATTCCCAAGCTGATCCAACAGACCTCATACACAAACAAGGAGTCTTGTCCCGGAAGAGTTTTCAAGAAAAAAGGTAGGAGACTGGTATAGCGAAGAAGACGATAGTATAGCAGATTGATAGAAAAGAGCAGGAATGAGAAAGAATGAGAAAGAGCAAATGAGAAAGACAGCGACAGTGGGAATTTAAAGCACTAAATTTCCAGAAAGTGGGAATACTATTTATACTGAAACCCCCGGCACCCCAACGGGTAGTAATTGTAAAAAATGTGACAGTAAAGAACAATCTGCTGCGAGTTCTCTAAAATCTCAGTGGAAGAGAATGTGACAGTAAAGAACAGTCCAGGGTGAGTGAAAAGGGGGTTGAAGAAATGGACACACACATAACACTTACAAACAAGCAAAATTGCCACACTGATTTTGTGACAAGTCTGTCACATTTTTATGTACACTTTTAAAAAATGACAATACAAGAGCATCATGCTCAATTTCACAAATACAAAAATTGTAGATTATAACGGTGAAGCTATGTACAATGTCTGTTATCTTATATTTTTTAATAGCTATAAATAAAAATACATATACTTTAATAATAATTATAACTAACCATAAGAAAAATAAACCAACCCTGAAACACTCTTATAAACTGTAAATCGTTTGCTTTGGGTTTGGGGGAAATATATGTTATAAAAATTACATTACATAAAATTACATAATGTACAAAATATTTTACTTTCTTAATTTTAAACAAGAGAGTTGTATTAAAAGTAAACCAAAACATATTACAAGCATAAACGAATTAAATCTTATTCACACAGACAAAATATGAATCTGAATTGTTTTACAATTCAATCTGAAATGTAACAAACACAACAATTTTATAGAAATAGCATACAGACCTCACATCAAAATAGTCACAATTCAAAAACAGAATACAGAAGATTTAATTACACGTCACAATCAATTTGAGTAAAATACTGGCAAAAGTTATAATACATATAAAACATATCCAAAAAACTTTCTTACCATACTACACTTCTTCGTCATGATCTAGTTTCATACTTTCAGTCAAACATACACATCAAAAATAGATATACTTATTAACAAGATTGGGTGAAATATCGAGAAAACCTGTTTACCATGAGAAGGAAAAAAAACAGCAAATAAAACTCAATGAGGAACAACATTCATAAAACTCAATGAACAACATATCTGTAATTTTTATATCAACAAAATCACAAATGCACAAACTGTTCCTTTTTTGCCAGTATATAAATACCCCTGCAACATTACCTTCCTAACACTTTATTATAACAAAAGCCGTGAGATGCATTTACTTCGAAAACTATGAGGTATAACCGACAGGTATTCACCTAACTTCTAGCTGTGCTTGCAAATCCCACCTTATCTTTTATATAACTCTTGTCTGTTTATAGAAGGGTTGTACAATTTTACATCACAATTAAACTAAAATAATATCTGATAAAGAATGAATAACCATTCACTTGTAGCTCCCCCCTAAAAATGAAATACACTTTACCTTCACATAGCCCAAAAGAAAGAAATAAAAATTAAACAATTGTGCTAACACAAGAGCAGCATGTTCATGCAAAACATGTCAGACAAAGTGACTTGTGCATTAATCTCTGTAACAATTTTTGACTTTTTCAGCCACATATCACATCTGAATTTACTAAACCTATCACAATCAATCAGCAAGGTAACAAACGGAACCCAAGCGCCAAGTAATGAAAAGGCAATTGAACAGTCCAGTGCATTTTAGACCTTCACACCAGAGACTCTGGCAAGGTGTTGTGTAAAATTGCAAAGACATTGTCAGTGTTGCCAAACTACTACTATCTACCTAGAATCTATCTGTCAGTGTCCTACCAGAACACATATTCTCAACCAAACTCAAAATCAGTGGAATTGCTTTAGTTGAAAGCAATCCTTCCATAAACATAGCAAGAATTACAATCAACTTTTAAATGTGCTCTAGGGTTTTAGTACTATTCATCTGATTTTGTACTCATAATCTGCCTAACAAGAAGATAAGAATTCTACCACCACAAGCTTTTAATGACTGGTGGTCAGCAGCCGTCACTGTACATTACTGTCATATCTTTCAACATGTTCTCACTCAAGATAAACTGTAGACAGTCACACTAGCAACGTCACTTTTGTCTTAAGTATGTACATATGGTGAATTATATTTCTCCATCACCAAAATCACCATTATAATTCCTCACATTTACAGATTATGTGATAAAAGTCAGGTTTCTACAACCAAAACTACTGCGAAGAGCGGTATGAATTTATATCCAAAAAGATATAATATGTTAGTCATTGTTTATAGGGTCCAGCAGACTGCAAAGAGCCGAATCAGGACCATAACTTGGTTAAAAGAGGGCTCACCCCTGATCTGTATAAAAGATCTGCTGAAGCAACCCTAATGGTAACACTGAAGGCACTCCACCAGCCGTTCACTTTACAATAAAGGCATCCCATGCAGGGGACGCTGAGGCTATACTCTAATTTATCGACACCCCCCACCCCCACCCCACCCCCTGTTTACAAAAACCAAATAGAGCATAAAAATATTAACAAAACACAACATATAAAATGCCTACATTGTTAAATAATAATATCGTAGAAAGCCCTAATGACCATTTAGCAGAAAGCCAATCTGACCCATCAGACACAACTGATGAGTTTTGGGAGAGCGTTCAAGAAAAAAGATAGGTGACCGGTCTAGCAAAGAAGATAGTAGATTGATGGAACAGATTACGAATGAGAAAGAACAAAATTTAATGAGAATGACAGAAATAGTGGTAATTTAAAGCACTAAATTTCCACAAAGTGGGGATCCTATTATATATATGTATATCATTACTTAAGGAGTTAATCGATTCAAAATACAATAGGCCTGACCTGACCAATTGATTGATTGATTTATTGTTGCTTTAGGTCCAGCGGACTCTTCCGAGCCAAATCAGGACCGGACAAACCCCGATCCGCATAAAAGATCTGCCGAAACAACCCTAGTGGGAAAATTGAATGCCCTCCACCGGCCAGTCATTTTACAATAAAGACATCCCACGCAGGGGACGGCTGAGGGTTGACCTCAACTACGCGAACACCCCGGTTACAAAAACAAAATAGAATACAACCATCATTATAAATCATCAAAAAAACACATACATATAAAATGCCTATAGTGCGAAATAATACAATCATAGGAAGCCCTAGTGACCACCCGGCAGAAAGCGTCCAACACTCCCAAGCTAATCCAACAGACCTCATACACAAACAAGGAGTCTTGTCCAGGAAGAGTTTTCAAGAAAAAAGGTAGGTCATTGATCTAGCGAAGAAGAAGAAAGTATAGCAGAGTGATAGGACAGTTCAGGAATGGAAAAGAGCAAATGATGAAGACAGCGACAGTGGGAATTTAAAGCACTAAATTTCCAGAAAGTGGGGATACTATTTATACTGAAACCCCCGGCACTCCAACGGGGGGAACTGTTGCCGCAGTGAATTAGTCATGCCTACAAAGGCAAGACAGGTTTTCAACTGGGGCTTTCACTGTTCCCTTTATAGGTTAGAACAATCTACAGTGACAAGATTGCTCATGACCCCAAGGGGTTGACCTGACCAAATAAAATCTTTAAAAAACATGAACAACTGTTTTAGTGCAACTATGATTTTATTATATTATATTGCCTACTAAGCAAGAAATACAAAAAGCATAAAACAGAAAGTTAGGAACCTAACTAAATCAGTCAAGTACTCACATTTACAAATTGTGTCTTCAACTATGGCTCTTCGCTAATTTCTGCATAGATTCATTCTTTTATGCCCTAAGGATTTGGGAACTCAAACTTTGAAGATACATAAATTTCTGGGAACATTCATTCATTGTTATAAAAATATGGAGTCCTCCACAAGACTATAAAATGACTATGAATTAAAAAATCGTATTTCACATAATTTAGGTGGTACACCCCAAAAATAAATTAAATTTTATTGAAACGTCCACATCAGCTAAAACATGATTTTAAAGATGACTGGATGAAAACAAAAATCATGATCAATGTATTGAACATTTGTCATAAATTGGTCTTTTAATTCCTTGATTTTTTATATTTTTTGTGCAGTTTGTTTTCTAACTAAAAATAAAATTAAAAATATGTTGGAACTGAAAATTTCAAGTTCTGCGTATATCCCACTTTGGTTAAAAAAAAATCCTAAAATAATTTGAAGCTTTAAAAAAAACAAAAATCAAAAAACTAAGAAAACTGCACTTAAAAGAACTATCAAAAAGAAAAATAATGTTCTACATTTCATCTGCTGTAATAGCTTATCATTCAACATAAGCTTTTATCTTTTTTTTTTTAAATCTAAAATATAGACTAATAAATTAAAATGCAGCAGTATTTATTAAATGTTTTAGACACACTTGATTATAAAATAATTTTCTAAAATTCTACTGTCAAAAAACTAAACATAGTTGCTACTAAAGTTATAGAAAGAAGTAACCCTACATATTAATTTCTCTCATTTTTCAATAACTTGGGAGTCGTTTTTTTTATATACTATGAACAATCTAACTCTCCTAATAACCAACCAGCTCTTTGCAGCTGTGAGGAGGTAAAAAAAAGACATGCCTGTGAGCATACATTTATCTACAATTTGAACGCTTTCCTTTCTAGCGGTACAATTTGTTTTAGTCAACAACGACAAGTCTCGCTGTGGTAATATTAATTGGTACTGGGAACACCCTCAGAAGACACCACGGGAAATTAACATTTGGTATTACTTTCTATGCTGTCTAAACCTCATTTTACACTAAAATGGCTGTTCAAACCTAAACAGTGTAATCTCAACTGACCCTATTACAAAACAGTTTTACACTAAAACTTCCTTGGTGAACATAAAAACGTGTTTGAATCGAATTATAGTCACCATACAGGTGCACAGCTGAAAAAATTAAGCAAAAGGAGATAGGAGGGCGATAATGATTATTGATAATGTCAACAATAATCATTGTTATTTCTACAAAATAAAAAATTAAATCACACTATATACTGATTGCCCACCTCACTATTCAAAATAATTAAAGGAAAAAAAATCCTTATATTACACATTATTATTTGGCTATTACATATTATTATTTGGCTATCGTCACGACAAAACAAAGGAATTGAAAAGAAAAAAAGAATCAAAGGAAGGAACCACTGCAGTGGGGGAAGCTGCACAACACAGTGACAATAGTACACTCAGAAAATACATAGTACAAAGAACCTATCTCACTCTGTACCCTATCTTCCAACGAAAAGATGATAAAGAAAGAAGACACAACCTAGTATGGACATCAGCAAAATCATGAAAATTAAAGATGATAGTAAACCAATGAACTTTGGAAGCCTCTGTGTGGAGATTACAATTTTTCATGAAAAAATATTACATTAATATGATTACACAAAAAAATCTGTTTTATGCAGAAGCTAATAGGACTATTTAAAACTAGAAGCAGGTAAATACGATGAACTAGACTAGAAAAGAACAGTGTACATGTCTGTACCAACCTCTGCTTTTCCAGTCATGGTCACAAGAGCTACACAGCTACTGAGAACGTCAAGGGGAGAAAGCTGAAACCTTTTACACAGTACACAGCCATAATATATAATGTAAAGCAGAAGGAATATACATCACACACAACTGATTCAGCTGTCTAATCCATACAACCGCTTCATAAGCTTACTTAACAAAATGAAAGACAAATCTTGAGTGTGGTCAATAATTAATTTACCTATACCTAAGGGGACAAGAAAAAAAAAAAAACAACGAAGCAGCAAAACAAAAAAGTATAATGCCATACATTTGCAAGTGTACACTTCATGTGTAGACAAATCATATGCCCTGACACCAGTCACCTTTCAACATAAATAAATAGAGGTCCATATGCACCCACTTCAAGGATCCAGTAATGAGATCTGATCTCAGATTAGGACAGTCGTTTCTTATTATATTTTCAAAATGATTTTTTTTAAATTTCCATGTGTGAATAAATATAGCTCAAACATTTTATTTTACCAACAACAAAGCAGGGTGAATATTTCATGCTCCCTGTAATGTTTTATAACAAAATGATGTGTTAGCTTCATATCACACAAAAATCACCTAAAGATTCTCCCAGTTTTATCATGGTAACATTAATTTTTAAATGCAAGGAACAAATCATGGATTGAAACATTCACCGTTTCATTCCCTTTACAGGTAAGGTGCAAGAAGCACCCGGGACTTGCAGGAAAAAAGGTTTACACAAACAACAACAAAAATTAACAAATAATATTCAAATTCTGATCAATGCGACATATTTGAAAAAGCAGTCATCAACTTTTCCTTTACTATTCACATGAAACAATTCTTTTTTGGGAGTGGTTGGGTGGGAGGGGAAAGTGTGTGTGTGTGAAAGACTCCTGCAGTACCTATTGTAGAAATAAGCATGTAACAAGGTCTAAAATTAATGTCCACTTATGCTTGTATATGTGTTCTCCAATGCTGCCCAGTAACGTTATAAAAGTTTGCAGGATCTCTTGCCAATTTTCCTCTTCTCCTTCTTTTTTCCTTTCTTCTCTTTCTGTAACAAATGTAATCAAAACAAAGATTGTAGAGAGAGAAAGGTTGTTACAGACCCATTTTCAATTCATTGTGTAGTAAAACAAAAGCCCACCATTGCTGCAGCAGAACGCTCATAAGCTGGTAACAAAGCAAAATGAGAAAACTCTTACTATATCATCAATGATCTCCCAAACCCAAAGCAACAATAACACCACACACAAAAATAGCTTGCAGAACTGTCAAATTATTAAAACGTATTTTTGTTACCCTAAAATGGTTAAACGATCATCTGTGGTGCCCCAACGATCTCAGAGTTACGGGATAGGATAGGAAAATGTTACAACTTTCTAATCAAACTTTATATGTACATTATATTCTCATCAGATTTATTTTAATTATGAGAAGTTATCAGATAATAAGACAGTACCCCTTGGAAAGAAGACGAATAAATGAGAAGAAAGGAGAAGGAAAAGAACACAAAAGTGGACTTACATATTTCCTAATTTCTCGGACTAGGGTATAGAAAGCATCATCGACTCCCTGTCGTGTCTTAGCTGAGGTTTCAACATAGGGTATGTGGTAAAGTTCAGCCATGTGTTTGCCTTGCCGCTGTTCCACATTGCGAATAGGCAAATCAACCTTGTTGCCTACCACTGTTGACAGAGGAAATAACTTTTTCAGTAGAAGCCTAGTTTGGAACTACAGTGGAACCCCTCTTTTACGACTTCAAAAAAACTTGGAAAAATCTGTCTTAACCCTTAGAACCCTGGATGCCCCACCAATTCTGAGCCCATTCCCTTGGGAAAAATGGCATTTTTAGCATGCTTTTAGTAAAACAACCAAAACATATCAACCAAAGTGTTAGACAACCCAAAGTTAGTGTATAAATGACTTACTATGTCATCTCTTCATCTTCATTATCATCCCACAATTGATCGATTACTTCCTGAGTTGTGTACAGTCGCTTAGCGACGCTTCCTTGATTTGTAGACCTTCGTTTCATGACGCAAAATTGAGAAAAAACGTCACAAAAACACGCACTGTGCTCGCACTAGAGCGCAGACATTTTGCTTTACCTTATTCCCAATAACCCTATTCCAAACAGCAAGTACTAGAAAGAACAGTAAGCTTTGTACGGACCGCAAGACTAAGGTAAGGTTACGAGACCGGTTTATCGGTCTATCGGGTCACAGCTGTTTAACTTTAAGGGCTAGACCGATATATCGGTCTTTCGGGTTCAACGAGTTAAAAGAGGGGGGTCTTAAAAAAGGGGGTTCAGTTTGGACTGCCTTTTGTTACTTAAAATTACAAAATCCAATGTATAGTGTTCCACATTCTTTACACTTATTACAAAACTAACTAATCAAATAATGTAATTTAAAATGTAATGAGTTTTTTTTTATTACTGTATATGTATACACAACACACATAAAGAAAGAAAGAAATAAATAAAAACATGAGAAAAAAAAACTGAAGTTTAATGTATGTAATCTTTTAAAAGCATGGTGTAATTTTTCTCCGCCTTGCATCACAAAACCTGTCCCATACGCGATCATTTACTTCAGTGTAAGTGCACTTTCTAACTTTTGCATATTTTCGATCACCATTTTCTCCATCCTGCCACCGGGAGAGTATTGCCTCCTTGTCTTTAGTGATGTTTTGAATTTGTGTTTTCCCAACATTCAAAGACTTTGCTATCGATATTGCGCTCTCACCAGCATTGCTACGTTTAACAACGTCTACTCTTTGCTCAAGAGTTAATGCTGTGCGTTTTCTTTTTCCAACATGCTCTGCATTCGCCATATTGTTGATGTATGAAATCTCACGCCAAATCTCATTTCTCGTGAGATTTGACGAAAAAGACATCCTGTCGTCTGCATGTGGTTTTCTCAACATTTAGCGATCTTTTTTGAACGGCAATAACATCAGTACTTTTTGGAAATATTTCGCTGACAAGTCGTAAAAAAGGCATATAACCTAGGTCGTAAGTCGCGTTTGAGGGGTGGTCGTAAATGAGAAGACAAGTAAAGAAGGAAAACGATCTGTCTATGACAATTTGGTCATAACAGGGGGGAGTCGTAAAAAAGGGGGTCGTACTTCAGGGGTTCCACTGTATAATCAGAAGAAATACCTTGATCAGTGAAACGTCTACTTTAGAACTATAATCAGAATCCCTGTTAGTTATAATCAGAATCCCTTTTAGTTCAAACCTGTGATCCAGTTTCAGTTTGCAACTAATTAAAATTCTCTTCATGTTTTAAACTGTAATCAAAATTCTTTTGGTTTGTTTAAAATTATAATGAGTTACTTTTAAGTTTCAAACTAAGACCCAAATCCTGTTTCAGCTTCTTTTAGCTTGAAACTTATACAAACCCTGTTTCAGTTTTTATCATCAGTTTCCATCTTAGTTTGAAACAATAATGATCCCCTTTTAGTTTAAAATAACAACCAGAATCTTTGTTTCTTGATTAAAGGAACTCACTTTGACCATACCCTCTTAACAGATCCTTTTAACATTCACAGTGGTCGTTTCCCCAATGAATAAAACAAACTACAATAAGATAGAACTCTTTCGAAAGTATAATTATTTTTTAAATGACTAAATGGGCTCTATGCACAAAGGCGTGGCGGCCACGTGCTGCGGGAATAACACGGCGTGCTCGAGTTTGAAAATGGTGAAGTACTGTGCTGCGTTTGGATGCTATAACTTCGACGTAAACCTTTATGCAAAGAAAAGAACATTTCCTTTCATCGATTTCCACTGAAAGATGAAATATTGCCATGACCGCTTTGTTATTCCCGCGCCACGTGACCATGCCGCCGACTTGTGCATAGAGCCCATTCAGTAGTGTTTGTGCCTATTACACAGGAACAGTCGCTGGCTAGCCACCCAACATTGTGGAGCTAAAAATAGCAGAAACCAAAACCAGTAAGAGACAGAACCTATAAAAACAATTGCTCATAAGGTTTTCAGTTTTTAGGTCGATATAATAGACCCCACCCAGATGCCAAAGACACAAACCTTAGCTTCGTTGTTCACTCAGAAATAGGATTAAATGTCTCACGGCTATGATATTCGATATACTGTTGTTAATCAGGAGAAATCACTCCCTGTCAGAAGCGAAACTGAAAATTCAACTCTAGCAATTGGTTTGAGCAACGAAAGCCCACTTTATTAATGTGTAATGTGATGCAAATGTTAGGGTAACCCCATTTTTGCCAGAGGTAAACAAAACCTTTGAATTGGGGCCTTTAAAATACAACATGAAAAGATATGTCACAATTTCATGTGAATTTACTATGATTTCATCTGGGGGTAAACGATAAGTACCCTTTTGGGAGATCAATTCATCAGTAAAATAAACTAAAACTAATATAAATGTACTTACAAACCATGGGAACTTCATCTGCATCTTTCACCCTCTTAATCTGTAACAAAAAACATTCAACAATACAAGCGCACATATTGGCAGAAAATACAGTAATACTGCTCATCTATCAACGAAACAGTACACATTAGCAATACAAAAAGTGCAACACACTAACAAAAACATGTTTCCAAAACTAGTACCTATTACACACAATATGTTTGTCAAGCTCAATCCACAAATGGTTACATTACATTACATGATTATTGCTTTAGGTCCAGCGGACTCTTCCGAGCCAAATCAGGACCGGAATCCACAAATGGTTAAACAATAAACTCAAATAACACAGGTTTCATTGACATATAAGATAGAACACAAATTTATCATTAACCATTAGAGTAGAGAAGAGTCATCAATATTAATACATCTTTCGTCTTGGCAATGAACAAACAGACAATACAAACAAACCTGTGCTCTAGCTTAGTAAATTAACAATAATTTGTCACTATAATAAATTACTCATACATTATAAACTAGTTTCTGACATCTTTGCTGCACCCTTTAAATAGCATTCAATAGTATGCACTAGTACTTTTATGGTTTAATGTTCCTGCACGTATTTTCAAGAAAATGTGTGCCCACAATCAAAAGAAGGCAAGTACACGCAAAAGTTTGAAACAAGGGAAAGCCATGACAACTACAAAACTATATCTGACCTGTTCTCTGTACTGGTTGATATCCTCAAAAGACTTGAGGTTGTTGACAGCAAAGACACATAAGAAGCCCTCTCCGGTTCGCATGTACTGGTCTCGCATTGCACTGTTGAGACAAAATATAAATTATATATTATAATGAAATGTTAATTTACTTC
Source organism: Oncomelania hupensis (assembly GCA_036898135.1). Taxonomy (NCBI): domain Eukaryota; kingdom Metazoa; phylum Mollusca; class Gastropoda; order Littorinimorpha; family Pomatiopsidae; genus Oncomelania; species Oncomelania hupensis. Next base: position 31,354,293 of record CM072517.1, on the reverse strand, counting down.
AAATAATAAATATCAAACTGTTATAATTTAAATAATTTCTAAAATTAATCAGAAGAAATAAGAGCATGAAATGGACAATCAAATTTCAAATCAAGAGCAATTGTATTAAGTAACTTTCAAGCTGCCTTTGTCATTTCACCTTTGTCATTTTCATTTTATGGAGTGAGAGAGTCAACTTCATAGGAATGCCCATTTTTATTAAACCACACTGACCAAGTTCAATGAAGTTCTTATGAGAACCCATCCCTGCTCATAGTGAAGGTAAAGGGTAAAGGTGTTCCCATCATCTTTCAGACGTTGGGTAGAGGCATTTTGGACCTACCTTTTCTCTGTGCCAGCTTAATAAGGGCACTGCCCATCTCCTTCACTGCCTTACCTTTCATGGTTGTAAACAGAGCCAGGTACCTATTCACAGCTGGGTGGAGTGGGGTATGTTGTGCACTTGTTTCACCTTTTGTGTGGTTTGGTGGTTGCATTCCAAGTATGGTTACACATCAAGTACTAACTGCAGTCTACGTTGCTTAATGAAACATAACAAGTGTGTGCCCATGCCACTAGGTAACTATGCCACCCTAATCAAGAGATTGTCCACAATCAAGGCAATACAATTCACATGAACATTGACAACACCAGGATTACAAATAATATGAGTTAATTGCCAGTATAATCAAAATAACATTTTAATCTCAAAGCTGTGATTCTTTTATTACAAACTTTTACCACTGTAATCCCTTTTACAGTGCAACGTTTTCTATGTACTGTCTATAGAAATGACCAATATTTTGAAACAGTTGGTGGTCCTGATTTGGCTCTTTGCAGTCCGCTGGACCCTATACACAATCACTGACTAACTACGAACAGTGAAAAAGGATTCGCCACTTTGTGTATCCAAAGCGCACACGACTCGCTGGCAATTATTTCTAAGCTTCTCATTACCATATTTTAAGTTAAAGAACTTTAAAATGAGTCTCAAGCAATTTTATTTGATACTTTTGTACTCGCTAGTATGATCACAATAGTTTTAAAATCCACATTATTCCTGTGACAGCTCTCCCATAAGGTTTGCAGCTTGTATCTGGCTGCCGCAAAAAACTGCAGAGAACCACAACAGAAAAGCCCAAAGACTGTCAAATAGTAAGTATAGGCACAATTTTGGTTATCTGCTTTTAGTCAGCGGGAGATGTTTAGTTTATGCAGTCAGTGGTATAATTCTCTGACTCTCGCTGGTTGGAGATCATATACCTTGGCTATACAGTGGCAGCCGCTGTGATCGGCAAGCTCCGATGCATGTTTGCTTCACACGGAGTTCCTGATGTGGTCATCTCAGATAGCGGCACGCAGTTCCAGAGCAAGGAGTTTCGAGTGTTCACTCGAGATTGGGGCTTTACGTATCAGATGAGAAGCACAGTATTTCAACAAGCCAATGGGGAAGCAGAGAGCGCAGTGAACATCTCCAAGAAAATTCTCCCAACAAGAACTTCCCGACATCGCTCTCATGAACTACAGCCCGGCATAGGCCTTGATGGGGAGGCAAATCAAAAGCTAGACAACCAGTTCTCACACAAAACCTGAACCCGAAGTCTGCCAGTCACGAAGACATCCAACAAGCAGACCAGAAAACGAAGGCCAAATACAAGCAGAGCTATGACAGATGTCATGGTACCAGCCCTTTGCTGCCCCTGGAGACCGGAGATCCCGTACTTGTGAAAACAGACAATGAGCGTACGTGGGACCGCGAGGCTACTGTGGCAGGTGACCATGGAAATTGCACTTATCTGGTGGATTCTCCAGCCGGAGTACTGTGTCAAAATTGGAAACAGCTGCACAGGCTTCCGTCACCACGTCGTCTCAGCACCAGCACGTCTGCTGCAGAGGTGGATGGCTATGCATCAGCGGAAGATTTGACGAGTGCTGCGACACAGCCGGAGGCGGCTGCACCTTCGCACACCTACTGCACCAGGGCCGCCTCGGCGTACAGCACTCTAAAGCCAGCGTGCTACCGTGAAGATACTTGAACTCAGATAAAATACATGCAACAACACATAACACTGTGTAGCTTTATAGTTATGGCGTTTAAAGCTCTGTGTAGCAAAGAGCTTATGTGTATATTCGTTTTTAAAAAATCCTACTTCAAAATTTGAAAATGTATATGTATTTTATTGGGTGGAATGTTTATTTTGTTATAGTTAGTTCTAAAGAAGAAAAAGATAGAAAGTTATAAGTTCCAGGGATATTTAAATCAAGAAAATGTCAGTATGGACTTATTCACTAGCATTCTGTTGCCTTGAAAAACATTCATGACCTACATATATATTGCTTTTCGGAAGAAAAGGGAGATGTTACATAATCTCTAAAAGTCATGTCACAACTTTGATGTCATTCTTTTGTGTATGTATTGCGCATGTGTATTAGAGAAAAAAATGGTCACGAAATAAATTGCTGGCTAGTGGGACTCCACGCTCTGGTGTTAGTCTCAGTGACTATTATTCTTTCACATAAAGTAAATACAGGATTTAAAATTAAAATAAGGCTTTTGTTTCATTCACTTGTTTTCATACAGAGTATTAGAAGCTGCTGGGGCAGTAGTTAAGCATATGCACTAACCCTTGTTCTGCTCAGAAGGTCACTTTACCTCTAATAGGACCATTATTGTTTCTAGGTCCAGATCAAATTACTGATACTCACATTTACCCATATACCACTAGAACAACTGTATCAACCCTAAATTTTTGAAATCCACTCCCTCACTCCACTGTTCACGCTTCTATCTACCATTAGGCATTACTCTAGCTTTTTGGTTTTTAAATAAAAATTAATCTATTTGATAAATTACTTTGGAAAATATGTCGTTCAAAAGCAATAGACCTAGTTCTTTCTGAATGACAACTTCTCTCAAACTACTTGTAAAAAGTAAACATACAGTTACTGTTTTATTGCTGAAAAAGTTGGTCTAATAAAATAAATACTCTTAAACACACACACGTGATGGTTAAATGAAATCACCATTCTATTCATAATGTTACATGAAAACATGTGTAAGGTTTTATTAATTTCTGTAATTAATACCGCTGTATCAGGGCCCATGTTCCTGGCATCTGGAATGAGATCCTGCTCGAACGGCTGTCAGCATTAACAGGAAATCTGATCCATCTATATGACGGATGCCAACTATTTTCGTATATATACAAGACTGGCTCGTCAGAAAAGTGAAGCTTTTGACAACAGGCCCATAAAAATGTAACACTTCAATAATTATTTCTGTAATAGTTATTACTAGGACTAGGTACACCAGATTTAAATTAAACCACGGGTGTGGTACACACAGATATTTTCTTAGGTAAGGTAAAACCATGATTGAGGCATGTATACACAGAGAGGGAGGTGAAGTGAACTGACAATTAATGAGGCACAAGATTATATTCTTAGAAGGTTGAGGTAAGACAACATAGGAGGCATACGGCTCTACTATTAGACAACACAAAATGAGGAACCCATAAGACAAAGAATAAGGTACACACCTTTTCACAAAGAACGAGACGCACACTTTAAGACAAAGTATGAGACATACATCTGCAATCTTAGGTAAGAAAGAAAGAAAAGGAACAGCACTTACAGCACGATACCCCATACATTTTCTGGGTTATAGGCACTTCATGAATGAGATAAACACTGGTTGTTAAACAGGTGAGAGTGAATTACTAGGGTAACCTCTGTATTCTCATACAGGTTGAGACAAAATTAGGCACACACCTGTATTCTTCTTGACCTGCAGTGTCGAGAATGTCCAGGAGGCAGGTTTCTCCGTCTATCACAACTTGCTTCCTATACGAGTCCTCTGCAACAAGCATACAACATTAGTATAATGACAGAAATAAATACATGGTCAATGGATTTTTCTTTTTACTTATTCTGGTAAAGTCCCCTCCAACAGAACACAACTACAATTTAAGAAAACAAATACTTGGTCTCCTGCAGAAGAAGAGGGAGAAAAGAGGTGGGAGGACAACATTCGAGAATAAACTGGCTTGGCACTGAGCGAAGCCATGAGGGTTGCTGAGGACATAGAAAGATGATGTACGCTGGTTAAACGATCATTTGGGGTGACTCAGCAATCTTATGAGTTACGGGATAGGATAGGAAATACTTGGTCAATGGTTTATTTTTACTTAATTCATTCCACCCTACCCTTCAAAAACAGACCAAATGCTGCACTTTTCATATTCTGTTTAGTTCCATTTCTTTTATTGTTTTTGTATCATTGTGTTGATATGTATGCCACACAAAAAAATGTCCTTGCGTTTTTACGAGGACAAGAAAGATTCTGATTCTAAAAAATGGCATAGACATAATTAAAAAACAGGGATTACATTTGTCACTACTCCCCTCATGGACCAGCTGAAACATGCAGACTGAAAAATGTTTTAAATCACATTATTTTTGCAAACACGTGTAATATTTTCAGGGTTGAAAGGATTGATCTGCTGCATTTTAAAGGTAAAAGGCAAATAAAAGCTGACGAAAGGATAAACCGTTCACATACTCACAAGCTTTAAGACAGATAAAACTTAAAGTTAAATATTCAAAAACAAATTCAACTCTTCTTATTTTTATGGATAAATCATACAAAAACCTCCACTCACCAATTGTAGGGTCATATTCTTCTACAAAACTGAAAAAGAAAAGTGTCAATATTTTTAAATATAATTAAATTACAATTTGAAGCAACATCCGTCATTGAAATGTCAAACTGAACAAAGTGCTACAAATTATATTCTAAAACTGGCACACAGGACTGAAAAAATTGTTTTACATCAAAATGTAAATTGTTATAGCCATATATTTTTTTTATTACTAGTGTTAGTTTTTTTTTTATGTGGCATTTGTGTCAATGCCGTCTATGGTGCATCAATACTGAGAATGGCCAATATAATGTCAAAAGAGCCAATCCAGTGTGCTTATCAGATTGAATGTTCTAGTTGTCTCTGTGGAATAATGGTTCATACTCGTAGGTAAAAAGGTAAAGGTAGTCCCATAGCCTTGTGGCCGTAGGGGAGCGTGATGTTGGAGATCAAACTTATCTTGGGCCAGCGTAATGAGGGTGATGCCCATCTCTCTCCCTCGCTGCTTTACCTTCCCCACCCTTAAGAGAGTAGGTACCCAGTCACAGTCGAGTCAACTGGGGGCGCTGTTATTTGTCGCGTCACGTTTTGCGGTCACCCATCCAAGTCCTAACCGCAATGGACGGTGCTTAACTTGCGACACTGTAGCGAGTGCTCCAACCACTGCGCTATCCAACACCCCAACTTCATACTCATAGGCCATACTAATCTCAAAACTGCTTGCTTACGAAATCAATAAGCAAAGGGTCATAGACTTTCTACAACCCAAAACAATATTGGTTTTCATCTACATACAGTACTTTACCACATACAGAATACAGAATATATATAATAATTTGATTGGTTTAACTTTTCTTCTACTCCAATTGTTTATTTTTCTTGTACAACTTACAAGTTTTATTACTTATTTATATTATGTAAAAATAATGAATGAATACTTACTGGTTCTGGATTAACTGAATGGTTAAGGCACTTTTACCTACACCACCAGCTGAAACAGACAAGAACAACCATTCCTGCATTAGTAACCAAATTAACGATCAATCAATCGTGATAATAATACGATCAATAATTGAAACATTTGTAATAATCAAACCACCACAGTAGCTTAGTTATAGCTGAGAAACAGCATGAAAGAAAACAAAAAACAAGACAAAAAATTGTCTGCTATTAAATTAATATCTTATAATGAAATACTTAATAACTATTTTTATTTTCAAACAACACCATAACTTGGTTATTTTAAAATATCCAATTGCAAGATCAAACCTGCACTTGCTCGGTAGCTGACTGCTGAGGGACGTTTTACATTGAAATGTTCAAGCCAGAAAACAATTTTAAATTTTTTTTTTAGAAACAGGTGCTAGTTATGTAAAATGCCCTAACTAGTTTTATTTTCAAACAATACCAATTATTTAACATTTAACAATGAGCAGACCACCACATGGCTCAGTAGTTGAAAGAATTGTAAACAATAGAAACAGTTGCTATCAGTATCCAATTAATATGACGTTTATGCTATTTAAACAGATCAGCAGTTCATGTGTATTGTGTAATTCTTTACATTATAATGGTGTGTAATTTTATACATTATAAAGGTATAAGAACAAGTCAAAAGTTCTAGAGATGAACATCTACATGAGTGCATCATAATCAATGTATTAATTCCTATCATTTTCCCTTCAAACAAAATTGGATGCAGAAGACTAGCACAGAAGATTACAGGAAATGCATGCTGCTCATAATGCAGTGTGCAGCATTAATAAAGTTATGAGCAAGCTGCAGCCATGTAACAAAAATGCTAAACATAAAGCCATTTTAAAGGAGTGCTGGAGCTATTACAAAGTACAAGATAAACCTAGCGAAGTCATTATGCAACAGGTGTAACATATTACACCTGAAACCTACTTCTGCTTTAGTACCCAGCTATGAGAAGGGGAGAGGAGAGGTAGGGAAAATGTGTCCAGTATAGCGACAGGTATAAAAAGGTTAACAAATCTCTTGTTTAAACGATCCTGAACAATGATGTATTGTTTAACATTTCAAATACTCCTGTGGTAGTACTGGTACAGTAGTTTGAAAGCTTCCTGATAAATTGTCCTCCACTGCTTCACAAAAAATGTATGGCCTTGATTTAAGAGAAAACATTAACAACAAACCCACCGCTGAAAGACCTCAGTTGACAAACTAACTTTTTAAGGGAAGAAAACCAGTTACCCATGGCCGTGACATGAAGAGATTTATCAAAATACAGAACAAAAATTAGGGAGTCAAAGGGGAATAATTTACACGTTTACTCACTTCCTCCTGCACTTTGCAAAATTGTTGATCATACAATGCTGCTTCTTTTTCTTTTGCCATGATCATTTGATCTATTCCCAAGACAATGAAAGGAAGACAGCAAGCTATTTACCTGACAATGTCACTAACTATTTATTTTCCTTTATATATATATCCAACACATTTTGATTTTGAGATCTACCGATTTATCAAAAATTGAATCTTATCTTCAGGATTGATAGGGTTAATCGGGAATTGTACTTCATTTTTAGAGCCTTTATTATGATAATGGACTGACTCACCACCTCCCGAATTGCAGCTTTGGTCAATGAACCATAAAAGATATCCAGCTCAGTGCTTCAGATTGTTGGTGCGCCCGCGCCATTGGCGCATATTTTATCAGAATGGCGCGTAACAGTCAACGTGAATGCGCCAGCCTGGCGCGTCATAAAAATCAAGAAGGACTAGGTGAACATTCGATACGAATACCTTCGATTGTCAATGACCCATCTTTTTCAAAATTGACCCATCATTTTGCATGGCCATGGGTCATTGGGCCCATGATGTCTGAAAACAATCTGAAGCACTGCAGCTGTTATAATTATTTCACCAAATAATCATGCATTCCGACCACCACTGTTTGTAGCAGTCAAAAAGTATGTGAAATTATTATGTTTTGGTTGGCTCAGTAGTGGTTTAGGCCAACATTAGCAATGTTTCATGTTAAGCGTCTGGCAGGTTAATATAGTTGGATGAGTGACCATACTTGAAAGGCAACAACCAAACGACAGATTGAAACAAGCATACCACACATGCCAGCTGTGAATGGTATCTGGATCTGTTTAGAACCAGGAAAGGGGAAGCGAAGAGGGAGAGAAGATAAACACCACCCTCATTAAGCTGGCCTTGAGAAAATGGAGGTCTCAAATACCTCCCTACCCAACAACCAAAATGGCACAGGAACACCATTATATATTTTTTTAATAATATGTAAAACATTTTTATTTAGCGTTTTATCAGCTCAACGTGCTGTCCAATACAGAATCAAACTCAAGCTACCCGAGGCGCCCACTTGCAACCTTGGGGTGCATAGTCTGATGTCCAGTCCTGGGCGACCCTAGCTCATATTTGTGTAGCTGGCTCTCACCTGCCTAGGATATAAGCATCAGAATCATTAAAGTCCATGCGATGGAATGCATGCATGCACCTACTAGACCTCAGATCATACTCTAAATTCTAATCCAAAGTAGTAGAGGTGCAGTGTCTCGGTTTATTTTTTATATCTTTAACTCCGTACAGTTAACAGGACTTGAACCACTGCCTGTACTATCCTATCACGTAACCCGGAGGTCGTAGGGGCACCACAGATGATCGTTTAACCAGCATACTCCATCTTTCTCTGTCCTCAGCAGCCCTGGTGGCTTCACTCAGACTAGTCCATTCTCGAATGTTATCCTCCCACCTCTTTTTTGGTCTCCCTCTTCTTCTACCTCCTTGCACTGTGCCTTGCAGAATGGTCTTTGCAAGGCCTGATGATCTGGTGACGTGGCCATACCATCGGAGTTTCCGTTTCTTCACCACTGTGAGCAGGTCTTCATGTTGTCCAATGGCTTGTGTGATGGTCTGTCGAACTTCATCGTTGGTGATGTGTTGGGTACAGGAAATGCCCAGAAGTCTTCTGTAGCACCTCATCTCCATGCTTTGTATTCTTCGTTGGAGATCTGCCGTGAGGGTCCATGCTTCGCAAGCATATAGGAAGATAGAGATGACAAGGGAGCGCCGGGAAGAAAATGAGGCAGCAGTGCAATCGCTGAAGAAAGGAAAGTCAGCGGGAGTGGACAACATACCCACGGAACTGCTACAAGCAGGAGGAGAAGCGATGATTGATGCCCTCACCATTATCTGTAACAAGATCTGGCAGAGTGGGGAGTGGACTACACCATGGACCCAGTCGCTCGTCATCACTCTTCCCAAAAAAGGTAACTTTCAGGAATGTGAAAATTACCGCACCATCAGCCTCATCAGCCATCCCAGCAAGGTCCTCCTGAAAATAATACTCAACAGGTTGAAACCCCAAGCTGAACAAATCATAGCTGAAGAACAAGCAGGGTTCAGGGCAGGGGGAAGTACCACTGAACAGATTTTCAACCTCAGAATAATCTGTGATAAATACCTACAGCACCAACAGCATCTATATCATGTGTTCACAGACTTCAAGAAGGCGTTTGATCGAGTCTGGCATGCAGCTCTATGGCCATGGGCAACAATGAAAGTGTACAACATCAGCCCTAAAATTATTGAAGTCATCAAAAGCATGTATAACAAGGCTACCAGTGCAGCCCTCCATAACAGCATCATCGGGAACTGGTTCAGAACAACAATCGGTGTGCGTCAAGGATGCCTACTCTCTCCAACACTCTTTTAACATCTTCCTAGAGCGCATCATGTCAGATGCTCTTGCAGATCACGAAGGCACAGTCAGCATAGGGGGTAGAGCAATATTTAATCTTTGTTTTGCGGATGACATTGATGGATTGGCTGGAGAGGAACAAGAACTTGAACAGCAGGTACAGAGGCCTGACACCACCTCCAGAGCTTATGGAATGGAAATAAGTGCAGAGAAGACCAAAATGTCAAATGATGACCAACAACACCAATGGCATCAACACGGACATCAAAGTCCAAGGCCAATCCCTCAACACAGTGCATAGCTTCAAATATTTAGGAGCCATTGTATCAGACAGTGGGTCCCGACAGGAAGTCCTCTCCAGGATCGCACAAACAACTGCTGCCCTGACAAGGTTGAAGCCCATTTGGAAAGACAGGACCATCAGTCTACATTCCAAAGTAGGACTGCTGCACTCCCTTGTCATCTCCATCTTCATATATGCTTGCGAAGCATGGACCCTCACAGCAGATCTACAACGAAGAATACAAAGCATGAAGATGAGGTGCTACAGAAGACTTCTGGGCATTTTCTATACCCAACGCATCACCAACGACGAAGTCCGACAGACTATCCCACAAGCCATTGGACAACACGATGACCTGCTCACAGTGGTGAAGAAACGGAAACTCCGATGGTATGGCCACATCAGATCATCAGGCCTTGCAAAGACCATTCTGCAAGGCACAGTGCAAGGAGGTAGTAGAAGAGGGAGACCGAAAAAGAGGTGGGAGGACAACATTCGAGAATGGACTGGTTTGACTCTGAGCGAAGCCATCAGGGCTGGTGAGGACAGAGAAAGATGGAGTATACATGCTGGTTAAACGATCATCTGTGGTGCCCCTACGACCTCCGAGTTACGGGACAGAATAGAATTTATTTTTAGTCCAAATAAGAAAAAGTGAGAAAGAGATGGAGGCAAACACATGGTATTTGTTGTATTTTTATGGGTGACCTGTATAGCGTCCTCTTCGAGTATGTCCCTGTTTGGTGCATAGATCAGCTTTGCGGGCATGCGCGTGCCAGGGTGGAGGTGAGGGTGGTCCACCCCCCACCAATGAAAGGTGTTATCATACCTAACTTACAAATATTTATATTAAACAGCTTTATGTTCTGAGCTTTCCAATCGTGTCTGACGGTTTAACTAAACTGAGAAAAAAAACGTCCCACTGGCATTAGATAACACGTCACTGGCAAGTGTCGTCACACGTATGTCGACTTGTCTCGTCATCAGCAGTCAAGGGGTTAAATGGTTAAGTTAATAATAAAAGTTTTAGTTACTGCTACTATCCACAAAACTACAGGATAGCATTCTCAGTGTGGTACAGGAAGTTGAATTTAATTAACTAGCAAGACAGTTTAGTAAACCAAGCATCAGCACAGCAGCGATCTTACTAACGATGCCCACTCCAACTCGTCATATACAACATCAATAAATCAAACAATGTTATAACCCATATCATCATCAATGTCACATCAACATCATCATATTCATGTTAATTAAATCTTTGCTTTTAATTTATGATCTAGTTCATCATTCATTCTAATTCGTAGTGTTCTAAATGCTGTTAATTTAAAAGTGCGATTTTGCTGACAGTGAAAGTAACCTCAGCCACAGTAGAGCCATTGTTCCCGATTTAAAAGAAAAGAAAAACCGCCAACTATGTACCTCTCATGATTATGAGTTTGTGTGAGAGAGAGAGGAAAGCAAGACAGATTTAGTTTATAAATAAAATACAAAACAATTTGATTAAAATGTCATTAAAATTATTGAGAGAGTATAAATAAAACACACAATGAATTTTTATTTAAATGGCAGTAAAACTAAAAGCCTTTTATAGTTGTGATAACTGTTTTTATTTTGATAGCATTGATTGAAATGTCTATCGCAAACTTGAAAACAATTGAAAGTTAATCATAAAATAAGCGGGTGTAGTCAGAAAATATCAGTTTACAAGGACAAGGTTGTCTCAATGGAGAGACAATTTCACAAATTAATTTTTATTTCACACAACACAGATCCAAGAATTTGCAAATTCTGTCTTAGAATAATTAGAAACATGAACTATGTGGAAAATTTACACTTGTCTAGTCTAGTTTCTTTGTGCACCAATCGTGTCTAGTTAATTTGCCAAACTATGGTGCGTCTTATGTTTACCTGATACAAGTCAGTAACCACTGACTAGCAACATTGAAATCCTGCTTAGGCTCAAGTTCTTTTATTAATACATTACCGAAAAAAGACCTAAATTTGGACGAGGGCGTCAGCCCTAAAGCCCTCGACATCGACAAAGAGAGTATGTCGAGTGACAACAAGAGAGTAACCACCCGACCACTTTCTGACAGTGAAATTCTAAAGGCGTACTCTGCTGCCACGAGCAGACACTGGCTGTGTCAGACAGTGCGTTTGGGAATTTCAAAACCACGATCGTCATCCCTCGACACTGAAAGTCCCTCTTGAAATATTGCTTGCTATTTTCCGATGGGCACTAAAATGGACATTGTATCAAGAAAGATTACATGCTTGACCCTAATGCGCTGTGTTCGTGTAGTTTGCGTGTTGCTAAACGTTTCAAGCGATGGATGCAAACGAAACGGCGACATGCATGCAGTGTACGACTAGCAGAACAAACACGGCTGCAGGCTCACTTACCTCCGACCACCACCAACTTGTATTCTGTCATTTGCTGGCAGGGCGAAGGCCACTCCTTCCAGGGCAAAACAGTACACCAACACTTCAATTAGCACAGCCAAATCCTTGTCTACAGAACTTAACTTCTGAACTCATCAAGCTGACTAATAGATAGAACTCAATTCTCGTGAGATCCACGTTTTTTACGAGATCAATTGTACACTATGTCCAACCCACGGCGCGACTCTCGTACACAGCTGTTCGAGGCAAAGAGCTCGAAAGGAACTGTTTTAATTTCAAAAATATTAATTAATGGACCGTTTTAATTTAAAAGTGTGCAAAGAAGAAAAACCACTATTGGTATTTTCGCTAAATAATTGTAATATACTAAATATTATGCTTTATTTTAATCTCAGTGTACTTATAATTTTATGAAAATGTAACGCCCTACTGATGATTGAAATTTGGGTGGACTATAACTAAAAATAGTATCCAATCAGTGTGCGAGAATATCCAGATACGCACCACTGTGGACCACTGAACTAAATAATTTCTGATAATTTCTTTTAGATCAGTGCTGTGGACACTTCAACCAAAGCATGAACAGTTGGACAAAAATTTGCTTGTGGCCTTGTTCTTTGTGCACCAATCATGACCACAGTTTAATCCTAGCCCTAGGAGACTGGAGTTTAATTTTTTTTTCAAAAACTTGTATGCATTTATATTTTTCGTCTTTTTCAATATATAATAATAATTATTATTATAAAATAATAATAATAATAATAATAATAATAATAATAATAATAATAGAACTGTAATAATACCTTTTTTATATATAATAAAACACAATTTAAATATGAAAACATTAACAAAAGCGAAGATAAAATAAAGAATCTATGTTTATTACCATTGTATTTAATTACACAAATCTATAAACTGCACTATTTTCAATTATATAATCTGCGTATTTCCAACTTTGGTTTTAAAAAAATCCTAAAACAATAATCTGCACACACACACACACACCCACACACACACACACGCACACACACACAAAGAAACAAAAAATAATAATAACACGGATGCCCTTTAACCTTTAACCACAACAAATATGGCGGCGAAGCGACTTGGAAAACTTGCAGTCAAAAATTCTTGTCTTTTTCTTTGTGACATGCAGGAAAAGTTTCGTCCTACGATCCAATATTTTCCACAGATCGTTAGCGTGTCTAACCGAATGCTGCAAGTGGCGCGCCTGCTGCAGATGCCAGTTGTGGTTACTGAACAGTACCCGAAAGGTCAAGCGAGGGCATCAAATGTGCTAGTTCGTGTGTGTGAATGAAGTGAAAGTTGAGGTATTTCTGAGTATGGGATTATATATGCAAGCATGCGACTGGGAACGCTTGTGCGGGTTTTTTTCCTTTACAACCATTTTTTTGTTGAGGTTCAATAATCTTAGGAAAATATTGATTATCATTAGTTTTTGTTGTATTTACCAGTGCCAGTAGGTTGATGTACCTGACTGAATTTCAGGACTGGGTCACACAGTACCAGAGCTAGGAGTGAAGGATGAGAAGATCTTCCCGAAAACATGTTTCTCAATGGTGCTGTCTGATGTGGAGAACTATCTAAAGCAGATGGGTGGTGAGGATATATAGTTTAATTGTTTGTTGTTGTTTTAATGATGAGTTATCTTAATATCTATACCCACTAAAATATTTGGATAGGCAGGATGTTTAATTTTTTTTTTTTTTTTTTTTTATCTCTTGTGTGGATGTAGGCGTGTTTTACATATTCTGTAGTATCAGTTTGTATTATTATTGCTAACCACTAAACCAGTGTGGGTTAATTGTAGGTATTGAATATGATAAAGTATAAACTCTCTCTCAGTCACCCTGTATGTTTCTTTGCTTTGGGAGACACTAAATTTGTGTCATATCACTTTGTAGCTGAGTTGACCTCTTCAGCTCTTGATACACACAAAAAGACTCCCCACTAATTGACGACAGAACTGAGAAGGAATATATTTGAAAGAGAATTTGTAGTTAAAATATATTAGCAAAATATACTAATACATGTATACCTATAACAACAAAGAAAAGAGAGTAGAAAAAAAAAGCGAAACTCTCTCTCTCTCTCTCTCTCTCTCTCTCTCTCTCTCTCTCTCTTATTCTCTCTCTCATTCTCTCTCCATGAATCCATTTATCACAACATTACAATTATGCAGACTCATTTGCCCTGGCCTCTCTCTCTTTCTCTTTCTCTCCCTCTCTCTCTTTTCTTACTCTACCACCCAGCTTGCCTTTCACCATACTCATAGCATGCACACTGTGCTGTGTTTAATGTAGCCCATAGACTGTATACATGTTGTTGAATGCTGCTAGTGCTAGAAAACAGAACAGATTAATGCTATAAGCAGAATTGTGAGTGACGGAGCTTAACTTATTTTAAGCCACCTACAGTCAGTAGCTGGTTTAAAATGGTGAAAATCTTTACTAAATCATTTGAAATGTTTGCTTCATAAATGAAAGTATTTGCAAACATTTGAACCAAAGTAGGCAATGGTAAAAGAAATTAAAACTGAAATCTGTCATTGTAAAATGTTCTAAGTAAACTGATGTAGCATTTCAAAAGATCCAAGCCACAAAATTACAGAGAGAGAGAGAGAGAGAGAGAGAGAGAGAGAGAGAGAGAGAGAGAGAGAGAGAGAGAGAGAGAGAGAGAGAGAGAGATTAGTCTGCAACACTAGCTAAAAAGATATTTCTGTATCTCATATCGGTACTCTACTGCTTATGTCCTATACTTGATCATAATTTGTAACTTTTTGCCCTCCCTTCCTAATTACCTGTTTACAATGCATCCCTTCTTGCAGAAATCAAGTCAGTTGTGCTGTGTGGCATTGAGACCCAGGCTTGTGTTCTGCAGACAGCATTGGATCTGTTGGAGAAAAATTATGAAGTACACGTCATTGCAGATGCCTGCTCATCACGCAGTATGGTTGACAGGCACGTATTGCACGTATATAATAGTACTATTTGCTTTGACAATCCTCAGTGACATAAATTTGCAAAATACCAAGCATGTCATGAGAGAACTGACTGTTACACCAATATCTATGATTACTAGACAGGCCACACTAGGCTTATGCTAATATATACTGTAATTTTGTGCATATGAATCAAAGCAAGATGGGAATTAGCTTGTGTCAAGCATGTGATGCCGACAGAAGTAAAATATGTATGGATGAGAATAAACAATAGGCCAGATAATGGTAGGTTGGGGTGGCTTTGACAATTTTGTCCGTTAAGCAGTTCACGAGAATAAACATTATTGCTCACATTCATTTATCTAAATTGACATCTTTAGATGAAAATTTCTTGCGCATTTGTAAAGATTAAAATGTGAACAATATACTACATCATAAACTATGTCAAGGTTTTCTTTGTTTATATCATGGACATACAGTTCTAACTTCACAAAGGGAAATAACAGCTCTGCTCCAATGAAGATTTGTCCATCAAAATTGACAGTATAGCATTATATTTATACATTAATCTAATGTTTTGATGTTTATCAACATTTCTTTTGTAATAACTTTATCTAGTATCAATAGCAACTCCTTTTTTAAAAAATAATATTATTGTAATATACATTGATCATGAACATATTGTTTGATTTCAGAATGTATGCTTTGGAACGGATGAGAGAGGCAGGAGCGTACCTGACAACCAGTGAGAGTTTGATGTTGTTACTGTGTCGAGACGCATCGCACCCTAAGTTCCGTGACATTCAGAAAGTCATCTGGGAGCCTGCTCCAGACTCAGGGTTGCTGACTGGTGTTCCTGAAAAGTGACATTGAAAATTAAAGCAGATGTACTAAAATGATAATTAACCTTTGCCATTGATTGCGTTGAGTGTTGGTATTGTAATGTTTACCTTATATCTTTCATTTTAAAAATACCCCCAAAGAGCATGCTATATTAGCGTGGCTAATGGTGGTATAATTATGTGACCCTGGTAATTCAGTTTCATTCTCAAAAACTGGAATTGTTGTTTTATTTGTTTGGTTTTTTTGTTTGCTTGTTTGTTTTTGTTTTGTATTTGGAGGGGGTGTGGGGAGGGCGACATTCTTTTCTCTACTAATGATGTCTCTTTTTAGAATCACTGGAATGTTTTATTGTGTTGGTATGTATGTTGTGGCACTACACTAAAGTCTATCACCACTGTACTGAACATGCTATTATATCCTAACACTGGCTCGATGAACATAGGTAACATGATGTATGAAACATCAATCACAAAAATCGTTTGTTGTTTTAAGTAAAAATGATGTTCATTCAGTTCTTTAATTATTGAGTTGATATGTGTTGTTGCTTCAGGGTTGTTTGTTATGTTTGTTTGTTTTTTCTTAATTTTTGACTCACATACAGAGCTATGTGAGTCTATGTACTCACAACAACAACAAGAAATCTAGATTTGTGTAAATCTGCCCAAGATGAGTTCTAAATAGTCAGAAAATGATATTTTTAAAAAAAGTAAGTCCATCTGTCTTTCTGCCCGCCTTCCTCCATCTGTCTGAGCAAAAACTGTAAAGTCGTTTAAGTACTCAGAACCTATTTCAACTATCAAAACCAAATTTGGTAAGATGGTGTATACCCATGAGATTTCATAAATGATCATTGAATGAATGACGTCAAGGTCAAAAGGTCATCAAATTTTAGTCAAAAGATGACAATTTTTCACAAAATTTCACTTTTTTTTTCGAGGTTATTAATATTGAACTTATGATTCTTTGATGCATGATATATATCAATGAGACACACATACTTTGCATATTTGGTTGACTTCATTCCAAGGTCAAGGTCACTAGAACTGTCCAAAGTCGGTTTGTATAGGTACTTTGAAATGACCTTGACTTTAAATTATGAAAGATATAAAGTCCGAGTTTGTTGTATTTATAGATGATATATTGGTCTTTCATATTTGTTCCATTTTTGCATTGATTTTGAAGCCTTGCAAAACATACAAAAAATAGGTCATCATACAGTGAAATGTTTATTTAACCCATAGTACCAACAACATTGGATCATTATTTGATCCTACATGCATGAGAGATCATATAAGGGTCATCCCAAGGTCAAGGTCACTGAAGATCAAAGTCATCCCAAGATCACCTTTTCTTGGGGTGGATAATAACACCTTTTGCTGTACTTTATTTGATAGTACAACATGATTGTATTTAGAGCCGAAGGTCAATGTCCTCTCAATGTCAAGAGCATAGAAGATCAAAGTAAGGGCAAAGCCCATTTGTTCACATGCTCCTTATGGAACTTGCAATATTTAACATGAAAACAAGTGCCCAGAAAACAAAATGAAATCGCTGCATTAACAAACAAGGTAATATTATATTATATTATATTATATTATATTATATTATATTATATTACCTTGTTTGTTAATGCAACAATTTCATTTTGTTTTCTGGGCACTCGTTTTCATGTTAAATATTGCAAGTTCCATAAGGAGCATGTGAGTCAAATGGGCTTTGCCATTCTAGTTACATTTTAGTTTGTCAGGTATTAACAAATTAAGTAAATAGGGCTTAACCAACTGATTGAACTGTTTCCTGCTATAGCTTGTTTGTAAAGATTCTCCTATACTGTTTGATGATATATTCTAGGTCTGAAGTGTTTGACAATTTGTAATTGTTCCTGGACTGCAAAATAAAATATGAAGTGTCTGGAAAATGGAATTGTTATTCTAATTTAACAGTAGTAGTACTAAATAGTAGTAGCCTAGCTTGTTGTTCGTGTTGTGGCTGGAATGGTTTAGGTGTAAGGGACGGCGGCAGTTCTTTTAGGCAGCTGGATCATCCGAAGTGTCTGCGTCCTGGCTAAGGTGCTTCTGTAGCTTCTACTCAAATAATACATGGCAAGGTGCTTCTGCAGACTGTGTTCAAATGAAGCCATGGGTGGTGCTGTTGCTTGTTTCACTCTGAGATGGTCCGTGGAAAGAATTTTGTTTTCTATATTGGATCCTGTCGCATTCTTGGTTGTTGGTGCGATGGGCGCTCTTGTATTACTTTTATTACTATTAATATTTGTGTCAGTGCATTTTTGACTCACATATGAGTATTTGTACTCCTTCCCCCCCCCCCACCCCTCTCCCTCCTTCAAATAAAAATAAAAAAATTCCAGAGTTTTGTAAATCTATGCGGTATGAGTCCTAAATAGTCCAAAAATGACATTAAATAAAATTGTCAGTCAGTCCATGTGTCTGGCGGCTGGTCCGTGGTCTATATGTGTAAAACTTGCAAGTGGATTAATATCTAATAACCTATTTCACTAGGGCTTTCTATAGTATTATTATTTAGCAATTTAGGCATTTTATATGTATATTTTAAAAATATTTTTTATCCTATCCTATCCTATCCTGAAATTCGGCGGTCGTAGGGGCACCATTGATGATCGTTTAACCAGCATACTCCATCTTTCCCTGTCCTCAGCAACCCTGATGGTTTCGCTCGGTGTCAAACCAGTTCATTCTCAAATGTTGTCCGTCCACCTCTTTTGCTGTCTCCCTCTTCTACCTCAATTGCACTGTGCCTTGCAGGATGGTATTTGCAAGACCTGATGATCTGGTGACGTGGCCATACCATCAGAGTTTTTGTTTTTTCACCACTGTGAGCAGGTTATCATGTTGTCCAATGGCTTGTGTGATGGTCTGTCGGACTTCGTCATTGGTGATGTGCTGGGTATAGTAAATGCCCAGAAGTCTTCTGTAGCACCTCATCTCCATGCTTTGTATTCTTTGTTGTAGATCTGCTGTGAGGGTCCATGTTTCGCAAGCATATAGGAAGATGGAGCTAACAAGGGAGCGCAGCAGTCTTACCTTGGAATGTAGGCTGATGGTCATGTCTTTCCAAATTGGCTTCAACCTCGCCAGGGTAGCAGTTGTTTGTGCGATCCTGGAGTGGATTTCCTGTCAGGACTCATTGTCTGATTCAATGGCTCTTAAATATTTGAAGCTATGCACTGTGTTGAGGGATTGTCCTTGGACTTTGATGTCTGTGTTGTTGCCATTGGTGTTGTTGGTCATCATTTTGGTCTTCTCTGTACTTATTTCCATTCCATAGGCTCTGGAGGTGGAGTCAAGCCTCTGTACCAGCTGTTCAAGTTCTTGTTCTTCTCCAGCCAATTCATCAATATTTTATAATGATGTTTATATTCTATTTTGTTTTTGTAAACAGGGGTAACATAAATTAGCATACCCTGCATGGGATGCCTTTATTTGTAAAGTGACTGCATGGAGTCCCTTCAGTGTTACCAGCAGATCTTTTATACGGATCGGGGGTCAGTCCTCTTTCAACCAAGTTGTGGTCCTGATACGCCTCTTTGCAGTCCACTGGACCCTATAAACAATGACTAATCAACTAACTAACCACTGCATATTACCACAGCTAATTTTTTTTGTCCATTAGACAGCAAAAACAGGACAGTCATTAGTTTGCCTCTGCCTTCCCCCTTACCCCCCCCCCCCTTTCCCCTTCCCTCTCTCTCATCTGCTTAAAAATATTTTTTAGTTTGAAATATAGCTCTGCCGGAGTTTGAAGCCACACCTAACCTGATCTTGCTTCTACTGGACTGTTAGAAGGCCCTGATGAAATAAATAAATAAAATTACTGGTAGGTTTACAGATTGTGCATTGTGAAATCAAAACGATTCCATATTCTGCTTCTATTGGCTCTTAAAAACTGGACAAACGATATGTTGGTCTACAGTCACTTTTGCATTTTGCAAATTCAAGCTTCATCATTGTCGGTCAACCCATCTTGAATGCAAAGAGGTAACATTTGATAAAATGGGATGGAAGAGGGAATGGAGAGTGATGTAAGATTACGTCATCAAAAAGAGTACAAGATCTATGAGCCATAGCGAGTTCACATCACTGGTCAATAGGCTAACTGTGTACCAAAAGCTACACTAAGCTTTTCAAAATCCAAATTAATACAGAATTTATAAAATATGATGTCATTGAACACATACAAATGTGCAATGGACAGGATCCTAATATCCCGAAGTTTTACTGCAATCTTGTTCAATCCATGAGAACTGGCCAATAAAAATTGATTAAAGGGGTGTATGCCAATAGCATTGAAGGTTTGAGGGATGTGGTGGTTAGAAGGGAAACATATGTGTGTGTGTCGTTAATTTTTGTTGTCAGTGTGTGTGTGTGTAAGTATGTGTGTGTAAGCGGGTGTGAGGTTGGTAAAAAAAAAATTTTGTTTTGGTCCAGGGAAGGCTGGAGGGCGCTCCGTGTTCCCTGGGACCCCCCTATAATCCACCCCTGATTGGGTTTGGTAATCATTCAGTAATTGTAAATAAATTTTAAGTGTAATCCACTCAATGGAATTCCCTTCCACACAATATCCGCCATGCGCAAACACAACAAGCGTTTAAACGACAACTCAAAACATATCTTTCCATAAACACCTTCTATAGCTCCTTCTCAATAACACACATGAATTCATCTCATCATCAGTCTAGTAACTCACTGTATGCACACATGTCGTGGCGCTCCATGCACGGGCAATGGTGTTCGCTTTTTAATGGTGTTCGCTTTTTATAATTGTTATAAGTGTTGGTTGCCTTTTACAAGTTAATAATAGTTTTAGTTGCCTTTTTATGTTTTTCAATGTAATATTTTTATTGAATCTTTTTAACATTATGTTGTACATTTTTAGTGAATTTATTCAGACTTTATATACCTACTGTTATTGTTTAGTATAAATGGTGTATGAATGTGTCAAGCGTGGAGAGCACAGCCACTTGTGGCTGTGATGCGGCGCTATATAAATCTACATTCATTATTATTATTATTATTATTATTATTATTATTATTATTATTATTATTATTATTATTATTATTAAGGGACAAAATGCAGTAATAATCTGTCATTTAATTAATGACTTTAATTATGTGAAATAAATGTAGTAGTTATAGAGGTTTCTTTATTTAGAACTCCGAGCCTATTCAACACCTCTTTATACTTTTAAGTGAGAGTCACACTAGCGCAATTTAGATATAATGATATTTAATAGTGATGAGCTTAACTTGCACATTTGGAATTGTTGTCTAGAAGGGACTTAAATGAATTGACATTTTCTGTAAATCTTATGTTGTCTGAGAGAGCACTCCAGTTTTCCACTACCCTGTTTACATAGTATATTTTGGGATATTTTTCCGACTATAGTTAACTCCTAACTTCCCCTTCTGACTTCTAGTTAATTTGTTTATATTAAATAACTGTTGAAAATAGACTCCGATTTTTAATTTAGTAAGTAAAATGGGTACTAATCTAACCTATCATCCATCGGGTGGTATAAAAATGGAATAAAAGCAAATAAACAAAGAATTAAATTTACATCAAAGTTTGCATCTTTTAAAGACAACAACTTAATATGCATTAGCCGTCGAGGTGGTTCTGAACGCGTCGTCTGCTAGAGATGCTCAAAATATTCTACTTCCGAAGTCGCAGTGCATGCGCGTTCGCCATCTTGAATGACATTTTCCTGGAGACGCAACAACAAACTAGCGGCATGTAGGGGGTACTAAGAGTGATAGGCCACCAGGAGACTGTTATCGCTGCCATTCATCGATCCTATCGCCTTGCCGCTATTCTACTTTCTCCTAATTTCCTTTCTTATTAGGCCCGACTGCTGAGAAAAGAAAAGGGGCGGCACACGGCGTGGTAAGTTCGTGAATTTGGAGTTAGATTAGATATTATTTTGTTCATTTTTGTTGCCTTTTCTACTTTTATTGCTGATCGCTTCGGTGTGTGCTCGCCTGTTTTCTTATTGGCTAAATAGCTGTAAATAGCATCCGGTCGCGAAGGTGACAGGAAGTTAGCATTGTACACATCTGTACCGATGCTTGAACACCAAAGCATTATATAGAGATATAATATGTGTGGGTTGTGTGTGTGTGTGATTTTGACACGTACATATAATTAAATATTGTCTGTTAAGGGATAAATGAGCAGAATGATTCAAATGTTTGATTGAATATTTGGAGAGAAAAAAATGATTAGGGGGCAGATGACCATACACTCAGAATAATTCAAATGTTTGATTGAATAGTTGGAAAAAAATTTATTAGAGGGCAGATGACTGTTTACAAATAGTTTGAAGGAAAGAGATATAGCAACAGTATTTTTTTTAGTTTATACCTGGTTTCATGAACTTTCAACGTAACATATACAGCTAGCATATTCTAGAATATCATGTACAGATATTTATATTAGTCCACATCAGCAATATTTCACCTGCAATACGCTGATAATATCTCTGTATGAAATCCTACAGCATAATATTATGAAATGTAGTGGCAGGAACTTAATTGTTTCTGTTCTGATCTTCTCTTCTCTTTGGTGTGCAAAATATACCTTTAATCTTGTGATAGCCAGCGGCAACTGAGTGAAGCAAATTTCACTGATAACACACCACAGCGCTTTTTGCACAGAAACCTTGAAGTGGGTTTTGTTGCAAAACATTTATTGCTTGACGTGAAGAGTATAATAACAGGCGATAGTGCATATAGTGCATTACTATTGCCATAATACAGTAAAGAAGTTCTGTTTTTAATAGTGCTATATATTAAAGTTGTGTAGAGCTTTTTTTCTGGATTTTTTTTTTTTTTTTTTTTTGGGGGGGGGGGTGTTTATTGTTTTGTTTTGATTAGATGCCAAAGTGGTGTAAAGCTTTGCTGTCACTATAATTGAAGTATAAGTGTGTATTATTTGATTTTTTTCTGTTTTCTGGAAGGAAGGGAGAAGGTTGGGAGGAGGGGTATATGGTGCTGGGGAAGCCATGAGGTTGTGGTGTCTACCTTCTAACTTTTCTTACATTACCCATATATACATTTTACCGCCCTGGCAATCAGGCTTCACATGGGTCTGTACTAAAAATTGTGATAAAAATTGTTTGTGTCTGTGTGTGTGCGTTGTTGTTGTTTTTAAAAAGAAAATTCAATCTCTTCCTGCAAGCTAATTTTACAAAGCTGCATATCCCTAATAGTAATAGCCTATATAAGAGATAAGATAAAAGGTAACTTTATTATCTCTTTCAAGAAATTACAATGAGCTGTGCAGACAAACAACAAACAAGAAGAATTCCATTTATAATAACAATAAAAGCATGTTTGCTGTACATACAACACATCCAGTGCAAACCTTATGACGGCGTACTAGTGCCAAAACGTGATAATTACAAATATCATGGGATCATTAAAATATCATGAAATAACTACAAGGAATAATTACAATTATCGTAGAAAATTTACAAATATCTTTGCATGATCCTGTTTAATTTTCAGTTTGAGCTCTAGCAATCCACCTGGAAATGCGCCAAAACCAAAAATTGTAATTATCACATATTAATTACAATTTTTACTTGATAATTACATTTTTTAGCTGATCATGCTTAGTTCTGGCTAAGATGGCTTACTAGCACCAAAACCTGTATTTACAGCAGTGATAATAGTAATTAACACGTGTTCTGTGTAATTCACATATATGATGGCCTACTAGCCCCAAAACCTGATAATTACAAATATCATGAGATAATTTCGAATGTTAACGACATGTTTACAAAGAACATGTAAAATTTGTAATTATCAAGTTTCCAGACGGATTGCTAGAGCCAAAACTAAAAATGAAACTTAATCATGCTAAGATATTTGTAATTTTAAGTGATATTTATAATTATCTTAAAATAATTGTAACTATTTCATAATAATTGTTATTATTACGTGAAAATTGTACTTAATCAGATTTTGGGTCTAGGAAAGCGTGTCAAATACTGATATTTATTAATTAACACTGTGGATTACCAGTATATCTATAAATTACACAGAACACATGGTAATTTCATTTTCCGATACTGGTAACTCGGTTTTGGCGCTTGTAGGCCGTCATACAACTCAATTAATTGAAACACTACTATATGACACACACACTCGCGCACACACACACACACATACACACCCATGCACACACACACATAAACACACACACACACAGAGTTTGCATTAAAATTGTAATTTAAAATATACTTATGTTTAAATTACAAACATTTACCACTCATAGCACAAAGGCACTCACTCCTGAATGCCTGACTGGTAATTTAAGACTTGGGTTAGGTGAATAAACCAGGCAGTTGGATAAGACATTACAGTTATATGATCACAGCAGTATTGTCAGTCACTTAAAGTGACATTAGGTATCACAAATCATTTTAATGCACACACACACTTACACAGAACAGGTATACACTTATCAAATGGTTAAATAATTACAGTAAAACATGGCAATGCAAAACAACAGATAATATGAATACCAAGAACCGAGCCGGTGCCGCCACCATCCATGAACAGATGACGTGACTTGGTAAAAGATTACATATGGGGATGGAAGGGAGGAGGAGTGAAAATTATTGAGTTTGCATGTTAAAAAGGTGGGTCTTTAATTGGCGCTTGAAGGAAGAAAGTGATGGAGCATGTCGGAGTTGCATCGGTAGTGAGTTCCAGGCAGTTGCAGCAGAGAAAGAGAAAGATCGTTCACCATAGGTCTTTGAGTAAACACAGGGGATAGAAAGCAGTCTTGTATTAGAAGAAGAGCGGAGTTGTCTTGCAGGAGAGTAGACAGAGAGAAGGTCAGTAAAGTATGAAGGGGCAGAACCAGTGAAGAATTTGAAAACAATAGTTGAGAGCTTGTACAAGATACAAGCTTGAACAGGGAGCCAATGAAGAGATCGGAGTAGAGGGGTGGCATGGTCTCGTTTTTTAGCTTTAAGAACAAGGCGGGCGGCAGAGTTTTGGACTTTCTGACGTTTTTCAAGAAGGTAGAGAGGGGAGCCAGAGAGGAGAGAGTTGCAGTAGTCACGTTTGGATAGAACAAATGCACAGACAAGAGTGTTGGTTGTTTCGGTTGTAAGATATTGTTGGATGGAGCTAATGCGGTGAATTTCGAAATAGGCAGAGCAGCATATGTTAAAAATGTGTTGGTCAAGTGACATGTCAGAAGACAGAATGAAACCTAAGTTGCGGGCATGGTCAGAAAATGAGATGGATGAGGTTCCTACTGTGATGCTATTTGGTCAATCAGATTTGTCTGATTTCTTTTTGATCAAGAGCGCTTCAGTTTTGTCATCATTGAGCTTTAGATGGTTTTCGGACATCTATTGTTTGACGTCAGTGATGCATGTCTGCATGGACTGGACGGAGGCGTGTGCCTGTGAAGAGCTGAAAGAGGTGTGGAGTTGTATGTCGTCTGCAAATGACTGACTATTGACAGAGTGAGAATAGATGAGATCAGAGAGAGGCTTAGTGTACAGAATGAAGAGGACAGGACCGAGGACAGAACCTTGAGGGACACCAAAGGAGAGTGGGACAGACGAGGAAGAGTGTTCACCAATGAGGACAGACTGAGACCTGTGAGAGAGGTAGGATTGAAACCAGGAGAGACAAGTTCCAGAGATTCCATAGAGAGTGGAGAGTCTTTGAAGGAGAATGTTGTGGTCAATAGTGTTGAAAGCAGAAGATAGGTCTAAGAGAGTGAGGAGGGACACATCGCCCACGTCCAGGCCACACAGTGTGTCATTTGTCACTCAAATCCTCGTGGCGCAATGGATTAGTCACCGGTTTTCTATGCAGAAGGTCGCGGGTTCGATTCCCACAAGGGGCAAACGTATGTGACTTAGGTACGAGACTATTGATGTCACCGAGGGTTTTCTCTGGGCACTCCGGTTTCCTCCCTCACTTCAATAATGGTACTGGATGCAGTCAATATAAAAATTTCAAAAAAAAAATTCGATTTTTTTTTTTTGGGTCTACCAATAGCGATTTTTCTGCTTTTACACCACCTGTCTGAGTGATGGATGTGTATTTGTTGCGTGTGTGTGTGAGGGTGGATGAGACAGGTGAGCGTGTAAGTTGGTACAGATCGCCGCGCTTTAAGCCTTATTGATTTGGGGAAAGGCAAGTAAATTGCATCCAGTATTATTATTATTATTATTATATAATACAGAACAACAGATGTTGCTAACAAAAACTTTGTTCAAGCTGTAGTGTATAAATATAATGCATCACAGATGGGGATTTGTACAGTTTTGTGGTATCATATAGTAACACAACTATCACTGCATTAAATATAACAATCATACTTGATACAGTTGAATACAGAATCCCTTATTGTCCTCAGTGTCCATTTGCTGCCCTGTGGGTTCGGGCACTGAATAGAATAGACCCAACTTTTCCTGGCGTGTCATAAGAGGCGACTAACAGGGGTGATGTCAGCCCTGTTTCACTGGGCGAAAGTCTTCTATACAGGGCAGATGAACCTCATGTTACTACAAGTTCAACGTGGAGAACAGAGAAAGATGGAGTATGCTGGTTAAACGCCCCAACGACCTTCGAGTTAAGAGAAAGAATAGGATAGTCCATTTTCTTATTAAAAAAATAATTTTCAAAAATACAAAACCATTGAACTGAGTTGAATTATTAAAATACGTTGTTGTTGTTGTTATAATTATTATTATTATTATTATTATTATTATTATTATTATGTGCCCAAGACACAACACATGATGAGGCTATCCACTAATTCCATGCCGGATCGGTCGTCGCCCGGCTACACAAGGACCGCGCCTTCCGTTGGCCACCAGGATGGAGGTGTTAAGTATGCTACTGATGGACAAATTAGCAAGATCCGCACGAGAAACAACATCGTCATAGGAACCTGGAATGTCAGGACCCTAACTGCGGAAGGAAAATTAGAAGAACTGGCCCACGAGCTGGACCACTATCGATGGAACGTTCTAGGTATCAGCGAACTGCGCTGGAAAGGCCTAGGTGAAACAACGACCAATCCCTCAACACAGTGCACAGCTTCAAATATTTAGGAGCCATTGTGTCAGACAATGGGTCTCGACAGGAAGTCCTCTCCAGGATCGCACAAACAACTGCTGCCCTGACAAGGTTGAAGCCCATTTGGAAAGACAGAACCATCAGTCTACATTCCAAAGTAAGACTGCTGCGCTCTCTGGTCATCTCCATCTTCCTATATGCTTGCGAAGCATGGACCCTCACAGCAGATCTCCAACGAAGAATACAAAGCATGGAGATGAGGTGCTACAGAAGACTTCTGTGCATTTCCTATACCCAACACATCACTAACGACGAAGTCCGACAGACCATCACACAAGCCATTGGACAACACGATGACCTGCTCACAGTGGTGAAGAAACGGAAACTCCGATGGTATGGCCACGTCACCAGATCATCAGGCCTTGCAAAGACCATTCTGCAAGGCACAGTGCAAGGATGTAGAAGAAGGGGGAGACCGAAAAAGAGGTGGGAGGACAACATTCGAGAATGGACTGGTTTGACACTGAGCGAAGCCATGAGGGCTGCTGAGGACAGAGAAAGATGGAGTATGCTGGTTAAACGATCATCTGTGGTGCCCCTACGACCTTCGGGTTATGGGACAGGATAGGATAGGATATTATTATTATATAAATTGAATAATAATAATACATTGATTAAAATGTGTCAACAAAGACCCTCTCATATATAAATGGTGAAAAATATAATCAAATTCAGTAGCACCAGTGTACACACTCAACCCCTTTACCTTTTCACATAATGTATATTGCCATAGCAAGTAGGCTACAGACTGCTTAGGCAAAGGAATATTAATCATCCAAAACAATCAGGCCCAGATTTGGTTATTCGACGCCATGGTTCCTACAGGTTGTATTATTATTTATTGGATTGGATTGAAGCTTATTTAGCACACTTACCCACTGATAGAAAGAGGGAAAGATGGGTAAGTTAAGGGAGATGGTGGATGGGGTGCGGGGTTTAATTCAGCTGCCTTTGTTACTGGACTTTATTTATGTGTTGAGTTGATTCCTCAGTTCTTCTTGTTATATAACGTTGGTTTTTTTTTATTATTTTTTTTAACAACTTTATTATCACTGAGGTGAAATTCGGGCACTTTCATTTTCGAAAGAACAGCCGCCCCAAGTGAAGCGCTTTACCCAAGGTACATGCTGGGTGTGTTCTTGTCACCGGCACTCACCCGTCTAAGACATGAGCGTCAGGATCTTTAAAGTCCGTTATGATGGAATGCATGCGACACAGACTAGACATTGGTTTATACTCTCATCCGAAGAGTGGGAAATGGGAGTAAAGTGTCTTTCCCAAGGACACAACACAATGCCCCGGCCTGGGCTCGAACTCGGGAGCTTCAGATCCGCAAGCCAACACACTAACCACTCAGACACCGCGCCTCCCTAAACATTAGTATAGTTTAGTTGTTTTTTTAAAATTATTGTTGTTGTTCTTCTTATTGTTGTAATGGGTTCTTTTAACTGTGTTAGCAGTTTCACTGTTCATATTGTTACATTTTCCAAATGATGTGATGGTTTGGTGATTAGATGGTATTAGAAGTGGATATTTTCATATAATGCTTATGCTATAGAGAGCAGTCTTTGGAGAAGGAAATTCGTTGACTGCAGACTTTGTCTTGAAGAGCACACAGTAATCTACTAGAATGTGCCAGTTTGATTTTTGTTTAAAAGACAATTCTTGAGGGTTTGGAGATCTTTGCTCAATAGCCTATCAGTAGTATATGAAACTGCATACAATGAAACTAAAGCAGAGTTAGTGTAGGCAGGCTGAACTTGGAAAGTTGGTAAGGCTAGTTAAAAAGTCTAAGTTTAAGAAGTGTGTGAAGGGAGGAATAAATTTACAGGATATTTGTCCTTAACACATATTTTGATATTTTGTACAGCATTGATCAGTTATGCATGGATATATATACTCTTGTGCAAGTGTATCAGCCTTCACCACCTCTCTTATTATTTTGTATATTATCTATAATAGACCTTATTCGGAAATGGGACGTAACGTGTCTTTTTTGTTTTGTTTTTAGTTACCTAGAGTTATGCGGGCTGATATCTCATCTCAGAACACTATGAAGTTGCCTGGCAGTGCAAGGCCGAACTATCGGAGCTAGCTAGGATTGCAACTGAAATCAACCTTTCGGTTGATCCGGAAGGTTTGATGGAGGACAGAGCAGAAATTGTTGACGAGAAACTGTTCGTTTGCCAAGAATGTCCGCCTCTATAGACAACTCTGGCGCAAGCCGGCCAAAGTTGTTTCCCCTCATATTTCTGAGGATAGTCTATTGCAAAGATTTTGTTATGTTAAAAATTGGTACCATCAAAGAAAGTTTGTGTTAACTGATTATTCTTTGGTACCATTGCAATGACCTTATTATAGATTAAAAAATTTTATGATTTCTTTAGATTTTAAAGAATATAGTGTAACATAGACAACACGATGCCTATCTTATCCTATCCCGTAACTCGAAGGTCGTTGGGGCACCACAGATGATCGTTTAACCAGCGTACTCCATCTTTCTCTGTTCTCAGCCACCCTCATGGCTTCGCTCAGTGTCAAGCCAGTCTATCCTCGAATGTTGTCCTCCCACATCTTTTTCTGTCTCCCTCTTCTTTTGCCTCCTTGCACCGTGCCTTGCAGGATGGTCTTTGCAAGACCTGATGATCTGGTGACGTGGCCATATCATCGGAGTTTCCGTTTCATCACCACTGTGAGAATGTTTTCACGTTGTCCAATGGCTTGTGTGATGGTCTTTCGGGCTTCGTCATTGGTGATGTGCTGGGTATAGGAAATGCGCAGAAGTCTTCTGTAGCACCTCATCTCAATGCTTTGTATTCTTCGTTGTAGATCTGCTCTGAGTGTCCATGTTTCGCAAGCTTTTTTGGAGTCTACAAACACATGACATAGATGTTGGTGCTGTAGGTATTTCTCGCAGATTATTCTGAGGTTGAAAATCTGTTCAATGGTACTTCACCCTGCCCTGAATCCCGCTTGTTCTTCAGCTACGATTTGTTCGGCTTGGGGTTTCAACCTGCTGAGTATTATTTTCCGGAGGATTTTGCTGGGATGGCTGATGAGGCTGATGGTGCGGTAATTTTCACACTCCTGAAAGGTTATTCTTTTTGGGAAGAGTGATGACTAGCGACTGGGTCCATGATGTAGGCCATTCCCCACTCTGCCAGATCTTGTTATAGATACATGTATTGGTGAGGGCGTCAATCAGCACTTCTCCTCCTGCTTGAAACAAATCCGCGCGTATATTGTCCACTCCCGCTGACTTCCCCTTCTTCGGCGATTGCATTGCTGCCGAAGAATTGGGAGGATTTCTTCTTCTTTTCTGTTCTGGGGACATGCTAGAACTGATGGGTCTCCGTTTGGTGTGTGGTTGTAAAGGTCATAGCCGTACTCTGTTCATCTATCCAAGACTTCTTGTTCTTCTGTGCTCCAACGACTTTCGAGTTATGAAGGTAGGATAAGATAGAATAGTGTAATAGAGAACAGCATAAGTTTATTAATATTTCATGAATCAACGTATAGATATTGATTGTGGCTGCTCAGCTCAATCAAATAATTAGAAGAACTCCGTGCTTTGTAGCAACTTTCCAGAATGTGAAAAATGTGCAAAATGAGGTTTCTGTCGTAGTTTTATTGACAACCAAGAGCCAGATTGACTTTTGGCTCATTCTTTTTTTTTAATCTTTTTTAATAACCTTTTTCTTTTTCAATCACGCATTTGAATATTCTGAGGCAAACATTATCTGGAAATATAAAAATCTTGTGCCGTCATGAATGCTGAAACGTTTCATGCATGAAGACACGGAAGGCAGCAGCTTGTTTGGTTATTGTTGACGTAATGCAGAGCACACAGCTTAGCTGAGACTCGCCGAGGCTTAAGCTTGCCTGTCACTACTTCAGTGACAGGTATTAAGCGTAAACCTCATGCAATGAGTCTCAGCTTTGTTAGGGCAGGATATTAAGAAGCTTGTTACACCAGATTGTTTGCCATTGTTGAATGAATACAATGCTATGACTTGAGGAAATTGCAGTAAATTGTATCCAGAGATTTTATAAGGGATGATGCATCCATGTTGTTTGTGACTGTGCCATGTCAATTGTTATACCGTGTGACAGAATAGCAGATAAGCAGTAGAAGGTTACGGTTACCTGGAGTATTCGAACTTTGTGACTGTCCAAGAAAAGAGAAACACAAACGTAATATAAGATCCGTGGGATCTTATTTATGATATGATGATGATGATGATCATTGTTGTCAGGGTGGCGACGTGGTGATCGTCCTTAACGCTGATGCAATAGGACGTTAAGCATCGTTTTCCGTTGTCATCATTGAACTTTCACTGAAAAAAATATATATTGTCCTCTTATGTTCTGTAGTTGTATTTTCTAAATTAATTTTTTTTTTCCCCTCAAATTTCAAAATATCCAGTCCTGCCTTCCCCTGCCTTTTCAAATAAATACAATGGCCTGTTAGACCTCCCGCCAAATACTTTTGCCTGGCCCATATTTCTTAAAGGGAATGAATAGACGAAAGTGCCTTTTAGAACTTTTCTGTCTAGCACAAGATCTAGATTGTTTCCCTTGAACTGTTCCAAGGTCCCTAGACTGCTTTTAAATTTTTTTTTTTTCAAGAAAAAAACAAAGGCTACATTCCATCCAGTGCGCAGGACTTTGGTTTGTGTCATGAATGTGTCTGTTGGCTGTTAATGTATCACCTGGTTGTTCAATTGGTTTAAACAAATGTTTTATTCAAGGAAAAACATATTACAAACAATGGTTTACAGGATAGGCAACAAGCGACTGCGAGCTTATATAAGCCCACCGTGTATGATAAAATTCTACTAGAGATATATCAGAAAGTCTCCTCTCTGAAAATCCTTACCGGGAAGAGAGGGGACTATAAACTGATTAAATAAATAAATAAATAAATAAATAAAATTCTACATAATAATTAAGTGACAGGCAACTAATAGTTGCATGTAAATAAAAAAAGAATACAACCATTTTAATAAATGTTAAAAATTAATTAAAGATAATAAGGTTTAGTAAATAATTACACGGACATACATGCATACACATATATAAATAAATAAATAACAAATAAGAACGATGAATCAAATATTTAGCTAGAAATTAAATGCGTAGATGAATAAGAAATGGACATTTTAAAACCAATAATTAAATAAGGAAACTTGTGTATGTGTGTGTGTGTGTGTGAGAGAGAAAGAGAGAGAGAGAGAGAGAGAGAGAGAGAGAGAGAGAGAGAGAGAGAGAGAGAGAGAGAGAGAGAGAGAGAGAAGGTTGTTCAATTCACGGTGTTAAGAGTCTCGCTCATACACAGAAACTCAAGAACGAACTTCAGGTTCAAACACTTTACTAACTGAAAACTGATTGAAATCAAACTTCCACTTCCATAGCGTAGCCCCATAGACAGGAAGTGCCCGTAACCCACAACAACGGATGACGTACATATATACATGAGTATCATACCTGTCAAGTGCTACGGATTTTTGCGTAGCGCTACGCATTTTAAACATTTTCCCATTGCTACGGCGTATCACAAAGCTGCTACGCAATTTTTCAAAAATGACGATAATATTTTTTAATTTAACCAATGGGGTTTTCGCGCGAAAATAGTCTGTTCCGGTCGAGTCCGGTTTAAAGACACTAAGTAAAAGCACCGCACTTCCGCAACACGTGTTCGTTCAGAACTTCAGTTTATTATATCAGCTGCCATTTAGTTATATTTTTATTAAAATAACTGGTATAAGCTTTTGTGTAATGCTAATAGTTCTTTTCTTGGCATTGTAAACCATGTTTTGTGAATAAGCAAATTTGTTTTGGGGGAAAAAGTTCATCTGCTTTTTCTGTGTCAGTGATTGTCTCCCTTGTTTTTTTGGTGTTTTTTTTTAAATGATTGCCTAGCTTATTTTCTGTATGTATGTTTTATATATATATATTTATTTTTTTGGCATTTTCACTTTTATTTTGAAAAACGTACATGAAAATGTTTATAATGATAATGATAATGGTAATAGCTAAAGTGTTGTGCATTAACAAGATTTTACAATAAATTTGTAAACACATTGGATGTGTGTGTTTATATTGGATGCAGAAGTTTCCATTTTTGTTGCGAATCGCGTGATTCACATTAGTGCTACACCAAACCTCCATTTGCTATGGTTTTTCTGTTAAATTGCTACACCACAACCCGAAAACCCCTTGACAGGTATGGAGTATATTGATTACAACGAAACTGTCTTGACAGTGAAAACAAACTATCAACACACGGGCATCCAGGGGATTCTGGCGCCTGTGGTGGGCATTGGAACCGAAGGGCATTGATCTGGGAGGAGAGGGGGGGGAGTGTGGGGGTTGGGGGGTTGTTGAGCTACCTTGGGAAATCCTAAGTGTGGGTAGGGTGAGTTTGGGGTTAGGTTGGAGAGGTATAGTGTCAACTTTCTGCCAGTATTAAAAACGACGAAAAAGTTATCTTCATTGAAGTACAATTGGAGGGCTTTTTGAGTTTAAGAGTCCGATTCTTGTGCATGTAAGCATATGCCCATAATAAGACTAGGAGACAATTAAGTGGGCATTATGATTATGAATCTCTCTCTCTCTCTCTCTCTCTCTCTCTCTCTCTCTCTCTCTCTCTCTCTCTCTCTCTCTCTCTCTCTCTTTCTCTCTCTCTCTCTCTCAGACTCTCTCTCTAGCTTAGCCCGTCCGTCCGTCTCACGTTTATCCAAAGAAAAAGGTGAAAAATGTAGGCTTAATGTCAGTGTGGCGGCGTTACACAAGTCATCATCATAATTCATTAGCACTATTCTTCATTAAATTTCGTTGCAATCGTTTGCTTGCTGGTAACAGGGATATACGCATGTTGTTGTTTTTATTTAGATAAAAGTCCCCGGACACCTGAGTGTATAGGGGAGGTGAATTCGAAGTTTTGTACATGGAAGTACAAACACATGGAAACACATCTTCTTTCTATGACTAAGGGAGTTCGCAGCCAAGTCACGTGGTTTTGCCCTTGTGTTCGATACTTCCGGTTGCAGAAAGTCTTATGTCCGCATCACGTGGAAGTACAAACCATGGACCAATTAGATGACCTTGTTGAGGCATGTAGATACTTTTTCCTTTCTAAATTTCTATGTACCAGCGAAGAAGGAAAGTGTAAAATTACTCGATTTAATGTATTTCATCGCTTTTTGAAATGTGAAACCTGATGTTTTCGACTGTCCAAATAGCCGCTATCGGAGAGACCGCCATTGGCTCATTGTCACTTCTTCTTCTTCGTAATACTGTGGATTCGAGGAAAATGATTCCACAAGGTGCATGCTGGGTGTGTTCTTGTTACCGGCACTCACCCGTCTAGGACATGAGCGTCAGGATCTTTAAAGTCCGTTATGATGGAATGTATGCGACACAGACTAGACCTCGGTTTATACTCTCAGCCGAAGGAGTAGGAAATGGGAGTAAAAACACAATGCCCCGGCGTGGGCTCGAACCCGGGACCTTCAGATCATAAGCTCAAAGCTCTACCATTAGGCCACCGTGCTTCCCTAGGCCAAAACTTTGTAACTTTAGTAGTGTATATATTTATTCTATAGTTGTTGTTTTTTTACTTATTTCTTTTAGTTTACGGCGACGTTTGGCGGACATGTCAACAGGGTCAAAATATCACTATCAAAACATGTATGCCATTCAGCAACCGGAAGTTTGGAACACACACGTCCAAAAAAGACGGGAAGCAGAGAACTTCGGGCCTTCTCGCCGAAAGCCGTGCATCCATATACTGAAGAATCCATGGTTTTGTAGGATGGCATTCGAAGGTTCGCATGGGGCAGCAACTGTAAATGCAGCCGCGCAAAAGTAGGAGAGGAGTTCGTCTCAGTCAAGACTCGTAGGAGATAGGGCGATGGCCCAGTAGGATGTGCAAGGTAGTAAAGGTTGAAGGCGAACGCCAGCGCCGCCTTTTAGATGAGAAAGGGTGACGCAGCGACGATCCGCCGCCGGCACTCAGTCCAAGGAGCCCCAGGGAAAGAGAAAATGAAGTTTGAAGGTTGAGGTGGAGTATCGTCTCAGGATCTCCCCAGTCCGCAGTAGCAACGGCAATCCGATGACTCCTAGGCCAACAACGGTTCCCTCTATCGCCAAGCGAGGGCTCACCTCAGCATTCCGAAGCAGTAGAGGCTGGGACCTGAACGCCTCATATGAGCAGGTGCAAACTGAGCTTGTGTGACCGCCACAGTGGAACTTGCTGGTCGGCTGACCGCCGCAGTGGTTATTGCAGGTCGGCAGGAGATATTCCCAACACCTCTGCGAAAAGTGAATGCAGGAGCTCAGACTGTGCTGGACTGATTGTTGTCTCCCTTGCACAGTCTCCCAGGCTGTGTTAGTTCTATATTATAGTCACACGACACTGGAGCATATAGGCGACTACTGGTCACATTATTCTGACACCAGCAAGCCAGTTGATGGTAAGGGGAAAATAATATGGTCACACTTTCGCCAATCCGGGATTCGAACCAGGGACATGTCGGTTACTAGTTAGCCGCTCTACCAACTGAGCTACCCGGCCCCACTGCCCAGGCTGTGTGATTTTAAGAAAGATGGATATAGGCGAGCGTTGTGGCCGCGTGGTCTAAGAAGAGTCTAACTTGTCTTGTCCACAGGCTTGAAACCGGCGGCGCCTGACAGGTGTGGGATCGACCCCGCATCTGGGCGTTATGTTTCTCCGAATATTATTTATTTTCGACTCGGGCAACGTCTTGGGGTTTGTCTCCGGGTACTCCGGTTTGCTCCAAAAAACAAACAAACAAGAACAAAAAACAGTAGGTTGGGTTAGAGCACGCTACTGGCTGCGACCACGCCTTCTCCAGGGGAGGCGGCCCACAATTTCCCCATAAAAAATCATAATAAAATGTCAACCCAAAAAAAAAAAAAAAAAAAGAAAAAGTAATGTTACCTTGATAGAATTGTATGGTGTTTTATTACAAATTTGTATGATAAAGGTGGAGTTGTTTAGTCTGCTTTCCAGATTGTCTTTCCGAACTGAAACGTTCCTGCTTGTGTCTCGACGTTTATAAAGGAGCTTTAATTCATTTTTCTCATAAGTAATATAGAGGTTTAGAGATTTAATTAAAATGCGCCTGAAGTCTTTTTTTCTTCTTCTTCACATTTTAACAGTAGATAGAGTATGATCATAGAAGAGTTTATTAATTCACATTATTGAGGTGAGATATCTCCGATGTTGAAAGGTAACAAACCATATTTTTCCTTGTTTTTGCGGAATCAAGATTTGTTGACTTGACAACTAGATGGGTGTTTGACTTCGAAGTTCACGCAGCTGGATTTCTGGTCGTGAGTCAATCATAGTGTATTATTATGCTCAATATATGGGATAAAATTTGCTTCTGTTCTGACACTTTGTATGTAAGCTTCTTTGGTTTGTATTTGCCGTAGCGTGACCAACTTCTTGTTGGTTGTATATAAAAGGTCTTTCGAACACTTGAGTTTTGTTTATCTCTTGTCGTTGAGGGTCGTCTATGACCTAACGTGTCGATTTTGTTTTTGGTAACGAAGGTGGCGTTTGTATTCCGAGTTTGGGTTTGGTTATTTCATCCGTTCTGTATTGAAATACCGGGGTCAGTCGTCAATTGTTGGGGAAGCATATTGGGAGTAGTACAATTAATGCTTACCTGACGTTCAAGGGAACCTGTGTGCGATTCTCGAGGGTGAACGGAATTTGTTCCCACAAGAGGCGACTTTCTGTAGGGACTCTTTATAGAGTGGTTCATTTCCCCGAGTGTCGCCACTGCGGCACGTTGAAACACTCGGTATTCTTTCAAAATTGTCAAGTGACAAGCTCAGATTAACGCAACTACGTAGAGATCGATCGAGGGCGGTCAAGGGCGTTTGGCCAATCACTTGATGCTGCAAGTTGACATGTGGTTGGCGGCTTTGGGTATGTCCTGGTTGCAGTCAGCGGTAGAATAGGGATGGATGGCTGGAAGAGCTTTGTCACCTTATTTTAAACGATCACAATAAACTGCTAGTGTCCTATTTTTTCTCCCCTCCCCTTCCCCCTCCTATCCTTCTCCTCCCCAGCATACCTACGCTACTGTGTCTAATGACCTTTATTATAGATGGCTTTCGTGTCGTCCTACCCTACTCTGTCTTTATCTACCTAATTGGATCTCTTATTGCCTGTCCGTTAATTATTGAGTTGGATTGGAGGGGGGTAAGGGAGGAGGAGGTATATCAGCTTCACCCAGTCAAGCTACTTAACCATTAACAACCTACATAATTATCTACATAATTACTTTTGATTTTACACGCTTGTACACCATTCGGTTAAGGTTTGAGTGTCAGGTTTATGTTGTTTTCCTGTCTACTTACCATATCCTATCTGTATCTAATTAAATCTAACCCTACTTGCTCACTTAAAGTTTTCCAGGTCGAATGATTTGTTTAATTTTCGCGAAATCGAGTTTTCCCTAAAATTTCCATTGTTGTGATATCTTTAAAAAAAAAAATGCTGCAGTGAACACTGGAACCTCAAACAACCCGCTAGCTTTGGAATTTCCACTTCTCTTCAGATTTTTGTAGACAAAACAACGTATATATAACCGGCAAAGCAAAGGCAATCCAGCCGTATAATGGCGTGGAACAAATTGACGCGCGCTGCATATTAAATGGTCTCAAGGCTGGCTGGCTTTGGAGCGAGATCTAGAGCGAATTTTAGTGTTTAAATTCGATCAAAAAATTTGTTTCCTTTACAGTTATCTCTCATATAAGTACGTAGGGATGGTTTCTTTGAGAACATGTTTTGTTACTTTACAACCTAGAAACTGCACTATGGGAGGCGAGATATAGCAAACGCTCGAGCATTTGCGCGAGCTTTTGCACGAGCAAATGCGCGAACCTCGCGCACTTGCTCGCGCATTTGCTCCTGCAAGTGTTCGAGCAAATGCGCGAGCAAGCGCGCGATCATTTGCTCGAGCGGTTGCTACGCCCGTTGCTATAAGAGTTTTGCTGAAAACTGTCAACGGAAAGAAACTGAAAATGAACACATGTTTTTTTTTAGATCTCCGACCTAGATATTTTGTATTTATCCGCATTAGTTTGGTGTTAAATATTTACGTAATATTTGTGGCCCTTAAACTTAATTTCTAAATAGAATACAATTTAAATAACTGTCTCAATATGTTTTAAGATAGCTTTTATTTTAAAATATTATTAAAGTATTAGTAATTAATATGTAAATATATATAGAAACGGGTGTATTTTTTTTCTTCCGCGCAAGAACGCGTGGTGTGTCTTATCTTCTAAAAAAAACTGCTCTTCTAATTCTTCGGTAGCCATTATGAATGGTGAATCATGGTAAGAAAAAGTAGTTCTGAATCGTCCTTAATGTTATAATAAAGTTATTTCATGAATGATATTAAGTTTAGTAGTGCTAGTTTTCACTAATTATTATTAATATTATTACTAATAAATGCAAGAAATATTTAATTTGTGCACGTCTCAAATTCTTTTACATACACATTCTTTTCCGGGTATGATTTTTACGTTTATGGAGCGGAATATAGCTTACGCAAGTGTTCCAGCAAGTGTTCGAGCAAATGCGTGAGCAAATGTGCGATCATTCGCGCGTTTGCTATATCTCGCCTCCCATACAGCACCGTGATGTGATGGCACGCAGGTCGCGGCGATGGTGTTTTAGCCACATATCGCAAGCCCTTTACAGACAAATAATTAAGGTACATAATTTATTGATTTATATAAACAAAAGACTATGCTTTTGAAAGAGCTGTGTTTTGTTGTAAGCTTATTTCTTTTAGTGGGGTAATACTCACTGTGAATGTTGAAAGAATCTGCCAAGCTGAAGTGGTGAAACTTGGCCTTTGGCTTTGATTAGTGAGTCGGGTGGCCATATCTGGCTTCAGAGTCTACTTAATTCATTAACGAAACTAATGCTTATTGAACTCTCATTGATACTGCGAATCCGATCACAAGGCCAAATAACACTATCAGTTCAAAGCTGGGTGATAAAGTTTCCAGACTGATATATTGCATTTTCTTACTGTGGTGCGTAGACATTTTTCCATTTCCTCTTCTTGAGACTTTTTTTTATTGGGTAGGTCTTCGTCCACGTGTTTTGGGTAGCAAATGAAATATAGAATTAATTATTAGTTTTGTTTTGTTTTGTTCTTGTTGTTGCTGTTGTTGTGGTTGTTTTGTGTGTGACTGTTTTGCCTTCATAATCAAAAGTTAATCACGAGAGAAAGACGGACGGACAGACAAATTGTTTAACCCCTTCGTATTTTTTTTTTTTTTTTCATACAACTCCCCATTCCTTTAAATAGGATTTATTTTTGGTTCTGTGTTCGGTCAAGGTGATTTTCAATTTGCTGATTGGCAAAAAGATTGACTTCATTATTGAAAGTCCATATTACGAATACTTGACTTTGTTTCTATGGGTAGTTTAACAAAAATTAATGAAAACATGGAGTGGCAATCTTTAAAGTGAGTCTGATGTCATGTTTTTCAATCTTTTACAGTACATAGTATGATCGTAGAATATATTAATCCCCATTATTGAGGTGAACGCTCACCGATGGGTGTGTAAGCAAATGATAAAGACAGTGAGCTCCTCGATAATTTCACGGCGCGAGTTTTGCAAAGCGGCCTACGCGTCACTTCACTTGTCACGGCATTGTTTCGCTTAGCTCATCCATAGCAGTAGATCTTTTATGCGGATCGGGGGTTGTCCGGTCCTGATTTGGCTCGGAAGAGTCCGCTGGACCTAAAGCAACAATCAATCAATCAATCAATCCATAGCAGTTGGAGTCTGTGGTCACGCACCGCTGCACTTCTTTGCCAGGCCTTGTAGTCTAAGGGAGATAAGCTATTTACTGCTATAGCAGACGATCTATTACACGCCCGGACACAAAGTTTAGATTCAAATTTCGCAAGTATTACACACAAAACTTTATGAATATATAAGCCAGTGGTCATCTATTTAGCGTGAATTGGACATTTTGTAAGTTTTAAGCAATTTTGATCTCCATCTTAAACGCACTTTAAGCTTTCCGATTTAGTTTCTGCAAATAAGTGCTGACGATTGTGCTTAATAAGCTACAATTTGGGAAAGGGTTAGGTTCAGATAAGAAACAGAAAAAGGAGAGGATACCCAAGCTAATAGAAATAGGCTACCTAGTATATATAACAAGAGTGGCGTTAGTATTAGTTATGTCTTTGGAGTTTATTTGATTACGACTAACAATATTTCTTGCTTGCTATTGATTATTTGATTTGATTAAGTTAATCAATTATGCATTACTAGGTGTCCGTGGCAAATTCACAATTGTTTTGACCTTAATGTTTTCGACATCCTCACCACCACTTTACCCAGTCATAATTATTCTGGAACTGGTGTATGCAATAATTTAAAGGTTGTTCTTAATATATTGTCACATTGTGGTTGTCGCGTGGAAAAAACGTCATTCATTTTCTCGGGTCTTGTTCAAACAGATATAAATCAATGACTGCTATTGTTCGACCTCCCCAGGTATGGTGTTTTTCAGATTGCGGATACTCGTATGGTTGGATACACTGATTACATTATCACCCAATGGTGGAGTACAAGGTTCTGGGGTTTCTATACCTACATGTGTATGAACGGTACACATACTGCTGTTGTTACGACTTCAATACAAGTCGAGTTTACACACAAGAGCCACTATTATTATCAGGTCCCTGCACGGCTGTGTGGCATTGGTCTGGCTTAATTAACGGTGCACACTTCAAATTTGAACAGCGACTTGCTAAGGAGACCTATAGTTGCCAGTACCAAAAGACTACAGTCTCCCCTAGTACAAGATATTGGCTACTATAGTTCACTGCAATGGAGTTTTTAAACACTTTCGTATGATGCAATTTCTTGAAACTGAACATTTGTGTAATTGGAACGATTCGTAATTGTTGTCATTGTTACCCTGGAGGATATTGTTTTACCATGGAGTTTACAGTTGAGCACAGGTTTGAACCTTTTCATGTCTTCGTTATCATTGCAGTTGTTAGTATTTAATTGTAACCTGTCACGAAGAGAGGGGTTGGGGGATGGGGGGTAAGCTCTTAATCTCTAGCGCTGTATTTCCTCCTTTGATAGGACAATGGTGCGGTGACATTCATGAGATTAAGGCTGGGCCAACTTAATAATCAGACAGGGAAAAAGACGAGAAAGAGAATAAAGTTACAATAGTTAAGAAGTTCACATTCAAAGGCCAGTCAAGGTAATTGCGGTTTCTATAACTATCTACTTTATTTGAATTTGAAAGGGAGAGTCTGGGTCAGCTACTTCTAGAGTGAGTCATAGGCTTAGCGCCTTTTAGTAAGGAGTAGTCTGGTGATTTTCTGGATAGTCAATATTTGGGATACTGGAGCGATTGATGACTGATCTCATCACCGGGCGAGAGTGTATCTGTATGGTTTCAAAAGTCACTCTGGTAATCTGGAGGGTGGGGATTCTCGTAGGCTTAGGCACTTAGCTATATACTGTAGTGCGGAGATTTGTCCAGGATACTCTGGATGGCTTGTTGGCGTTGGTGGCCGGGTGTGGGCGAAAGATGCAGGTCAGTGGTCACGCGATGATGACTCACGGATCACGAGTGCTTTGTCTTGTGATGATGGCACAGGCATCGAATTCGGCTTACGTGGCTAGCCGGCTGGAAAATGGCGATGTCCCAAGTCTCGCGTCTCATTGACCTCCTGTGT
Organism: Oncomelania hupensis; assembly: GCA_036898135.1. Classification (NCBI taxonomy): domain Eukaryota; kingdom Metazoa; phylum Mollusca; class Gastropoda; order Littorinimorpha; family Pomatiopsidae; genus Oncomelania; species Oncomelania hupensis. The sequence goes on along the minus strand of CM072517.1, from coordinate 31,312,559 downwards.
TGGCAGGGGCCCGCAGCGGGTCAGTGACTGGGAGTAGATACAAAGCCGGGGGATACACCCGGTACAGGAACCCGTCTGCAATGTATACAGACGCTGTATCAGCTGGGGATAGGGATAGTGTGGATTCAGGGCCTGTGGTGATGATAGCCCGTCTCAGGATTCAAATTGGCTTGACCGGTCATGGGGTGAGCCAGTGCAAATACCAACAGTCAAACAATGCTACTAGATTTACTGGGCCAAAGTGGAGGTTATTGGCAGCCACTAGTATGAAATACATTCGGCGCATAGGATGGGGTAGTCAACAGGGCAAATATTTATACATTGGGGCAAGCGGAAAGCAAATGGAGGGTACAGGGCAAAGGGGCTGTAGGTCTGGGCTGTACTGTGGACTTTAATCTAAATGGAGGGACCGTATGGCATGGGATATTTACACATGGGGCAAACGGAGCATACAAGCATAAATCCAAACATGTCATGGGTCATATACAGGGTAGAAAATATGTGCAAGGGAGAAATACAAGTCATAGCAATACATCAAGGCAAAATTATAAACATGAACATACATATAGACAGGACGCATGAACATGATGGGCGAACGACGAGTGATGGGTCTGCTATATGACAAAGAGTAAGTTCCCTCTCTTACCTTGGTTTAAGACGGGTGGAAGCACAAGGGTACTGTCGAAACTCAGGGGTCACTCGGTGATGTTGACGTGTTTTCGGACAGGCTGGTACTTCAAGGCAGGAAGGTTGGCATCTGACACCCGGTCTTGTGGTGTGTCAGGCTTTAAACAGGGTTACCCCGGGGGGCGGGGCTTAGGCGACTGGGCGAGCGACCGCTAGTGATGGCTGGTCAAGAGGAATGATGGCTGGCTGAGCGAGTGAGCGAGGACTGTGTAGCAGCTTAGCTCAGAAGGTGATGGATGGTAGCAACCAAGCCTCAGAGATGCTATTGCCCGCCTTGTCACAGAGGCCCCCCCAAGGAAAAAGGCGAGGACGTAGGACTCGACGAAGACGCGGCCAATCAGCTCTGAGGTCGGCTGCCGGGTGAGGCGATGGTTTGCGATGGTCCGGGTGATGCGGGGCGATGCAGGGTTCCGGGTTGTCAATGGCGGATGCCCAAGGCTGGGGTCCGCGGAGCTGCCGAGTTTCGGCTACGGTTAGTGGGCGGCGGCGGGAATGAAGGCTGGGGCGTCGGCCCTCAGGGGCGACTCGCTGGAGTCGGTTGCGGGGTGACGGCTGAGGAAGTCTGCGCCGTGGTTGTCTTTCCCTGGGATGTGCTCCAGCTGGAAAGAGTATGCTTGGAGCAGCAGAGCCCATCTCATCAGCCGGGCGTTGAGCGATTTGGATGTCGCCAAGAAGGAAAGCGGCTGATGATCCACTTGGACGGTAAAGTGCGAACCGTAGAGATACAGTTGGAACTTCTGGACTGCCCAGACGAGGGCGAGACACTCCTTCTCCGACGTGGCGTAATTCTGTTCGGCCGGCTTGAGTTTCCGGCTGGCGTACGCGACGGGGAAGAGCGTCGGGGCGTCCGTGGAGTCCCGTTGAAGCAGAACGGCTCCGAGGCCTACGTCGCTGGCGTCTGTGCGCAGGACGAAGGGCTGTCCGTGGTTGGGGAGTCGCAGGACTGGCTGGGACGTCAGCTTGTCCTTGAGCTCCTAGAAGGCAGCTTCGCATTGCGGGGTCCAGAGGACTCGGTCTGGTGCGGTCTTCCGGGTTAGACTGGATAGTGGCGCGGCGATCCCGTTGTAGCCGGGTACAAACTTCTGATAGAAGCCACTCAGTCCCAGGAAGGACTGAACATCTTTCTTGGTCTTGGGGCGTGGCGCGTCTCGAAGGCGCTGGACGGTCTTTTCTAGAGGCCGGAGCTGTCCACGGCTGATGGTGTGGCCAAGAAATTCCAGCTCCTGATAGCCGAACTGGCATTTGGTCGGCCGGGCAGTGAGGCCAGCTTCTCTGAGGCGGCGTAAGAGTTGGCGCACCACTCGCAGGTGCTCCTCCCATGTCTCCGTTGCGACGAGTATGTCGTCCATAAATGAGTGTATGAACGGACAGTGGAGGGGGTCCAACAGCTTCCGCATCATCGTGCTGAAAATACTTGGGGCATTGTGCAGACCAAACGGCAGAACGTTGAATTCATAGTGGCCGTCCATCGTGCTGAAGGCTAGGTACTGGCGGGACGAAGGGTGCACGGGAATCTGATAAAAGCCTTTGCTCAGATCCACTCGGGAGAAGTATCGGGCGGACTGTAGCTTTGCAAACAAGTCTGTTGGGTCGGATAGGGGTCCGGGCACGAACTGGGTGACGAGGTTCAACTGCCGGAAGTCGATACAGAGGCGATGTTCTCCGCTGGGCTTCCGTGATAGAACTATTCCTGCGCTGTAGGGGGAACGGGAGGGAGCGATGACTCCGGCTTGTAGCAGAGCCTCTACTTCCGTTCGGACTACTTGCTGCTGGGAAAGTGGGACGGGGTACGGCTTCTGGCGGACGGGAGTGGGGTCCGTCAGGGTCAGTCGAACTTCTTCCAGGTCCGTCCTCCCAGGAATGTCGGTGAGGACTTCCCTGTATTCCGCTACGATGGCGCGTAGTTGGCGTTGCTGGCCGGCGGGGAGTGAGGGGTCCAGAGAGACGTCCCGGAAGGATTCCTTCCCTTTTAGCGGAAATTCGGCGACGCCGGTCTCTGTGCCATCCACTTCGACGGCCAGCGCGACCGTGAGTAGCGAGTGGGAGTCTGGGGCGGGTGCAGGTTGCTCCAGGTACCGCTTGAGCAGATTGATGTGGTGGGTCCTGGGCTTTCCGCCTACCTCGATGCGATTAGTGGTACGGGAGAGCTTCTCGAGCACCGAGTAGGGTCCTTGCCAAGCTATGTCTAGCTTGTTGGTGCCGCTGGGGAGGAGCAGTAGGACTTGGTCTCCTACCTGTAGTTCTCGGTCCCGGGCGCGGCGGTTGTGATAGCGGGCTTGTCTTTCTCTCGCCTTCTTCAGGTTGGCGGAGGCGGCTTTCCATGTGGCCTTGAGGGTTTCTTGGAGTTTCGTGACGTATTTCGTGGCGTCGACCGGTGCCTCGTCCAGTTTGGCGTCGGTCCAGCTACGTCGCAAGGCGGCTAGAGGTCCGGAAAGGGGTCTTCCAAAAAGCAGCGTGGAAGGCGTGTATCCGGTGGAGGTGTGCGGGGTCTCTCGATACGCGAAGAGCGCTGACGCGACGTATGTGTCCCACGCTTCCGGCTGTTCGTCGGCGATCTTGCGGATAATCGAGATAAGAGTCCCGTTTAGGCGCTCGACCTGTCCGTTGCTAGCGGGGTGGTAGGGTGGAGTCCGGATATGGCGAATGCGGAGTAGTTGAAAAACTTCTTGCATGAGTTTCCCGGTGAACTGGGACCCGTTGTCGGTCAAGATGTTGTCCGGGAATCCGACTCGAGTGAATATGGTGACGAGCGCGTCGGCGACTCGGGCGGCGTCGATCTTCGGTAGAGGAACGGCTTCACACCACATCGAGCAGGCGTCGACAAGGGTTAGTAGGTACTGGTTCCGCTTCTTGGTCCGCGGGAGGGGTCCTACGATGTCGACTGCCACTCGTTGGAAGGGTGTTCCGACCACGACGGTGGGGCTGATAGTGACCGGGACGGTGTGATGGCGGGGCGAGTATCGTTGGCACTGGCTACAGGACTTGACGTAGCGCTTCACGTCTTCGGTCATCCCGGGCCAGTGGTACTGAGCGCTGATGCGTAGAGTGGTCGCTCCTATGCCCATATGTCCGCTCAGGGGCATGCTATGGCCAAGTTCCAGGACTTGGGGGCGAAGTGTCGCAGGCACGACGAGTTGAGAATGGTCGTCCTTCTGACGGAAGAGGAGTCCGTCTTCGACGAAGAAGTCCCCTGACTTGGGTGGAGTGCGTGCGGCGGGAAGTTTTCCGTAGCACTTGCGGAGGGTGACGTCGCTTTCCTGGGCCTTCCGGATCTGTTCCGGCATCTGGTTGGGTATCGGGGGTGGTGTCGCGGCTGTTTTCGCCTGGGCGCGCGTCTGGACGGCGGCCATCGACTCCACAGGCTGGGGCGGCATTCCCAAGAACACGTATCGGCATCCTAAAATCAGGTCGTACAGGGGCTGGTCCATCACGGCAGCTTGGATGGTCCCCGTTACGTATCGGCTGGTGACTTGGATCCGGGCTATAGGGAGCGTGGTGCTGGGTTGTGACGCGTCGGCCAACTTCAGGGTGATAGTCTCGCCGGTCAGGTCTTGTTCCCTGATGAGCGAGCGGCGGACGACGGCGTCGAAGGTGAGTCCAGTGTCGTATAGACAGTGGGCTGGGCGATTGTTGACAGTCACTTGCTCGGTGACGGCCGGTCGATCGGCGGGAGTGACGACGGGGGTTACCGGTTTCCCGTCGGGGGTAACTTGGCGTAGGGCTAGTACGGTACCTTGTTTGCGACGCTGGTCGCTGATGCGTCGAAAACATTTCTCCCGGGTATGTCCTCGGCGCTGGCAGTAGCCGCAGTAGAGCTCTGTGCTCCGCTTCCCTGGCTCTGCTCCGGGGTTCGGGCGTCCTTTGGGGGGTTGTGGACGGTGGTTCGCTGGCGGGATTGGCCGGCGAGGCTGGTGGCGGGTATCCGGCGACGAGGGTGCCGGGGGGTCACGGCGAGGCTGTCTGTCGTCGGGATGGGCGGTGAGATAGCGGTCCGCGACGATGATCAGATCTTCAAGGCGAGCGGCGCCCTGTTCGGCGGCGAAAGTCCGAAGTTCCGCTGGCATTGTCCCTCGGAGTTGTTCGGCGAGCATCAACTCTAGCAATCCATCGTATGTCTTGGGTTCGTCAGTTTGCTCAATCCATTTGTCCCGTAGCGTAGCTAGACGGTCGGCAAACTGCGTGAACTTCTCCCCTTTCTCTCTCCGGGAGTTCCGGAGATTCTTGCGGTAGTGTTCACCTGAGAGCTCAAAACCATGCAGCAGGGCTCTCTTGAGGGCGGGATAGTCTCCCTCCTCGGAAGTCGGTGTCTTGGCCAGAATCTCATAGGCCTTTCCCTTAAGGCCATGACTGAGCTTGCGATACCAGAACTGGGGGTCGAGACCGTTTTCTCTCGCGACTCGTTCGAATCGGCCGAGATAGACTTCAATTGACTCGTCTCGTTCGACGAATGGGTCCAGGGGAAAGTTCATCCCCGGAATCGGCGGGGGGGGTGCGGGTATTCCGGTGCTGGCGGCGAAGCTGGGGGCGAGTAGCGAGTAGTCTTCGCTAGCGGGCGATGCGATACCCAAATCGCGGCGGTCGCGCTCAAGTTGGAGGAGTGCTTGGCGCCGTTCGAGCTCCTTATCCTTCCTTTTCTCTTCCAATGCCGCTACCCTCTCGTCCTCCTCCTTCCTCCTTGCGGCGGCTCTCTCCTCCTCCGCTATCCTCTCTTTCGCCTCCTCTCTTCTCCGCTCGGCGGCTCTCTCCTCCTCTGCAAGCTTCCGGGCGGCGGCCCGTTCCTCCGCGGCGATGCGCTCTTTCTCCTCCTCTTTCTTCGCCTCTCGCTCTTTGGCCCTCTCCTCCCTCTTCAACTTTTCCTCTGCCACGTCAGCATCTACGTTAGCCAAGACGTAGTCTCTGAGTTCGGTGCCGGCGAGCCCTAAGCTCTCGCCAATACTCTTGTACTTAAGAGCAAGCTCTCCCCGGTCGGCCATGGTAAGGGAGGTAACTTACCCTGAAAAAGGTCCTAACCGGAATGAGGGGCGCACACAAGGGGTACACTGACGGAAAACAAGGGGGTGGGCTGGATGAGCTACAATGAATCTGCAAAGGGGCGAATACAACACAACCACAAAGACAAAATGCAATCAATCAAAAATACAAAAATGAATGCAAGAAAAAAGCCTTTTGAGATATCGCCACTCGGGAAAACCAGTAAGGGACCTAAGGGGCTATGCTATCTACTACTAGGCTTAGAGGGCTGGGGTGGAAATTACGCTAAGTCCTAAGTCTAGTCAAGTTGGGATGGGAACCTAAGTCCTTTGTCTCGTCGGGTTGGAGGGGGAAACCTAAGTCTTTAGTCTCGTCGGGGTCGCCAAAGTTAATGTCACGAAGAGAGGGGTTGGGGGATGGGGGGTAAGCTCTTAATCTCTAGCGCTGTATTTCCTCCTTTGATAGGACAATGGTGCGGTGACATTCATGAGATTAAGGCTGGGCCAACTTAATAATCAGACAGGGAAAAAGACGAGAAAGAGAATAAAGTTACAATAGTTAAGAAGTTCACATTCAAAGGCCAGTCAAGGTAATTGCGGTTTCTATAACTATCTACTTTATTTGAATTTGAAAGGGAGAGTCTGGGTCAGCTACTTCTAGAGTGAGTCATAGGCTTAGCGCCTTTTAGTAAGGAGTAGTCTGGTGATTTTCTGGATAGTCAATATTTGGGATACTGGAGCGATTGATGACTGATCTCATCACCGGGCGAGAGTGTATCTGTATGGTTTCAAAAGTCACTCTGGTAATCTGGAGGGTGGGGATTCTCGTAGGCTTATGCACTTAGCTATATACTGTAGTGCGGAGATTTGTCCAGGATACTCTGGATGGCTTGTTGGCGTTGGTGGCCGGGTGTGGGCGAAAGATGCAGGTCAGTGGTCACGCGATGATGACTCACGGATCACGAGTGCTTTGTCTTGTGATGATGGCACAGGCATCGAATTCGGCTTACGTGGCTAGCCGGCTGGAAAATGGCGATGTCCCAAGTCTCGCGTCTCATTGACCTCCTGTGTTGGCAGGGGCCCGCAGCGGGTCAGTGACTGGGAGTAGATACAAAGCCGGGGGATACACCCGGTACAGGAACCCGTCTGCAATGTATACAGACGCTGTATCAGCTGGGGATAGGGATAGTGTGGATTCAGGGCCTGTGGTGATGATAGCCCGTCTCAGGATTCAAATTGGCTTGACCGGTCATGGGTGAGCCAGTGCAAATACCAACAGTCAAACAATGCTACTAGATTTTACTGGGCCAAAGTGGAGGTTATTGGCAGCCACTAGTATGAAATACATTCGGCGCATAGGATGGGGTAGTCAACAGGGCAAATATTTATACATTGGGGCAAGCGGAAAGCAAATGGAGGGTACAGGGCAAAGGGGCTGTAGGTCTGGGCTGTACTGTGGACTTTAATCTAAATGGAGGGACCGTATGGCATGGGATATTTACACATGGGGCAAACGGAGCATACAAGCATAAATCCAAACATGTCATGGGTCATATACAGGGTAGAAAATATGTGCAAGGGAGAAATACAAGTCATAGCAATACATCAAGGCAAAATTATAAACATGAACATACATATAGACAGGACGCATGAACATGATGGGCGAACGACGAGTGATGGGTCTGCTATATGACAAAGAGTAAGTTCCCTCTCTTACCTTGGTTTAAGACGGGTGGAAGCACAAGGGTACTGTCGAAACTCAGGGATCACTCGGTGATGTTGACGTGTTTTCGGACAGGCTGGTACTTCAAGGCAGGAAGGTTGGCATCTGACACCCGGTCTTGTGGTGTGTCAGGCTTTAAACAGGGTTACCCCGGGGGGCGGGGCTTAGGCGACTGGGCGAGCGACCGCTAGTGATGGCTGGTCAAGAGGAATGATGGCTGGCTGAGCGAGTGAGCGAGGACTGTGTAGCAGCTTAGCTCAGAAGGTGATGGATGGTAGCAACCAAGCCTCAGAGATGCTATTGCCCGCCTTGTCACATAACCCTTTCTGTAAATCGGTGGAACAATATGTTAATGTCAATTTTTCTTCAAATGGGACAGTATGTAATTGTCTTATGTTTTGTTTCAATGATACAATATTAATTCTCATGTTCGCTTTAAACGTGACAATATGCAGCTTTGTTAATTAATACGCACTTTGAGAAAATACATTTGCTCAAGAGTGCTTATGCTTAGTAAATGTGTTCGTTGCATATGCACTCATATTGTTTTCTAGTCGTGTGTACGTGTGTGAGGATGTGGAGTTGAGAGGCTGAGGTGCCTGTGGGGCAGGGCAGTTGGTGAGAAAAATACTTGTTCTTTTAAACTAACTCCAACTCTTCCCAGTTTTTCCTCGAGGTTGTGCGACAATCTCTGAAGTGCCATGAAGTGGCAGACTATCTCTAACGCATTAGTTTGATGATAGTCACTCTTACCTCTTACGCTGTCCACAAATGCGTCAACAACCAGGCGTTGAAAACCTTTCATTAAAATGAAATGGGCTGGTCAACGATGAACGGTGGTGGCTCAATGCCAAGTAAGAGCGTGTAAGAAAAAGATAGAACGCTCATTTCTATGCAGCCACGGGATACACGTGTCCACGTTGAATGTTGATGCATGAGCAAGGATGAAGATGAGAAGTGGGTGCCTGGGGAGGCTTGAGTTAGATCCTGTATCGGCCAGCGTCTTGAGCAGCTCGTGAGATTCAAAAATGCTGTATATACGAATATTAAAAATTCAAAAAATAAAAACAAAAGCGATGATACTAGTTTCAGTTTAAGTTTAAAACAGCCAACTCAATTGCGTTAGTTTGATGATAACCATCATTGGCGATTGTAGCCAGTTTGTTTGACATCAACCTGAATGCGAAAAACGGTAATGGGGACGACTTAGCGATTATGCAATTTGTTCAGTGCGGTCGATGCTGTCATTCGTTCGTTCGTTCGTTCAAGTAGATTAACGTCCCCGGACACGTCAGCGTATAGAGGACTTGCTGTTATTCAGTCTTGCGCAGTCTTTTTATTTCAGTCAGTTTTACCATTTACCACCAGCCATTGATGGACTTTGAATTATTCATAATCTCTAAATGATTATGACCATGTTCAAGTCCTTGTATAAGCATTGTTGATTGTTGGTGGACTTAGCAACGACGTATGCTTACGACAACATGCAACAAATAAATAGCTGTCGCTCCAACTGTTACCCACCTGCTAATGTCATCGACCATTTTTGCCGATATATTGTAATTTTTGCCATTGATCACCCATGCCTGTTTTGTTAACGCCTTAATGGAGATAATAAATCATTACAAGATCGGCACGTAAAAACTAGAATAATCTTTTACATTATTTCTTGTAATTATTTTCGATTTCGTCGCCAGCGATTTGCTTCTTTTTTTCTTTTTTTTGACAGGTTGGAAAAATTCTAGATTTTTTTATAATTATGATTTTTGTGCCTTTTAATTGTAGCACTTTTGCGTAACTCTCTGTTATAATTGACTGAACAAGCTGTCTCAAAAGCCATCCATATTTGGCCCGGATGTAACTAACATAACAGGGTTGGTGCGATCATTAATCGAATATTGTAGTCTGAGATCGAGGAACATTCCTCTCTCTCTCTCTCTCTCTCTCTCTCTCTCTCTCTCTCTCTCTCTCTCTCTCTCTCTCTCTCTCTCTCTCTCTCTCACTCACTCACTCTCTCTTTCGAGGTTTTCAGATCCCGAACCTAGGTTCCTGAAGCTTTTAGACTAAAAAAGATTCAGGTACAAAGGTTCGGAATCTGAGAACCGCGAAAAAAGATTCGTGAACTTCCACGAACCATCCAGTTAGGCAACGCCATCAACGATTCGCATTCGCTGTCTGAAAATTCAGTCATGCCACTTCAAAATTGATGGTTTTATTCTGCAAATAACTCTTTTATTAGTTTTAGACTCGTGGATCATCTAAAGATAAAGATGAAAAACCATACAACGTGAAGTTGTAGTAAACACCGTAATTATTCAGTTTATTGGGATTGTTACTGCTTCTAGAAACTACAGTGTGGAAATGATAAATATGTGCAACAAACAACAATCTGCACACGCTGAAGAAAGGTCACTTCGCATCCGAGTAGTGCGAATAGCCCTAATGCACAGGCGCTTTTATGTGGACACGCGAGCGCCTATGCCTGTGAGCGTCTCCCTTCTGGTTATCTAGTATTCGCATCTCCCTAATGTGGGAGTTGTCACAAAGATCTAACTTGTGTAGCGTATTAACCTACGGCCTTTGCCAGCTCCGCATTCTTTCTTATTGTCGGACTTTGTTTCGTTTGTTCATACGAGCTAAACGAAATCCCCTTTCATGTTCACACAGGCACAAGTCTTTCCTGAAGAACATACTACGCTAGATAAGGTTGACTGGTCCTTTGTACGCGATCTGTCATTCAAGTCTTGTGTTTCGTCTTATTATCAGTCGACTGTCTTTGTAAACGGATTAACAAATCCAGATGTTCTTGGCGATGTTTGTGTTTGTTATTAATTTCGTTATTATACTCAGTCAAGTGCTCAATTTACAAAGTGTCCTGTCACAGTCAGTATTGAACTCATGACGATGGCTACTCAAAGCTTTGCGCACCAAAGACCGCAGCTACTCAAAGTCAAAGCTTTGCGCACCAAAGACCGCAGCTACTCAAAGTCAAAGCTTTGCGCACCAAAGACCAAAGAGTAGGTCAATAATGGCCCTAGTTAAAGATGATTTTTTTGTTTTTTGTTGTTTCTTAATCGATGTTGTCATTGGCATATTCTCAGGCATGAGGGTAAACTGACATAAAAGTTGGTTCTGTTTTTATGATTGACAAGTCATTGTCATGATCCTCCTTCTCCTCCTTCTCCTCCTCCGCCTCCTTCTCCTCATCTTCTTCTTCTTCTTTGTCGTCGTCGTCGTTAATTTAATAATTTTAGAGGGATGATTCATGGGTTGGTACCCTCACATTGAAGATCCAGTTAAAATTGCTGCATAACAGGATCACCAGCAAAGTTCTTCAAAAGTCTTATGAACACCATATCCACCCCATTACAGGATAACTTCTTATTGTCCCCTTATTTCATACCTCAGAATAATCTGAGAAATACCTACAGCACCAACAACATTTATATCATGTGTTCGTAGGCTTCAAAAAGGCGTTTAAACGAGTCTGGCATGCAGCTGCTCACCCGTCCCCTATACGCTTAATGTGTCCGGGGACGTAAATTTAAAAAAAAAAAAAAAGCTCTGTGGGCAACAATGAGAGTGTACAACATCAGCCCTACAATTATTGAAGTCATCAAAAACCTGTATGACAAGGCTACCAGTGCAGTCCTCCACAACAGTGCCATCGGAAACTGGTTCAGAACAATAATCGGTGTGCGTCAGGGATGCATACTCTCTCCAACACTCTTCAACATCTTCCTAGAGCGCATCATGTCAGATGCCCTTGCAGATCACGAAGACACAGTCAGCATAGGGGGTAGAGCAATCTCCAACCTTCGTTTTGCGTATGACATTGATGGATTGGCTGAAGAGGAACAAGAACTTGAACAGCTGGTACAGAGGCTTGACACCACCTCCAGAGCCTATGGAATGGAAATAAGTGCAGAGAAGACCAAAATGATGACCAACAACACCAATGGCATCAACACGGACAACACACATCAAAGTCCAAGGCCAATCCCTCAACAGTGCATAGCTTCAAATAGTTAGGAGCCATTGTATCAGACAATGGGTCCCGACAACTGCTGCCCTGGCGAGGTTGAAGCCAATTTGGAAAGACAGGACCATCAGTCTACATTCCAAGGTAAGACAGCTTGTCATCTCCATCTTGCTATATGCTTGCAAAACATGGACTCTCACAGCATATCTACAACGAAGAATACAAAGCATGCAGATGAGGTGCTACAGAAGACTTCTAGGCATTTCCTATATCCAGCACATCACCAACGACGAAGTCCGACAGACCATCACACAAGCCATTGGACAACACGATGACCTGCTCACAGTGGTGAAAAAACGGAAACTCCGATGGTATGGCCACGTCACCAGATTATCAGGTCTTGCAAAGACCATCCTGCAAGGCACAGTGCGCGGAGGTAGAAGAAGAGTGAGACCGAAAAAGAGGTGAGAGGACAACATTCGAGAATGGACCGGTTTGACACTGAGCGAAACAGTCAGGGTTGCTAAGGACATGGAAAGATGGAGTACGCTGGTTAAACGATCATCTGTGGTGCCCCTAGGACCTCCGAGTTACGGGATAGGATAGGATAGGATTTCATACCTGAAGCTTTTACGAGGTTCAAGTTGCCCGAGCTTCCAATGCTGGACATCGGAGAGCTGTCAATGAATATTGCTTTAATCTCTTTGACTGGACATTCCAAATCCGTGACCAAGATAGGGCCAGGACACAGATGTCAAGATGGTCATTTAACGTGCCATTGCTGTTTGCCTTGCTAAGTCTACAGCACGATTGGTTACTTTCATGGTAACCAGGCAAGGCATGAAGTTTTAAGAACTAGAAAGTGGTATCTTCCGCCTCCAGCTCCTTCCTTTTGAAGTTCTTAACCACCACGCCCCCATCTTCCCTCTCCCACCCCACACACATAACCCGTCATTGTGTGAATAGCAATGTTGACAGTCTTCGTAAAGAGAGTGGCATAAACCCGGGCGCCACACTGAATATCAGAGTGTCGAAGTGAACCTACATCTTGTTCAGGCGCAAGTGTCAGCACTCTGTAAAGAGTGTACAGCAGCGCGTGGAGTGCTGTTTGTCATACTCTCCTTTATTACTTCCATAGTGACTTACTATGTTCTTAACCTATATTTGAACAGTCTGCTTAGGAGTAGCTTATCTGTTCTTTCATAACACGAGAAAGTTTGCTCAGCCTGGGATTGAAAATAAACGCCGGCAGAGGATCTGTTAGAAATAACAAAGATTTCAATTTTAAGTTTGTTGCTTTGTTGTTATCCCTCATGCGTTGCTCAGAAATGCAATGTTATGTTAATTTGAGGAAAAGTCATACGTTTCATATCTCGTCCCCACCAGTCAACATTCGTTTAAACAATGTCGTTTCTCAGCTTGTTTGTTATATGTCTAATATTAAGGAATGTATTTCAAGATACATGATACAAAATGATTTATTGTCTCCATTTGCACAAGGGATTTGGGTAACATACAGAAATATGAAACATGGCAATTTCTGTCTCCACACAATGTTGTGTGTGATATTAGACGATCTGTCGCATGATTGTATGTAGCAAACTTTGACACTGCCTTTTTGTGATGTCGCATTGTGTGCACGTACCGACTGCTTGTTAAGGCTTACAGGTATGAACTTAAATATTACTTTCCTCTGTACATTATTCCCTTGCTGAACATCAGCCTCTGTCAGTGGCTTACTATAGGCTGAACAAGCGCTATGGTTCTTGTGCTTTATGAAACTACCCAGCTTTGTATCAGTTTCGGTCAAACATGGTGTTTTGTTGAACAGTGGTATCAGTGTCAATTGGTATTTATCTCTAAAACACTATGTTCTTTGTCTTTGATAAAACTAACCAATTCTAATTTATATTTTCGTTAATTCAACAATGATGTTCTTCCAAAAGTCTACAAGGTTGTCATGTTGTAACTATATGTAATGTTATTTCATCCATCTACTGATAACTAGTTGTTCTCAGTGCATTAGATACATCCCAGGCATCCGACACCTTGAATACAAAAGCAAACTTCCATTACTTGTGGGTTAGTACAAAGATCTTTCCTCTTTGCCACTCGTGTTAGTCGACGTATTGCGGACTGTCAAGGATAATGCTGTGATCAATCAGTTCAACTTTTTCATTGATGTAGACAGGGTGATGTCAACAAATATATTGGTGATACTCTGTTTACACATATCTCCCTGAATGTCATCTCTGGGTGCAGTGCTTTAAGACTGTATTATATGTAAACTTTATGGGTACTCGGTGAAAAGATTCGTGTGGTTTTTTTAGTTCTTGGTGGCCTGTAACGTTATTATGCACAGTTCTTATGACAGTAGGGTACTTAGTAACCGAGCTTCATGTTCCGTGTACACTCATGCAGTGACATAGGGAGGAGATGGTAATAAAGACTACATACATCTATTGTCAGAGACTGTGTATACGACTTCACAATCCTAGTCCTAGTATTGCGATATTTGCTGGAAGTACAGTTCAGTGTTTAAGAGGGTTTTCCTCGTCAATGTGTAGAATGTCTTAGTACAATAGTTTTGTTCCAGCTTGTGAGAATGAGATTCAATCTGTTTGACCTGTAACTTGTTATATACCAATGACGTGCACGGGGATTTGGAGATAAAGGTTCTTTTTAGACTTGTGGCGCATGCATTTGCATTTGCTAATTCTCTGCAGAGATTTTTTTTTTTTCTGAATAATTTGCTTTGTTCAAGGATTATTCTGTTTCAGTGAACTCTGTGTAGACAATCGTGATTGTATATTTCTCGTTTTCGGTTGTCTTTCTCCGAGGCGTTGTCCTCTTCGTCTCTTTATTCACAGTTCAACAAGCTGATGTATTACCTTTTGCACTAGAAAGAACAAAGAAATCAACACTTGGACTGCCATTGATTTGAATGTGGCGGTCGAGTCTTCGTTACCATGGGCTTGCTTCTATAAAGTTTGGCCTGCTGCAATAAGCCTTCTGTATCCAAACAAATACGCGAATGACATATAAGACATAAGACCCTCTCTTCCTGATCGAAAAGGAAATGCAGCAGAAAGCTCATATTATAACTTTTTCTTCTGCATCAGATCTATTAATACATTATTGAAAGTCTGCGAACACAACTGAATGTATGCATTATTATGCAACAGCTGTTTGTCAGAAACTTGTAAAGATCTAACTGTATGTGACAGTTGTTTAGCTGTTTTCAAGTGAGTCTGAGGTCATTTCTTTTCTCAAACTTTTACACTAGACAGTGTCATCATAGAAGAGTTTATTAATTCACATTATGGAGGTGAAAGCATTCAACTAAGCGTGTAAGCAGCGTAATCAGACATTCGGTTCCTCAATAACGCCACTTCGGCAGTCTTTCAAATGGCTGCTTGATACAGTCATTATACACCACTCAATACCGCAGCCACACAATATTCACGCTTGATTAATTCACAACAATGCATGGAAGCATATTTGTCAGGCGTTGTTGGCCTGTGTCTCTATTCTAATGGAAATAAGCCACGGCTTACTGCTACACCAGACGATCGAATCAAGTTTCGCAAATATTAGACACAACACATGTCTGGATATGTATTTTTTGCAAAGAGTCTCTTACAGTGAATTAGACATTTTTTTAAATTTTTTGCTTGATCTCGACCTCAGTCGCACATTAAACGCTTCCTTGTTTATACATTGTATAGACACTTGAAGTAACATTGGATAATGTAGGCCTATTAGGTCCTGGATGTACATTGTTGTTAAGCATTGTAAGTCTCCTTCAGCGTCTCTATTCAGGCTGAACTGATGCCTGTCAATTTGATTTTGTCGTCTTTGCTTGAAAAGCATTTTGACACACGTTACAAATCAAACCTTACTCACCAGTAAGATTACCCGTGTTTCGATTTGCGCTTGGCTTGGTGTAAGAAGAAAAGACCCACCACCCCCTCCCCCATCCCGAGTAGTCTCTCCAGGTCTTCTCTGAATATCTTACAGTGAGCTTCTCTTTCCTCTTCTTTTTTTTTCTAAAAGGATTTGTTCTCTCGCACCCCATTTACTACCCCTGACCCCCTCTTCCCTCCCTCTTGTATTACTGTTACTCTGTCCCCCATATTTGTTTTACATATCATGCACTAATAGTAAAATCTAATTATGCATGTACTACTCATTCGGAAGTATCCAGCGTTGTCGACGGAGGAGTTCCAGATTGCAGTATGCAGATGGATTTCTTTGTACTGCGGCTTTTCCCTGTTACGGGTTCTTGGTTATCAAGAGCTGTCTATGCTTCATGAACTGAAGGTGCTTCTGTCAAGCGGGAGGCACGGGTCTTCGTGTTTTCACTCATATCCTTTCACTGTCTCCGTGAAACTTTCTCTGCGTCTGCGTCTTTTCAGCATGATTGTTTTGGTCATGTCTTTTCATTGAAAACGACTTGGTCTGCGCCTTTTCACCTCACTTCTTTTCGTGAAAATGTTATTACTTGCGTTAGGACATATTCATTTTATTGAATAACATTGCAAGTTATGTATACTCGACATAACGACAGAGAATATGTACGAGGCTTATAAAGTTGTTCGCTTCTTTTTTTTTTCCTACAATGAGATACGTGTTCGCAGAGTTAACAAAGATTAGGCCAACTTCTTTGTTGTTGTTACACATGGATTTTAATGATTTCTTTTCCGCGTCCCGCAGATAATAAACGTCACTGGATGCAGTTCCAAGCTCTTGTTTTTTTTATTGTTTCGATGCAGAACTTAGTGCTGATTCTTATGGAATATTCGTATTTCCCAATTTGTTTAGAATCGTCGTGTGGATTATTATTCCCGAGTTGTTGTCGTTGGCAGGGAATAATTTTATTGTTCACACCCTTCTCTCGTGGAGACAATATTGATCATAACAATTGCAGACCTCTGTGTCGACTTAGAAAAATCTCTCTCTCTCTCTCTCTCTCTCTCTCTCTCTGTCTATGTGTCTGTCTGTCTATCTCTGTCTCTATGTATCTGTCTCTGTCTCTCTGTCTCCCTGTCTCTCTCTGTCTGACTGTCTATCTCTCTCTCTCTCTCTCTCTCTCTCTCTCTCTCTCTCTCTCTCTCTCTCTCTCTCTCTCTCTTATCCCCATATATCTCCCTGGTCCCATCCTCGTTGTTCCGTTTGGCCAGCACGGTTGCCAGGCGTTAATTGCACAACGGTTCCAGGACTATGGATCTCACTACATGTGACAAGCATCAGTAATGCGTGTTTTAATGTGGGAATAAGCTGTTGTCTTGGACTTTATAATTTCAGTGCGAAAAGAGACTGCGATGGATGTAATTTATAAATATTGCCGCTTGGTCATATGCCGCATTTTGTGTTAATCATCAGTGCATTCTGATTTTCATGGATCGACGCTTTCTCTAGAAAATACGGAAACTAATCGACATTTGTGCAGGATCGCTTCAGCTGGCCCTAATGCCGTTTTCTTTTTCTGTTGTAAGCAGGAGACTGTTGACATTTTAACTTCAGTGTAAAACAAGACTGGGAGGTACCAGCATGCACATGCATTATTTGAATCCTATCCTATATGGTATTACTAGTATGCCACATTGCGGGCGGGATACAAACTTTTTAAATAGATATATACCTTAAATAGATATACCTACTCAATGATGCGCGTAGTGTTTTTTCTATGGCTTTTGTTTGAAGCAATTGACCCGGTCCTATTGAATTGTGCTAGTAGTTACATTATTGCTTTAGTTTCCATCGCGTTTGTTCGGACCAAATAACCTTTTCTGGATATTTTTCTTTCGATTTCAAAACTATTGTGAGTATTGCGACTACGTGTCACCATTCTAAAGAATTGGATTCGCGCGTTCAGCTACAGTTAATTTTCACTCAGTTTGATACTGGATTGCTAGATTTATTCTGATGTACTAGTAAGGAACTGAGGATGAATGGCGTTGAACAATAGAAGAAGGCCAACAAAATCGTGGATAGATGTGACTGCTGAAATTCATTGTAAACATCCGTGCTGTGATTTATAATAACGGTAAAAACGGCACAATGTCTGCGTCATCACGAAAATCAGTCAGGTACCTGTTGCTTCAAATCCTTATAATTTGACTGTTTTAAATGTATTTATGTATTTATAAGTTATTTATTCATAAGTGCCTCACATTCTCTTACCCACCCTTTGATCGTCTTCCACCATGGGCCAGGTTGGATACGTATGGACAATGGTCACACCCGAGGCGGTGTCAGGTTAACCCCATAATAATGTGTAAGCTTATGCATGTGTGTGTTTACAGTGTGTTTGAGGATTTTAGTTTAGTTTGAGTTTTAGAGCAATTTAGGCAAGCAATCAAAGACACCTACATCAAAACTTTTTGTTTGTTTTGTTTTGTTTTTGTTTGTTAATCTATGCTTATTCTTAACAGACGACAAAATCCACACTAAGGGAACGAACTCTTGTTGGAAACAAGAAAGGTTCATTTAGCGTCTAATTATCTTGTTTAAAAGAACATGCATGTTTTGCTTTTGGCTAAAAAGAATGCGTAAGTATTGTTTAACGTGGAGGAAATGCATCTTTGCTTTGAAGTCGCTTTTTAATACAAAACTGTGGTAAAAATTAAAAATTTTATGGAGCTTTTGTGCATCAGGGGGAATAACTGCGTGAAAATGCCAAGCTTGCAAGTAGTAATCGTGTGAGTGC
>CM072517.1:31041985-31289485 GCA_036898135.1 Oncomelania hupensis | reverse complement strand
GCACTTTAAGTTTAACTGAACTGAAATATTCTATGTCAAAGTAATAACTGGATATAATCAATCAGTTTTCTGGATACTCTTCTTGCAGGTTTGCTGCATACATTCAGCATGTTCGCATGTTGGCAGAGAGAAACAATCAGGTTGACTCTTCTGCCATTATCAAATCCACCAAGATCATGGAGCAGGAAATTCACAACCTCAAGAACTTGTATGAACAGGAACTGGAAAAACTGAGGTAAGTTTGAATGTTTAATGTGAGAGAAAAACAAAAACAAAACATATGTTTTCTACTTGCTTTTGATCATTCCGATTAATTTGACTGCTATTGTTATAAAAGAGAAAATATTATATTTTAATTTAAAATCAAGTCTTTAAGTATGGCCATTGTAATCAGTTTAGATGTTGATCTTTTTCTACCAGTAGGTTGTTTTACCAGAGTAGTCACTTAAGCTAGAAAGTGTGCTTATAACAATTAATTTCATGGCTGGAAGTGTTGGTTCAATTTTGTTTGATGTATTTATTTGTAATACAGGAAGGAACTGGAAGCATCAAACCACGAGAGGACAACTCACCAAGTTCAAGTAAACAAACAGTTACAGTACTCTTCAGAACTTCAAGACAGGTACATTTAATGGTTTTTGTTTGAGTTTTGTTTTCCTCCTTAAAAAACAACACCACAAGATTTTTATTTATCCAGCCAATAAATATTTAGCTGTAGCAATGTGTGGTTAATCTTAAGAAGCACACAACAGCAGAAGTAGTAAGCCTACTCTTTGAGCCTTGGGAGGTGGTGGTAGGGGAGGTTCAACACATTTTTCTTGTCTATGGATTGACACAGTTATCATAAATGTTCAGTGCAAATTTCTTTTAATCAAAAGAGAACATTGATAGCAATTAAAAAAACAATTATTTAACAATACTGAATCAGACTTGAAATAAAATTAAATACTTATACTTACAACTAGCCCCTCTAATAACTTTCCTATCCTATCCTATCCTATCCTATCCTATCCTATCCTATCCTATCCTATCCTATCCTATCCTATCCTATCCCGTAACTCGAAAGTCATTGGGGCACCACAAATGATCGTTTCACCAGCGTACTCCATCTTTCTCTGTCCTCAGCAACCCTCATGGCTTCGCTCAGTGTCAAGCCAGTCCATTCTCAAATGTTTGTGCTCCCACCTCTTTTTCTGTCTCCCTCTTCTTCTGCCTCCTTGCACCGTGCCTTGCAGGATGGTTTTTGCAAGGCCTGATGCTATGGTGATGTTGGAGTTTCCGTTTCTTCACCACTGTGAGCATGTCATCGTGTTGTCCAATGGCTTGTGTGATGGTCTGTGTGACGGGGGTGGGTCTCTTGTTACTGGGCTCTGCACAATGGAATGCTATTACACACTCATCTTTGACTGATCGGATAGTGTAAACACCCTGTGACTAATCTTAATACATTTATAAGTTTAGCTCGGTCTGTGTTAGGATGGGGTTACAGAGATAGGGAAAAAATGGTAAAGATTCACTGACATACTAGCTCTCGCACGGCTATGAAACATAGGTAGTTCCGTCACTTGTTAACAGTAAATATCACACATTTATTTCCTCTACTCTATACATAATTCTCTAAACACTCTATTAACTTAAATGTCCAAATTCACTTCGAATAGTTTGTTCCTTGATGGGTCCATGCTTCTACTGTTCTTGATATTTGCTAATGTATCATCATTGGGCTATTTGTTCTGGTTGGCCTAATGTTGGTTTCAGGAGAGTGGACTAAAGCACAGTCCTTCTATGTCAGTGTGGGTGCACGCTTCGGTGTCACTTAACCGCAGGTTAAAATATGGTGATGGTGTCTCCTTTTTGGTGGTAGACTATTGGGCTATCGTAGCTCCGTGCTAGATGCTCCACTGCAGGCCAAATGTCAGGGTTGATGCTTAGTGGTCTTCCTCCTGCCTCGGGCCAACGATCCCTGCTCGTCTGCAAAATATGAGACAATTTCTGCAACACCATGTTTACTAAAGCTGTTCAGAGCGTCTCACTGATGGCAGTAACAGCCTCAGTGATAGCTCCACTTATATATATATATAAGCGACGAACAATCTTCTATGTCCGTGGTCCACTGGAATCTCCACTCTAATTCCTATACATATACACATCATGGCTAAACTAAACACATGGAGAAGTAATTAACAATATACACATTCTCCGGTACAGCCACTGTCTGCAAGGATACACATAGGAGAAACAACAGTGGGATATCTCATGGTGGCGAAACCAGTCGCGTGTCCGCCACGTGGTCCAGCAAAGTTTGACTAAAATTCACAATTCTAAACATGGCAAAACTTCACAAACATAATACAGCAATAATATAAATAAAGCTCGATGAAACAAAAGATAGATCATTTACCTTTTTGACAATGTCAGGCTGTGGCTATACTAGGTTGAATTGAATTTCACCCGTCCCTGCTTTAGTCTTTTGCTAGCAATCTTTCAGAGCGTTGCTCCGTCTCGTGTGAGAGTTAGGAACAGAATGACTGCCTAGCCTTGCAATGACTGCCTAGCCTTGTGGTCAGCAAAACCTGAGAAAACTAGTGCTACAAGTGGCGCCTCTAGCGGGTGTCTCTGGCCATACGTCAGCTGAATAAGGTCACTGCCTAACTGAGCGTACACATGCTTAGCACACAACTGACTTGCGTCATCTGCTTGGCATCGACTTTAATTTACAAAGGCTACAGCAGGCTGAACTATTTAAGGCAAGAAGTCTTAGTGCTGGGTATAGGAAATGCCCAAAAGTCTTCTGTAGCACCTCATCTCCATGCGTTGTATTCTTCATTGTAGATCTGCTGTGAAGATCCATGTTTTGCAAGTGTATAGGAAGATAGAGATGACAAGGGAGCGCAGCAGCCTTACCTTGGAATGTAGACTGATGGTCCTGTCTTTCCAAATGAGCTTCAACAGGATAATCTTAAGAACTTTACTTCAATAATATATTTTACTTGTTTTTTATCTCACAGACTAAGTGTAGAGACAGACAAGAACAGTAAGCTGCTTGATGAGATCAACAACTACCAACGTCGCATCAGCAACCTGGATGCAGAGATTCAAGATCTGAGGATAGCGGCAACCAGACCCCAAGCAGATATAGAGCAACTGCAGAGGGCTGTTGAAAACTTAACCAGAGAGAATGAAACCTGGAAACACAGGTCAGCATGATATTTATGATTATTGTCTGGCAGTGTTTTGGTCAATATCACTGGGACATTCTTATCTATATAGCATAGATCTCATTTTATTTGTAAGCACTAAATAATCCTCTTTGACTAATGTCCTCAGTGTTCTGAGTTAGCATGCTTAGCGTAATATATAGGTATGTTGGCCGAAGATCACTGCTTCAGTTTAGGAGGAAAGTATGTAAATAGTATCTGGTCTAATTATCTCTGTCAGGGCAATTGAAACTTTTTTGTTTTTCTACAGGTATGAGCATGAACAAGTGGCAAGACAAGAAGCAGAGAACAAGATCCAGCAGCTGATGCAGAAAGGAGAGTTCATGGATAAGGTGAATCGTGAACAGATTGCTGAGCTTCACTCTCGCATTGAGACATCGGCAGCCACTATTTTAAGCTTGGAAGCCAAAATCAGAGAGCTGAGCAAGGCTGACGTGTCTGTGTCAGAATTGTTGAAGCAAGTGCGTAACTCAGCAGAGACTGAACTCAGAAAGTTCCAGTTTGAGTCAGATGAACAGTACAACAGAAATGTAAGCGTGTTGTTGTTTTTTTCTTCCCCAAGTCACCATCTTTGTCATCACTGATTGCTGTCTTCATTATTTTCCATATCAATGTAATGGCCATTATCAATATCATTATAGTTATCGTCATCATTGTAGTTATATTGCCATCATTGTCATTATTATTTATTTTATTATTATTATTATTGAGGATTCGTATAGCACACATATCTTGCTGTACTTGGCGACTCAAGGAGCTGGCCGATACAGGATCTAACTCAAGCCGCCCGAGGTGCCAACTACATGTTTGAGTGATAGATGTGTCATGTGTCAGAGTGGGTGATACATGTGAGCATGTGAAACATCTGTTGGTACAGATCACTGAGCCTGATTGGTGACTTGGGGAAAAACGAATATATAGAATCCAGTATTTTTACTATCGTCTTCATCATCATCAGCGTGAAATGTGCTAGATTCAGTGTCTTACAGAAACTGTAAATGTAGTATAGTAGTTTGTCCCACCGCCATAGCTCAGTGGTAGAGTGTTCGCCTGATGAACCCAGGTTCCAATCATGTGGTGGGCAACCTAAAAAGTAGCCATTTTCATTGTCCATCTTAGCAATGTGATTGCTCTGGTAGTTCAGTGTTGATTTAGGTTGATTTAGGTCCCTAAATCCTCCTCTCTGAGATGGTTATACCCGTCTGCCATATCTCCAATGGTGGTTAAACTTCAGTATTCATTCATTCAGTAGTAGTTTTATTTTTATACTCTCTGGTCATGCTGTTATTGAGACAGAAAAGACAGACTGAATTTGTCAGTACAGATCCTAGTAGTATGTGTACATTACATGGATCTAGACATTGGGCAAGTAACTGTCTTTTCATTTGATGTGTTGTATTTTGTCAATAGTATTTTTGTTGTTGTAAACAATTCATTTCAGCAGTATAGATGTAACTACAGGCATGGAAACAAATAAATGTTTGTCTTTTTCTTTAAAACTGTGGTGTTTTGTATTTGGTGAGCTTGTTTAAATGTCTAATTACAGTAACTCAGCGCGTGGCTGTTTTTAGATCTGGTGAAGGTAACACAGTGAGGGAGATGAGACAGGCTATGTCTTCATGAAGGTCAATCAGCAAAGAGGAGTTGGTGGTCAGAGCCGTCATGAAACTGGGTCTGAGATAAGGGAGATTGTTAATACCGCACTCCCCTATGACTGAAAGACTAGGGGAAAATCTGTACCTCTAACCTCTATTATTTCAGCTGACAGCTCTGAAAGCTCAAATTGACAACGATGCTAAGGCTTTGGAGAGAATGGAGACGGAGCGTTCACAACTGCGAGGTGGCATTGGAGAAATGCAGGCCAGAATCAGAAACTTGGAGGGACAGGTAATAAGCAATCTTTCCCTTCTTTTCATTCATACACTCACTCATTTATGTTTTTATTTCTTTGTTTTCAAGAACACAGTCTGCGAGGAAGAGTTTTGTAAGACTATTCCCTTCCCTCCCATATCCGCAACATACAATCAACACAAGCATTCAAAAAGGCCCTCAAAACCCACCTCTTCAAACTGCATTATTCAGACTGATTTGTATCCCGCTGCCATTCTCTCCTCTTTTTTTTCTGTCTGATCCTTAAGTGTATACACGGCTGTAAATATTTATACTGTTTTTCTTCCTGGGTCTAACCGGGCATATAAATAGCTGTGAATAGGTTTTTGCTATTCTATCTCTGTCTTTTTTGTCATTTATGTACAAAGTTGTAAATAGTCTATTTCTGTCTTTTTTGTCATTTGTGTACATAGTTGTAAATAGTTTGTACCTTTACTGTTCCGTCTTTTGGTGTATCGTAGCAAAAGTGATGTTTTATCGAGTGCATGTATTTTTTATGTAATGACTATGTAAAGCGTGGTGAGTCTGGTCATAGGCTGGAGTACCCGCTATATAAAAATCCGTTATTATTATTATTATATTACTCATAGAGGAGCTATTGTGTTCTCACCTCCCCTAGAAGCATTTCTGATGACTTCAAAACCTGCCTGTATTCTATTTTGGCCCGTACGATTGTTGGATTCGTTAATGCCGTTTGTTTGAAACTGACAGCTATTTTCACAGCAATAACTGTTCTCTAGCACCTGATCACATTCTCGAAAAGTGGACATTGCATTGGATTAGATATTATTCCTGATATTATAATCTAACAGTTCTTTAAAGAATGTTAATTTCACCATCAGCATTTGTTCAGATGGTGATTTAGGTACAGTATGCCATCACTGTGACGTGTAAAGATGTCTGCCTCTTTCATTAGCAAAGGAACTAATAACTCAATGCTCCGATGAAGATTTCTGAGTCCTTCATTTGCAGGTGTCCAACCTGGAGCACCAGAAGCAGACTCTGGAAGATGCAATCACACTGAACGTAATAGAGCTGCAGACAGCGCTCGTACACTGGAGCAAAAGCTGCGAGAGGTGCAGGACCTGCTGGTTGTGAAGATGAGGGAGGTGACCACTGCCCGTGAGCAAAGCGTGCCACTCAAAGCAGAGATTGAAGCGCTGAAGGCTTTGCTGGAGGAAGAGGAGAAACGGTAAATCTGGCTTTTGTTTTAGTTATTAATGTATCAATATTTATTCATTCATTCCTTACTTGTTATCATCATCAACATCATCGTCATCCTCATCCTCAAAGATAGAGTGTAGCTATCGGTGTGGTGTGAAGAAAGCAGTCATTTGCTAAGAATGTGGGGATGCCTATAGCTGGTGAACAAAAGAAGGAAAGAAGATTATATCATCATTAATTATCATCCTCGTTATTATCACTTTGAAAAATAGCTATGAAATTAATTTCTAGTTCCATAAAAGCACTCTCAACATAACTAACATCCTATCTTATCTATCCTATCCTATCCCGTAACTCGGAGGTCGTAGGGGCACCACAGATGATCGTTTAACCAGCGTACTCCATCTTTCCCTGACCTCAGCAACCCTGATGGTTTCGCTCAGTGTCAAACCAGTCCATTCTCGAACGTTGTCCTCCCACCTCTTTTTCGGTCTCCCTCTTCTTCTACCTTCGCGCACTGTGCGTTGCAGGATGGTCTTTGCAAGACCTGATGATCTGGTGACATGGCCATACCATCGGAGTTTCCGTTTTTTTACCACTGTGAGCAGGTCATGTTAGTTGTACATTGTTTATCAGCACTACATCACAGCATTATATTCTTTGGTCATTCAAACAAACAAAAAGCACAAGAAAAAAAGACACAAAAAAAGAATGTTTTTCATACTTCAAAACTACTTACATTTTGCAATCAGAATACGCCAGATTGCACAGATTTTGTTCTTGATTTTGAAAATTTTCCGGGGGGGCATGCCCCCGGACCCCCTAGTTTCCTTTATTTTTCACTTCAGCAATTCCCACCCCTGATTCCCCCACACCCCTATACCCACCCCTCACCCCCTACTTTGCAGTCTTTTTGTGCATATCAACAGAGCCTTTGTTGTTGTGACTTTGTACTCTTTATTTCCCACACACCAATCATTAGATGCATGTGTTAATGGCCATTGTTTGTTGTGTTTGCATGTACTATTAGTAAAGGTGGGTGGGGATGGGTGGTTATTGATTGTGTATTTGTGTTTGTGCTGTACTAACATCATTACAATTACTTTGCTTTTATCAAATATAAAACAAATTATTTCAAATTCTTCCCGATTTGTCCACTTCTTTGCCTAACTTTGCATCCACTCGCAAAGAAGAAACAGTGTTATCTCGCCTTCATATTGGGCATACTTATGTCACCCACAGTTTCCTTTTAAAAGGAGAAGAACCACCATGGTGCTTTGCATGTGATCAATCTTTTTCCGTTCGCCATTTCATGTCTGAATGTGCTGATTTGATTGAGGAAAGGAAACATATTTTGGGTTCCATACCTTTCAAAGAGATTTTTAAAGTATGTAATGGTCAACATCTGTTTCAATTTTTACATGATGTTGGTTTGTTTTATCGCATATAAATCGTATCGACATGTTTTGTTTAGTTTGGATTTTATTGTTAGGACTGAATTTAGTGATTTGATTGAAGAAAGAGATTATATTTTTAATACATCAGTTTTAAAGAAGACTCTTAAAGAGATGTCATGTGAAAGTTTGTTTGGGTATTTAAGAGTAACAGGTTTGTTTTTTAAGATTTGAATCATTTTATAATATTTTAAGATAACGTCTCTCTGGTCCTGATTTGGCTCGGAAGAGTCCGCTGGACCTAAAGCAATAACCTTGTATTGTATTGTATTGTATCAAATATAATATAAAAAAGGCATTTTAACACATTTTGTTAAAATGTTTGAAAATGATGGTGATCATAATCTGAAGATCTAAAGTGGAAAGCTGAAATAAAATGTGATTTGTCAGAGGGAGAGCTGAGAGATGCACACTCGCAAGCACCAAAGTTTAAATAAAGTGTTGTATACCTTATGCATATTATTACTTTCACTGACCTTTTAGGTATGCATTACATGCATTAGCGTTTATCCTTATATTATTCGCTATTCCTCAATCTACAAATTATGAGGAAATATGGTTCACACAGGAGGGTTGATATTGTATTTACCTTTGTGCCGATCAGGCTGAGAGTGCCACTAGGAATCTCCCCTTCCCAGACTTCAGCCTCAGGGGATCCGAAGTCTTTTGTCAACGCTTACAACATCACGTCAGCTGCAGCAAACACCACCACCTCTTCCGCAGCTGCATATCCCCCTGCCACTTCAGGGTACCAGCCAACATCCATGTCCTACGCTCCTTATGTACCCATTTCTGCCACATCCCATCCTTTGCCATACCCCGATGTCACTCCCATGCCTCTAAGTCTACCACCTGCTCCTGTCAACACGGTGAGTTTGATTTTGTGGTTTTGTGGTTTTTTGTATTTATTCATTTAAAACCTAATTTATTGTAAAGAACACTGCTGTAATTCAGTATTACTTGATATCCAATATTAACATCATCATCATCATCATCATCATCATCATCATCATCATCATCATCATCATCATCATAATGGATGCTATATGCGTCTTATTCCTAAATCAGACTCCAAGCGCAGCAATTTGTAACCTACACATACATGCTGACATGTCACATACACTCCTACATAAACACTACACACACATTCATCACTCAAACATGTGATGTAAAGGCAAATCGCTATTAAAAGACAGAAAGGACATCACATTTTATTTGAAACATTTCACATTGACTGCATCCAATAGCTTTATTGAAGAGAGGGAAGAAACCAGAATGCCTGGAAAAAAAACTCTTTTGACCTGAATTGTCTTGTAACTAAGTCACATAAGTTCAACCTTTGCAGGAATTGAACCCGCAACCTTCGGCATAGGAAACACAAGCCCACCCCATGATGTTGAGTTATGACAGTGGTATTTTGATAGCAATATCAAACCCACTTTTAATTTTTTTTTTAGTGTGTTTATTTCTTTGCTCTGATTTGTTTTTATTTTATCCTTTGTATTTAAAAAAAAAGAGTATTTATGACCGTTTGATTTGCTTCAGTTAAGTTTGCATCCTGCAAGATGAATGCCTGTTTTGCCTTGTTTGACTCTAGGTGACCTTTTCGGGCTTCGGTTCACGACCTTACGTTCCCTCTCCTCCTCTGTCAATCACTTACATCCCTGATGCCTTGCAGAGCCCTGCCGGGGCAGGCCAAAATTATGAAGGCATATATACTGGTCCAGGCTATGATGATGATCTGGATAATCAGCTCTACAAATACATGGATCCAATGGCAAAGTAAATTTGTGTGTTTAGTGTGCATAAATTGTGTGTGTGTGTGTGTGTGTGTGTGTGTGTGTTGTGTTTGAGTGAGTGTACATCAACTGATTTTGGTGGAAATTTGTGCTGTTCCAGTATCTGTTTTAACTAGATAAGGTATAAGACATAAAAACATTATTTGTCCAAAGGATTATATTGGAAAAAATATTTGTGGCAAAACAGAAAGAATAACACTAAAAAGAATTGCCATTTACCAGTACTTTGAATTATAACAAATTGCGATCAAATAACAAAGAGAGGGAGAGTAATTGTTCTGTACCGTCATGTGGACTCATTTACGATAGTTTGAAAAATAGTTTGAAATAATATTGCACAGATGTAATTACAAAGTCCAATATTGTTAAAGTTTTTGTATCAATGGATTATTTTGGGTTAACATAGAATGTTTGAACTTTATTGTTTTCCTTTTCTCTAACAGGTATGCCTATGAGACAAGCCCTGCTTTGAACAAACTGACTGTGGAACCATCGCCACCTACCACCCTACATCCAGTTGGACCTATCCGTGCTAAGTCTGCTCCAGGTGAGTCAATTTGTCAAGAATGGAGGCCGTCATTTTAAGATCAACGTTTGAATGTACAGACCTCAAATTTATAAACTGTCAAACTAAACCTGCAAACACTGTGGCTAAGAAAGGAAGTTGAGTTTATAACAAATCGTTGTGTAATAAAACCATGGGTTCTAAACCCTCAGTAAGCACTCAAACATAACTGGGGAAAAAATGGCAGCATTCTATTGCACATCATTTTTATCACTATTTATTATTATTTGAGCAGGCTCACACTATAATAAATGCGTGTCACTGGTAATCTTATAAATGGAGACTAAAGAATATGTGCAGAACACATGAAGTACGTTCCTCCCATACTATAATAACTTAGAGAGACAAGACGTTTGTGCTGAGCATACAAAGCAAGTACAGTGGAGCCTCTCACAATGACCCCCCTCTATAACCACTCCCCCGCCACAACGACCCATTTTATTTTAACCTATGTATTTCCTTATATTGCTGTCATCAGTATAGCGACTACCTCGCTCTAACATCTAACGACCAATCGTTGCAGACCATATAGCGACTTTCTCGGCATGACTGCACAATAAAAACTGTCTACGATCTTTTTCAGCACAGTCAGACAGGTACATATATGTGACATGCCAGCCGATAAAGTAATCTTCTATAAGTTTGACGTCATCCTGTTACATCACATGCCGGCGTCTACTTGTATGGGGTGTTTTCAAGTGATTCACCTTACAAGTGCAGCACAGATAGGCTGTGTAGCGACCTTCTTTGCCTGACCACACCGGCTACGATCTTACGCCAGCTGTTAACCTTCCATAATTTTGACATCGTCCTGTTACAAAAGTGGCCAGCCTCTACTCGTATGGGGTGTGGATTTCATGTGATTCACATCACATGTGCGGCACAGACAGATGTCCAGGCCATGTAGCGAGAGAGAAAGAAAAGGAGCAAAAGAGAGAGAGAGAGCAAAAAAGAGAAAAAGAGAGAGTGAGAGCAAGAGAGAGAGAGAGCAAGAGAGAGAGAGAGCAAGAGAGAAAGAGAGACAAAGGTCTGACTGCATCTTTCGTACTGTGTTGTAAACAATTATGTCAATACACAGTTGAGTTTATTTCGTTAATACATGTAACAGAAAAAGATGTAGTGAAAGGTAAACTCTCTACCCCTCTGTAAAGACCCCCCTCTATAAAGACCGATTTTTGTCAACATTTTCAAGGTCGTTGTAGAGAGGTTCCACTGTAGTAGTCGTGCCTGAGAAATGGGACTGGAAGTTTGAAAAGTATATTACACATTCCAATATAAAAAAACGTATTTATTGCTTTACAGTAAAACCATGACCTATACCTAATTATTGTGTTGTCACAGCGGAGAGGCAGCGTAGTCTTGAGCTGGTGCCAGCCAATCTGGGTCAAGGTCATGACTATTTCGACAAGATGTTTCAAGACCTGCAACGCGACACTCTGTATAGCAAGTCACGACCCAAGAGTAGTCCTATGCCCACCGACCGCCCCCTCTCCTCTCTCTACCATGACTACACTGTGTCAACTTCCAGGTACACACACCCATCCCTGCTCTGTCTGTACTGTGCCTCTGTCTCTCTCTATGTCTGTACTGTGCCTCTGTCTCTCTCTCTCTCTCTGTCTCTCCTTCTCTGTGTTCCTCTCTCTTTGTCTCTCTCTCTCTATTCCTCTCTATCTCTCTCTCTACCATGACTACACTGACTCCACTTCCAGGTACACACATCCATTTATGCTCTGTCGATCTTTTCTTCTCTCTTTCTCTCTCTCTGTCTGACTGTTTCTCTCTGTCTTGCTCTCTCTGTCTCGCTCTCACTCTCTCTCTTTCTCTCTGTCTATTTTCTTCTCTCTCATTCTCTCTCTAATTTTTGCTCATCACATACACTCTCTTTCTCTCTCTTTTTCTTTATTTTTCTCTCTTTCTCTCTCTCTATAATAATACAATATTTGTTAGATAACGTTTAGATATGTTGAAGTTCTTGTTTTAAAATTGTTGTAGCAGATTTTTTTATATATGTAAAATGTGGCAGGTTTAAATGATTGTATAATTGCATTATGTTTGCATGGGTGCCTGAAACAAGGACTAACTGTAAGAATAAGCTGCAAGATTAAAATGATTATCCTTGTAACATGTTGTCATTGTAATAAACGTTTAAAGTCTAAACTCTATTTCTTTCTCTCTCTCTCTCTCTCTCTCTCTCTCTCTCTCTCTCTCTCTCTCTCTCTCTCTCTCTATCTCTCTCTCTCTCTCTCTCTCTCTCTCTCTCTCTCTCTCTCTCTCTCTCTCTCTCTCTCTCCTCTCTCTCTCTCTCTCTCTCTCTCTCTCTCTCTCTCTCTCTCTCTCTCTCTCTCTCTCTCTCTCTCTCTCTCTCTCTCTCTCTCTCTCTCTCTCTCTCTTTTCTCTCTCTCTTTCTCTCTCTCTCTTGATTTGATAATGATAGGAGGAGGAGGATGGTAATTATTATTATTATTATTATTATTATTATTATTATTATTATTGCTATGATACGATGACTGTGCTGTCAAACTCGTTCTGTTTCTTAATGAATATTGTTAAATGTTGGTCATCATTCTACCTTCCATTATGTTTTTACTCTGCACAGAGAAACAGCGGAGCGTATAAAAATCTTGGATCAGGAAGCAGTTGCTAGAAATAAGAAAGAAGCAGAACTGCTAGCTTTGCTGGAAGAATTTGAAAAGAATAAACAAATCGCTAAAACAATGGGCAAAGTGGGCAGAAGCAAGAAATGCCCAAATCCCAAATGCCGAAACCCTAAATGTGCTTGTAAATAGAAGTTGGTAAGCTGATAGATTCAGACCTGTTTCTGGGTGTTTTTTTTTGTTTTGTTTTGTTTTGTTTTGTTTTGTTTTGTTTTGTTGAGTTGTAACTGTTGAGAATAATCCGTTTATAATTTGCATGAGATTCCACTTGGAATATGATTTTAAAAGGTTCTTGGTGTTTGAATTATTTAAAAAAAATTATGTTTGCTTGCAGAGAGTTTGACTTGATTGATACTGATGTTCTATAAATGTTTCCAGTTTGAACCTGAATCCTGTTCATATGCAAACAAAGGGATCGTTGAATAGCTCACATTTGTTTCATTTTGAAATTTGCCTATGGATACGGAGAATATTAACTTTAAATTCAATTTGGTATTGCTAAGAGTAGCTTGTGCTCGTGGTAGAATCCATGCATCACCCCCAAAAAACACTGTTGTCCTAACTCAATCATAATTAGGAGTGATCTGCGACAGTGTTATTTACGGGCGATTATATGTTCCTTCAAATCTAAAGTAGACTACCTGCATACTGAAATCTATCATTCAAGGTAAAGAAAGCAGAATCCAAGTTTAAAAGCGCTTATTGATTTACGGAGATCATGGTTCTCCCTATATCCATATGAGTAACATATTTCTTTAATTGTGTCCATTTTTGTCGGCAACTGCTGCATGCAGCAATGTGAATGTACGGTGGTACCTTCACCCTCCTCCAGAAGAAGAAGAAGAGTGAGTGTAGTGGTAGATTTTACTTGAATAGTTTACTCTCCCCTTACCCCATTCACATACACAACTGACAATAAACAGACTTATATTTTCATTGGATGTTTTTTTCTATTTTGACACATTTTGTACTTTACTGTCACTTTTTTTCTTCACCATTTTCTCCACACTGTACTCTGTTTGAGCTTTGATCAACACATGATGTTAACATTGATGAATATATATTAGACCTAATGAGACACTTTTTGCTCTCTGCCTTTTCTGATTTTAATCCCAAATTTATTAGTTGGGAGTCAATAGTTTTGACATTACTTGACATTCATAGTGACCCAGGTTTGAATCTTGATGTTGATCTGTTATATTCTCAACATGAATCAACATGAACTGGCTTTTTGCTATAAGATTTTTTATCTTGTTCCACATTCCCCACCCCTCTTTGTACAGTGCTTTACATTCCCCACTCCTCTTTTTACATTGTTCCAAGCAGGTGATAGGTTCAAATATACACGTAAAATATACATCAGGGCAGTTATGTATTAGACATTGCGCTAGTTGCTGTGTCCAGGTCTGGATGTGTTGGACAGCCTGAGTTTGTTCCTGAGTTTGTCATTTGCTGAAGTAGTTAGTACTTCTTGGATTAAGCAACCACAAATCAGTACGTTGATTCATTAATGGGTGTATAAAACCCCAGTGAGTCAAACAATACATGTAAATGGAGAGTCAAAAAGATTGGAATAAGTCTCACCTTAGAAAAATGAATTGCAGTAATAGAACTGGAATGTAATCTTTAATTGATAGAAGCAATTCTGTAAGGATTCAGGGAGTAATAGGAAAGATCTATACTTCACAACACATGTAACTGATTAATAATTAATATTATGAAGGATTGGACTCAAGTCGTTCTTTAGGGGCAGGATGAATAATCGATCACATACATTTAATTTGCCTGTGTTGAGCAGTGTACTGCACATTTGTACCATGGGCAGACATTTTTTTGGTGGCTATTTGTATTGACTAAGGTACAAGAGATTTGTATTGTTTGAGGATTAGTCTAGAAGCGATCGAGCGTATCAAATGACTATAGTGCTCAGTTGTAGCCCAGTGTTTAGTTGATGGCTACAGTTTTTTGACACTGATTGTTCTTTGAGAAACATTTCCTGTAGTATAAGATGGTATGAGGCTAACACTCTGTCGCACACATTTTATGTCTTCATAACAGTCAGGAGAGTATAACAGACCTGCCTACTCTCCCGCTTTTGGCGGGAGACTCAGGCTTTTGACATGCATCCTGTTGCTTTTGTTGTTATACTGTTATACTTGAAAACTGTTGTTGAAAAGGGTGGTTATCTTTTTGATCCCCTGTCTCCCACTTTTACTCCGAGGGGGGGAGGCAGGTCTGGTATAAACCTAGTTTGTGCACACGTTCCATCGCACAGACTTTAAAGATCCTGATGCTCATGTTCTAGAGAGGTGATGGTCAGTTACATAAATGCAACCAGCGAGCATTCTATCCCTGGTTGCCCAGGATTGTGCTCAGTTGTCTGTGGTATTGGATAATGCACCTTAGGCTGCAAGTTGGCAGCTTGAGAGAGATTTTGTTTTTAGCCAGTGTCTTGAGCATCGCTTGAGCTGGTAAAGCACTATAGTTAAAACAACTGTAATATCAACAAGAAGAAGAAGAAGAAGAAGAAGAAGAAGATTTTTTTTAAAAGAAGAAGAAGAAAATAAAAGGAAGTTTAACTGAATATTGATCTCAAGCAGAATAGCTGCAGATGTCAGCACTTGAAAACGACATCGCTACATAATTTCCTACTGCAATTCTGGAGTATTCTTGCTGTATCCTTA
Source organism: Oncomelania hupensis (assembly GCA_036898135.1). Taxonomy (NCBI): domain Eukaryota; kingdom Metazoa; phylum Mollusca; class Gastropoda; order Littorinimorpha; family Pomatiopsidae; genus Oncomelania; species Oncomelania hupensis. Next base: position 31,274,057 of record CM072517.1, on the reverse strand, counting down.
GTGCACAAGAGGTCATGAGGTCAAGAAACATGCTTAGCATGCCTTTGCATTGACCTGGCCCTCCTGGTAATCAATATGAGTTGTCCACTCCTTTTTTCAGAGCAGTTCTGGATTGCATCACTATATACAATTTGTGTGTACTATAAAATGGGTAGTTCCAACTCTTTGTATCAGTTTAATTGATAGCGCTTGAGACCAACCTAGAATATTGTAGATATAACGGGCAATTAGTTGAATAATTGAATAAATATGGTAGTTTCTGAACTGTACTGCACTCCTCACTTCTGCTTCAGGGCAGCTACTATATACTGGATACTTCCATTGAAGCCCCTTAACTGTCCACCCCTATGTGCATATTAGTCATGCTTCCTTACATTTTATTTGAACAAACAAAATTCTGATTCTGAAATGATTGCTAGCAAATTAATAAGTTCCCTGCTGTTTGTGGAGGCAATTTTCTGATTGTGATTCTGATTTTATGTGGCAATTTGCAGCTTTATGAATCATAATAATGTATGGTATGAATGTGAAGGAGCTTTCCTATCAGTCTGCTATTTTCTGTAAGCAGACCGTACGATCTGGAGGTTTTGACTTTATGAAGCTTGAGCTTGACGTACAGGAGATTTCAGTTAGGACAATGCAAACAATCCAGGTTTGAGTAGGTAAATTTGCATTAAATTAACTGTGACTGTGAATGAAAGTATCATTGATTCTTATGAGCTGTATAATGTGACCTCTATCACCATTCACACATTTGGGTAAAAGAAGTTGGGGTTGAATTGTATGAAGGACTACTCACTAGGGTTGAGTTAAGCGGATCTACAGCCACTAGGCATGAACTGTGCTATCACTACCGTAAGCCAGCTCTCCAACAGTGTTACTTTGTAAAAGCCCCTGAGTAGCTTCTTGACGACCCAATATATTAATGTGTTTTCATCTTTCTGTTGTATCAAACTTGGTTATAATAAGCGGGCAGCCTGCCAGAGTGTAAATACTCAGGTCTGATTACTTTAAGCTGTATAGGGCAAATAGTTGATTAAAGGAGTTAAGTCACTGGTTGCTGGGTCATGCTTAGATACCACACAAGTCAGAGATTTAGCAGTCCTGTGGAAAGTCTCACACTTTGAATGTTTGATTGTTGACTTAGGGTTTGTGATCGAGGGTACTAGAAGACATTTTATGATTTCTTGTTGCTTCTGTACTTGTAAATAAATATAAGAGTTTGAGCAGAGCAATGTAGGTTTCTTTGTGTGTGTTTGGGAATATTCGTGGCACTTGCTAGTGTTAGCCAGAGGATATCTGCAGGACTGAACAATTCTTACTATTGTATAGAACAGCATAGGGTGCAGCAATGCAATATGCAGCAGTAACTACTTGTACTCACAGTCTATTATTCATGTATATGGTGCAGTCACATCCCAGTCACTTGATTATTTATCTTCTCTTTTTTTCACCTCATTTTGGTGCCACAATTGTATGACTATCCAGTAGTGCAGCTTTGTTTATGATAAATTTAAGAGTTTAGTTTTAGAAGTTAGTGGAAATTTACACTGTAAGCAAGTGTTATCACAATTGCCAGACATATGTTCACATTTGGATTGCTTATCTTTCACTGCAGAAATACTCTATTGTGTTGGATCAGGTTTTTAAAAAAATAATATTTCTCTTAAAAATGATGATACCAATATATTAGTGCCAGCATGACCATTTTGTTCAGTATTTTGAAGTTATGGTTTATTTTTGTTTGGGATTTAAAATGTGTGTTGAATGTATAGTTTTGAATACTTTTGTTTCAGTTTCAAAGATATCAAAACTGGTTTCTGTGATCTATTGTAATTTTTATTTCCTAGGTTGTTTTGCAAGATAAATTGAGGTGAACTATTTTAGTGAATTGTAAATGTTGGTGAGAGTGGCTTGTGTAGTGTAGAAAACATTGTGTAACAAAATGTATTGCAATTCTTAAACTTCAAAAATATTTTTAGAAGATGTTGTATTGTATACAAACATTTTTGTGTAGTTGGAAACCTCTTTTAGCTCAGTTAGTGCTATTTAGTGTCTGATCTGATAACTATTTTGTGCAGGAGAGAATATTGTCTTCAACCATTATACCAAGACCCTAGCTAGTGTCAGTGTTTGTGAATCTGAGAAATATTTTGTTGTGCAGGAGACACCATCTTTGGCCATTCTAGCAATTTTTTTCTGCAAAGGTTGATTTCTGAGGGCATATCAATCTATCGTGAACGATTTAACATTATTTGAATCTGCTGCTCGCTGTCTCATGAACGCAACTAGTCAAAAGTCATATGGATTTATATTGTGTGTAAATGAACAAGCACTGACATGAAGGATTGTTTCGTTAACAGTGCTACTGGGGACCTAAAAATCTTCGAGGTCCATCCTGATGGAAAATACATCCGTCTTCTCAACGATGGAGTGCAGGTCAGTACCCGCACACATATGAGTATTAAATCAGGAACGCATACTTACATACACATTCATATACTCGTTCATACGTGTTCACAGGTTTTTGTTATATATTTTGCCATTAATATAATATTATTTTAAATAAATCCATTCTTGAAACAGTTTATTGTGGGGAAAAAATGTCACAAGAAAATAAGGCATGATTGTGTCTGTGCACAGGAAATTGAATTTGGCGGCTTCATGCTGCAGCAGAACGTTGGTGGTCACCCAGTGGCAGTATATCGTTTCCCCCCTCGCACAAAGTTTGCCCCCAACTCCACCATCACTGTGTATGCTGGCTGCAATGACCACAAACTCCACAACCCACCACAGGACTTTATATGGAAGGAACAACAGAAGTGGGGCACTGGACCTGAATGCACCACCATCCTGTGCAGAGCTAATGGACAGGTCAGTTCTTGGGTTGAGCGACAATCAATATGCTTCATTCATTGCTGCTGTAGGGTGTTACTTGATTGGCTTACCTATTTCCCTGGTTAATAGTAATAATTATGCCTACAGGGAGGCAAAACTATATGGCAGCCACTAAATCAGTGTTGAACATCTTTACAAAAGTGTCTGTAATTGTTAACTGGCTTGGTGTAGAGGAAGTATTGTGTGTACCAAATGTGTAATATTTCAATGAAAAACGCGACCGATGTTGATCCTTTGCAGGCTGTAGCATGGACCACAGCAGCTCACAGGTTCACTAGGGATGCTTTCCAGGATCACAACAATGATGATACCAGAGGTTAGTGCCTTTTCTTTGTCATTATTTCATCACAGCAGTTTGACTGATGATATTTTGACAGAAATCATTATTAAACCTTTTAAAACAGTTTATTACTGAGCACTACATGGATATCAATATAAACATCTTTATTTTGGACAGTGACTCATCAGCTCCTTTACTACATTATTCAGCAGTTTAAATGCTTGGGGTCATCCACCATTTGTTAATGTTGTCAAACCATGGGTTGAATTGTATAATTCTCTTAAAGGTCCCCAAATTTCATACATTTCCGAAGTACGCCTCTGATATAATTCAATAAATTGATTTGCTTATTTGCCTATTAATAGCATCAAGGTTGATTTAAAAATAACACAGCTGGGTCTTTTCTTTGACTCACATGCATAGCATTTTGAGTATATGTAATCAGCCCCCCTTTACCCCCCCTCCCCCCCCCCCCATATTTTCGCAAATCTGTCCAAGATGAGTCCTAAATAGTCCAAAAATGACATAAATAAAAATGTATGTCTGTCTGTCGGTATGTCTGTCCGCCGTCCACTGTCTGTCTGTGCAAAACTTGCAAGTGGATTAATATGCTCACAATCTGTTTCAACTATCACAACCACACTTGGTAAGATGGTGTAAACCAATGAGTCCTCATAAATGATCAGTGAATGAATGACTTCACTTCAAGTTCAAGGTCACAGGGTCAACAAATGTGTCGCCGCATGACAAAACCCGGCTAAAGACGCCAGGATTGATTCGCTGCTACAGCCGTAAAACACTAAAAATAGGCTACCCCATCAATTTTAAGATTGTTGCCTCTTTGTCTTTATTTAAGACTTTTCTTTAATATCCCAAACGGATTTTGTTCAAAAATTACTAAAACATTGTTTATTTTGTTGATTTTGATAAGGGTGTTGTTCACACCTTGCTAAAACAATGGCACTAATTGACCTCCGATACCCCAACTTTTCTTGTCCGACTATGAAGGGAAATCCCCAATGTGGATTGATATATAACGTCTGGGGAGTGAAAAATCCCTATTGGTACTACTTTTTGGTACATAAAAGTGTGTGGCATATGAATTTTTCATGAAATTCCTTGTTCTGAAGCTTGCTTGTGACACAAGTTGTGTTCGAATGCGTCTCTTGCCGGGTCGTGAAAAACGGAAGTGTTTCCAATAGATTTTCGACGATTTTTAGTTCAAAGTGAATTTTTTAATGTAGATAAACTCATCTTACATCTATTTCAAGTGTTTTCTTGCAATATTTATGTTGCATTTGTTAGAAACAATTTGTCAAAGTAAGTGACCGATTCTTTTTGGAAACCGGAAGTGATGGCTTCGTCTCCAGCGTCAGTAGATGTGTCGTCTGCTAGAGTGGGCCTTGAATCGACCCGGTTTTGCTTCTGAAGAGCTCCAAGACCTGCTTTCGGACTATTTTTATTATGGTGCCGGTGGGAACTGTGATGAGGATTATGATTCTGACGAGCAGAAGCTTGATCCCGTTATTAAACGATACCGATTGTTTTCATTCAATGATTCATGTTTCATAGGCCTCTTCGCTATAGGCGTGTCTTTAATAATCCATCATGCAACTTGCATAGATTTGGGTAAAGGTTGAAAAGGTGATATCAGTGAAAGAATTACAGTAGGAGTGTGGAAAATATTTCAGTAGTATATTTTGTTGGGTGGGGGTGGGGTGGGGAGGGTTGAAAAGGTAAGTAGTGTGGCCTGCATTCAATATTACTAGCATGACAAGTTGACTATGTTCTCAGTATTTATTATTGTTGGTTTGTCTGTTTTAGGAAATGAACATGAGGACTATTTCCCAAATTACTAGTAATTAGTATTTGCTTTGATATTTGTGTTTATTTAAACTTTATAGAGCAAAATTACATGTTATTTTGATTTACACTTGTGACGCGACAGATATATTCGACGTGCGGAAGGGAGTGGAGAATCGGGGAATTATTAAAGCTTGATTATTAGGACTGAAAACTACCTAATGAAACTTTTGTTTTAGGTTTGTAATCTTTGTTTGACTATTTGAACTGAGCTGATGTAGCTGCTTGCAATTAAACAAAAGATTACTTGACGGACGAGGGATTTAAGAGGGCGAGGGGGGGGGGGGGGGGGGGCATTATGATAGGGTTTATTTTAGAAAAATGATTGATTCAGGCCATGTTCTTGATATATTATTATGTGTTTGATTTATTATAGACTTGCTAAACACTTGTTTTATTTCTAATATGTTTAAAAACACTATGCATTATGGATGGGTACAGAATAAAATTGTGCGTACTGTTTTAATTTGTTTATGTTCAGTATAATTGTGTGGATGGTGTATAATGTGAATTTTCTCATCTTATCTCAACTCACTGCCATATTGCTGCCATCTTCCTGATTGTTTTGATACCAAATACATGCATGCGAAAATTCTGGTTGTGAAGTAATGATCATTTTACAATTTAAAACTTTGAAGGCAATTTCTGAAAATTAGCCCCCGAGAAAATAAAATATTTAAAAAAAATCATAAAACATCAACCAATAAAGATAAAACAATTCGGTTTTTTGCATTTTGAAGATTATTTTTAGTACTTTGTTAATAAATAAATAAGTCATTTTTCATATTTTGACACTTTAGCCTGGTTTTCTCATGCTGTAACACAAATGTTGACAACAAATGTTATTTAAAAAATGACTTCTTAAAAAAAAAAACACCAAAATTTCACTCTTTTTAAATAGGTTATTAATATATAACTTATGATTCTTTGAAGTATGATAGCTATCAATGAGCCCCACATACTGTACAAATTAGGTCAGCCTCACTCCAAGGTCAAGGTCACTGGAGCTGTCCAAAGTTGGTTAGTGTTGGTACTTTGAAGTGATCTTGACCCTAAACTATGAGAGATATATGCCCAAACTTGTTGTATTTAGAGATGATAGATTGATCTGTTCCACTTTTGCATTGATCTTGAAGGTCAAGGCCTTGCAAAAACATTTTAAAAATAGGTCATCATACAGTAGAATGGCTGTTTATTTAATCCATAGTAAGCAACAACATTGGGCTATTTGATCAGCCATGCATGAGAGGTCACATGAGGGTCCAGGTCATCCAAATGTCAAGGTCACTGAAGGTCAAGGTCTTCCCAAGGTCACAGTTTTTTTTGCATAGTACATGAGTGTATTTGGAGCTGGAGGTCAAGGTCATCTCAAGGTCAGTAGCATAGAAAGATCAAATTCTGTATTATTTTGCATTGCAATGACACTGTTTCATTTAAGTGTTTGTGGGCACTAATTTTCATGTTAAATATTGTGTTACACTCGTTGTTGGTTTTTATCAGTAGTTGATTCAGCCCCAATGCTTGAATCCTGATAAGTGTAGCTCGGATTCGTTTATCCACTCAACCTGTTAACTCAGCAACAAAGCAGGAGTCGTCATATGAAGTTTTCCAACTTTATTCAGAACAAGGGAATCAATGTGAAAGTTGACTGTATGGACACAAAAACGAGGAAACCAATGTGAAAGTTGACTGTATGGGCACAAAAACAATGAAACCAGTGTGAAAGTTGACTGTATGGACACAAAAACAAGGAACCGGTGTGAAAGTTGACTGTGTGGACATAAAAACTGGGAAACCAGTGTGAACGTTGACTGTGTAGACACAACAACCATAAAACCAGTGTGATAAGTTGACTGTATAAACAAACAAAAAAGTTGACTGTGTGGACACAAACACAACAAAACCAGTGTGAGAGTTGACTGTATGGACACAACAAGAAAGTTTTCTGTATGGACACAAAAACGAGGAAACTATTGTAAAAGTTGATTGTATGGACACAAAGTTGGAGCCAGCACAGTGGATGTTGTATAAGAGCTGACATCATTGTGCTAAAAGAGTTCAACATTGAATACTTGGATCTTGGTGATTAGAAGGCAGATTGATGTGCCCATCATCACAGGTTCGCAGTGGTTAGTAGAATGTGAGTTAGTATTCATTGGCATCATCAACATAAACCATCATCAGTAAATAATATTAATAATGATAACTTTTCCGTTTCTTTTCAGTGGATGAGGAGAAGGCAGATGATGAGGTTGCTGATGATGACAGTCTGACAGTGATCAACGTTGATGTGGGTGGCCCCAAACCTGATCTGGTTTACCTTAAAAGGTACCCTCATTTTGCCCTGTGTAGTTTTCATACTCTCAAAAGTGCGCCACACGGGTTTGCAAAAAGTGTGTATCTGGGTTCAGTTCTGACTTGAGCACAGTGTTTTATACATGCTGGATGTTGGTGGCCAGTGCTTCAGCAGACATTTGAGCTGGAAAGAATGTAGATGAGTGAGTAAATTATGGCGATATATTTATTTTATGTAGTGCTGCTGGCAGACAATACACTGTAGCTGCAGTGTGTTAGATTAATAGTCATTACACACAAATTCAATCTATGGTTATGCTTGTCTGTTGTTTCATGTTTGCAATTTCCATTGACAATTTACAGGGAGAAACAGCAGCCTTTGTCTCTGAACGCCAACAAGCACCCCCATGGTACAACGTCAGCCAATGCTATCCACCCTCACTCTGGCCAGCCACGCCCTTTACGCTATGGCAATGACAACAGCAGCAACAACCGCCAGTCACGCTCACAGACCACACGCCCCGACCCTGTGCCAGGTAATATTAACAATATTAAGTCTTGATCACGTGTGTGTGTGTGAATAAAATAACAATGATTTTTGTATGTTGTATGCTGATTAAAACTTGCTAGAAGCACAACTGGAGCATAACATTGTTGTTACTTTTTCAGGTCAGCCTTACGCCGGAGCAGCAGCACAAAAGATGGGCAGTGCGCCACTGAGGAAATACATATCCAGCAGTGCTCCAATGGCAGCAGCAAAAACAACCATAATAATACCAAATCTGTGAGTTACCTCCCATCATCTTACAGCTGTGTGTACACCACAGGACAGTGCACATAATGCACCTCTTATGCAAACTGCATACACCTGACATATATCCCATTTTGTAGTTTGGAAGTTCTAGGATGATGCACTGTAGTTACATTATTAATGCACAATGCCAAAATAGAATATTTTGCATCAACTTTTCCTTTGATGGCTGCCTGTAGCTAATTATTGTCACAATTGTCCTAATGCAGCATTTGAAGCATTGTAGGTTGTCTGATTGAAACATTGATGTACATATTTAAAGATCATATTTTTCCACGATTTCCTTTTAAACAAATTTTTTTTTGAGGGGGTTGTGCATGGGAGGGGGGGAGGGAGGGGGTTGTGCATGGGGGAGGGAGGGGGGAGGGGGGGCAGACAAGTTTTCTAGTGGAAAGGAACCTTTCTGCTATTGGATTCAGATAAAGATAAACTTTTCTTTTCAAACGAAGAATTGCTACTTGTAGTTCTTGGTGCTCTATTGCAATTCTGCTATAGTTTTAGATTTTCATACAATCTCTCATCCATGTTATATTTGAATACGTTTTCAAATTTTTTCACAATGTATTATCTTTAACAGTGATATTAGCATAAACTATTTCTATAACATCTTTAGGCTTAATGATATTCAGGGTTGGTGTTTCGTATCTCTGACTTAGTTGTAAATTTGGATTTGTTCATTGTTCAACATATTTGTACTAGGGCTTGTCAGACTATTTTGAAAAAAGGTTCTTTCACTTTCTTTGTCATGTGGTCACTTTATTCTCTTTCCATCAGCATGCAGAGTAGTTGACTTATTACCCGATATAATGAAATTCTTAGCACCTGAATATGTTTTGTAGCAAAACTACAGCATCTGATTAACTTTTTTTTTTGGTTTTGTCTGTTATTGTAGTTTGTTAGTTGATGATACTAATAATTTGTTGGGTTTTTTGTCTGCTTTTTGGAACATTTTTTCTAAGAGTGGTGTCCATTTTATTGGAATACTTTCTTTTTTTGATTTCTGATAAGGTTTATTAGTTTATTTTTAATTTTATATATTGTTTATAGCTTTATATACATATAGTTGTTAGAATTTCACAAAATTCTGTTGTTGTCACTAATTTTGTTTTATTCATTAATCATGGACTGATATTTGCGTGCACTTTTTGTGTCTGGCTTGCAGAAAAAGACCTTCCTGAACTTTCTGCTAAACGATTCCTCTCTTCAGTGATACGATCAAGAGTAGATGTGCAGGTTCGATTCAAGCTATACTGTCCACTTCCCTAGCCCCAACAGTGACCCTAGTGTTGCATATATGAACTGGAAAATTAATTTATACACGTTTACCACTGGTTTGGCTTTGAATTACCTCACATTGTGGCTGAAAGTGTAAAACTTTATTTAAAAATTGGTGTTGAATTTGAGTTTGGATAGACTGATGTATGAGTTGAGTTTGAAAGTATTTAATCTCCATAATTGGGCAATAAAAGCGTGGTCACCCAAGGATAGAAATATGAAGTGTTCTTGAGAAAATTCATCTGCAAGTTTGGCACGTGTTTCTTGCTTTAAATACTAATATCTTTATCGATATTAAAAAACTTACTTTTCCATTTATGTCATAACCCTTCTATTCCCACTCCATTCCTGCCAGTCCCTCCCCTTCCCTTTCTCTCAAAGTGTAATGATGGATGATGGATAGCAACGCCTTCAGGCAGTGTTAGGTCATAAGTCAATACATTCTTATTACTAAAGCAAAATGCATGAACACACACACACACACACACACATGCATACACACGTATAATCAAATATTCGCCATTTTCCACCCTTTAATATTTGTTACCGTAGTCATAGAGACCCATTGTCCCATAGATTTGTGAAAGGGCTAGAAAAAATACATATCTAGATTAGTGGGTCAAGGTTTTGAACGTCTATGTAGTCATGTACTCACCCTGTATTTTGCAGTTTAATGCCATATTTATGTTTGTTCAACAGGCTTTGTAATGTGCTGGTGGAGGGCCGTGTTATGTTGGACTCCTGTGACTGACTATATATTATCATTGAATCAGGAATTTTAGATAGAGAATGCTTTTTTTTTGGTGTAGTATTTCTGCTATTTTTCTTGACTAATTGAATAAGTCGCGAGAATGAGTGGGTGATGATTTGTCCATAGTAGTCTGAATCAGATTAGTGGACTGTATCAGTTTTATATTGTCTGTAAAAAATCACTTAATGTGACCATTGACAAAACAAGTGAAAGATTATTTTGTTGACAAATGACTAATTTCCCTCTTCCTCCTCTCTCAATACACCCAAATGAAATAACAAAGGACTTAGTACATGTATGTTCCAGAAGACGAAATGAAAAACATATACAGCAGATAAAACACTGCAGATTAAACATAGTCTCAATGCAAGTTTTGTCACTAAAACAGGAGATTAAAGCCTGCTTTTTTATCAACAAAAATAAAAGAAATTATGTACTTTTTTTTTCCCATAATATAAAATTTTACTGAGCAAATTCATCAGTAAAAGTGGTGAAATAGCTTTCACACTGCACCATAAATACCCAATATGACAATTTCATGGCATCATTTTTTCCTTCCTATTTTGTTGTACAGAGTTGGTATTTTAATCATAGACCGATTTAGTTACACATTTCATCACTTCACTGTGCTTTATTGTCACAAAAAATCGTTTTTCAACACTTTTCATTATTTTTTGAGTGATGACTGATCCCATGTTTTTTGTGCCTGTACCACTCACTACCTTTAGGCGGGGCAGCTAGTGCGCTGCACTCCTCCCTCCCCTTTCTACTCCCCACTGCAGCAGGAGATGCAAGCCATGTACACGGGCAGCCAACATGGCAGTCGCAATGGGCCTGTAGTTCGCTTCACCGCTTAGGTGTGTGCCGTGCTCACATTTATCTTTTTCAGGGGTCATACTAGCAATTTCACATTTATCTTTTTCAGGCGTCATGCTAACAAATTCAGCTTTGCATCCCTCAGTGCATAAAAAAAGGTCTACTGTTCTCAAAATTTGCATCCATGGTAAAAAAAATGCAGATATAGATATACATTCTCAGTTTTCATTCTGGATCTGGATCTGGAATAATACGTCACAGGAGCCTTGTTGGCTATCGTCGTTCTTGGACAAAGATATCATATGTGCACAAGCATTAAATTCACTGCCTTTAAATTTGTCCTCATCAAAAGAATTTAGGTATGCAAAATGTTGCAATTAGTGTGACTCCTGACTTTTTTTTTTCAAACTTTTTTTTGAGAGAGGTGGTTGTGTTTTTGTCTCACTTCACAGGCTGCACACAATGAGTGACTGTCAACATTCTGAACAAAAAAACAGCCCCATTTGGTTATTTTAAAAAATCTGATCAGAATTGTAAAGTTTCCTCATTAGTGCTACCACTAAATGTAAATTTTCCTTAGTGCTTCAACCCCATTTGTTTGTGATATTATTTGTGTCCTGAAGTGTGATAGCAGTGTGATAGCAGTGGTGATAGCAGTGGTGATAGCAGTGGTGATAGCAGTGGTGATAGCAGTGGTGATAGTGTTTTATATACTGATCTTTATGGTCCTGGTTCTAAGGGGTTTGAAAGTTGTGCTAGTAAAAGCTAGTGCTTTTGCAAAGTTAACATTTCCTTTCTACTGTTTATTTTGTATGCATGGTAGACTTACACTAAGAGGAAGCTATGAAAATGTAAACATATTTTTATTTCTTTGGCCCAATGACATTGAAATTGCTGAGCCAAGTCTCGGAGCTGGTCTTTTTCTGCAACCAGACTTTATTTTTCCATCCACTGTATTACACGTTATTTATCAATAGTTGATACAGCCCTGATGCTTGAATCTTGATATGTGTAATTCAAATTCGTTTATTAACGCAGCTGTTCACTCAGCAAAAAGGTAGGAGTAGTCGTATAAAGTTTTCCAACTTTATTCAGCAAACATCAACAACTGCATACAAGATTGCTTTAGGAAAATCACTAAAAGAACTATCCTACTGTACAAGCAGACAGTGTATTACTTATATAGCCTCTCTGCAATTGAGAAAAAGTCGAACATTCCAGCATGACACAATAACACCCAATGAAAATAAAACTCGTCACCAGAACTATGCACTGCCTTATGTTGTCATAAAACCTTCTTTAGGTTAGAAGAATCACTTAGCTATTATCAGACCTATCGGGAAGCTTTGGTTGATAATAAACAAGTAATTCCAGAAAATTCTCAACCATATTGGTCGACAAAAATTATCAACATTATACAAAGTTTCTTCTAGCATTAGTGCAAAATCAAATCAAAGGTAAATAACGCTATCATTGCATGCTTTGCAAAACAAAATTATTGGATCTATCATGAGCGTCTCAATCATAACATACTGACAGTTTTGTACTTTTATTTGTACTGACAGTCACTTTGAGTGTGCAAAATCCATTCATTATTTCATTATGCAAGCCAACTATACGTTGATGTCCCACTATTTACATGCTGTGTTTGACAATCATTTAATATATTAATAAACGTTTAATATATTAATAAACATTTAATATATTAATAAACGGCGAGGCATGGTGGTCTTATGGTAGTGCATTGGCTTGCGGATCTGAAGGTCCCGGGTTCGAGCCCTGGCCGGGCCATTGTGTTGTGTCCCTGGGAAAGACACTTTACTCCCGTTTCCTACTCCTTCGGATGAGAGTATAAACCGAGGTCTAGTCTGTGTGTCGCATACATTCCATCATACTGGACTTTAAAGATCCTGACGCTCATGTCCTAGACGGGTGAGTGCTGGTAACAAGAACACATCCAGCATGCACTTGGTCCTTCTCCCCCATCCCTGGCTGCCCAGGATTGTGCTCAGTAGTCCGTGCGTCAGACCATGTGCCCAAAGACTGCGGGTGGGCGTCTCGGGCGGTTTGAGTTAGATCCTGTATTGGCCAGCGCTTTGAACTCGTTGGGAAAAAGCGCTATATAAATATCCTTATCTATCTTATCTTATCTAAACCTTAAAACAAAGGAAGTAAAAATTACTATAAAATAAAACCTACGATTTGTCATAGGGGTGAAAAAAAATCGGTGGCTTGCAAATGAAAACTATTATGTTATATTGATTTGACTTTTGATTTAGTAAACATATTTGTGGTTTGAAGTGACATTGCTAATTCTATTTTGTGTTGTAAAATTAAACATTACGCTAGATTAAACAGTTCTGGATTTTATTGTGGTGTTAAATTTGATTCTGTTTGTATTTTGTGATACTGGCAAGTCTTTGTTATTTCTCTTTGCTAGTTTTGAGAGCTCTTAATAATTTTAGATCTTTGTTCCATTTTTCTTTAAAGTATTTCAATTTTTGAAACAAAAGATTTTCTCTCTCAGGTATTGACCTGTTTCTGAGGAGTTGATTTTGGTCTCTGTTGTACTTGTTGAAATCTTTTGTTTTTGCTCCCTGACTGATTTTTTCCATCAAATGTCTGCTTTCCCTCCCCTGAGGAAAAAATATATTTATAAACAAAACAAAAATAAAAGAAGATGAAGCATGTATTAAATTAATCTAGATTTATGTTTGGTGTTATTCAAAGCATTAGTAACGGTTAATTACTGTTGATGTCAATGTTACGATTTATCCGAATAAAAAAAACCCGGGTGATTCAAGGTTTATTCTGAAAAGTGTAACATGTTTTACCGATTTTTGTTCCTGAACAGGGTGACCTGCAGCCAGGAGAGACAGCAACTATTGAAGAGCCCAGTCCATTTATGAAGCCGCGTGCCCGCTTTCAGACGGGTTTGGACCAAGTTCAGTCTCAGCATCACAGGCAATTTTTGCCTCCCATGCCACGACCACCCCAACACTCCGAGTGGTGAAGGCCAGCTAATACATAGTGTACAGACATGGGAGAGTCAATTATTCATTTTCAAGGTGTGCACAAAGACTGTCAGTATAAATAACTGTGTGTACTATAATACAGGTGTAGGGGAAAGGAGAGGCAGAAGTAAAGGGGAGGATTTTGTATTCAAATTTTAATTTTAGTTATCGTTTTGCTTTGTATGGTTACACAAAGATTGCAACAAGCTCAAAAGATACGAATTCAAAGCTTTCATGCCTTCCCTTGATTTTTGTAAATATATTTTTTAAAATATTTATTCTTTTTGGTGGGTGGGGAGGGCACAGATTTAATTTGGAATGTTTTGATAAAGGTTTATTAAAAAAAATTGTCAAAAGTTTTGAAAATTAAAAGAAATTGAAAAGACTGAAAAAAATTGTAACATTCTCTATTATATATTAGAAAAATAAGTGCATCATTTACAGTTGGTATGAAATCTAAAATAAAAGTGGGACAAGGATTGAATGAGCAACAAATTAACATCATAGCCCACGTTAGTGATCAGGAACAACATTAAACCTGTTTTCAATGTTTATTTTATGATGATGAATCAGTACAATAAAAATAATTTATTGTGGAATGCCAAACCATTGACATTTGTCATGCTTTCTGAGTTGTATAACACGCGAGGGCACAATAATGCTTCACTAACTTAGTATTTGTATTTACCTTTTTTTTTTCTTCTTTTTTTTAACCAACGTTCATTTACAGCTGATACATATTTTGTGATTGTTAGTTTCATATGTTTGTTTAGTTTTAATCTCTTGTTATTAATTAAACGTTTAGGCTTTTGGTCTTGTCTGCATATGCCCATCATTTTAAACAAATTATGAAACAATTGGTTCACATTTTTGTAGTAACATTCTGTACCCACTTGTATAGCACACAACTCCATACCGATAGCACATGCTTAAGGCATTGTACTTAAATAGCTTACCATACACTATACAAAACAGTATACAATACATTACAGTTTAATACAATGCAATACAATACAATACAGTACAGCTTGGTTGTTTATTTTTCTTGTTTGTGTCTCAGCAACGTTTGAAGAGTCCTTGATTATCTCTGGTTGTCAAATCTATTGTAATTCTTGTGGGAAAATACTGGCCAGGACCTTTTGGTTTTGATTTGTTTCATTTGGTATATTTTTAATTATTAAACGAGCAAACTGTGATAATTATAAGTATGTTTAAATATTGGTAGTGGCACTAACTTTTTTTCTGACATTGATGTTTTCTCCAAATAATCACAAGTTTTGTGCGTGTTTTTTATAGGTATGTTAGAGATCTCATTATACAATATTTGAAATCATAGTGGAAAAAAATTAACCATATATTTCTTTAAATTAGAAAGTAAGTGTGCACTGTTTATAGCAGTTTAATGTGTGTTTTTTTTACAGCACCTATCATTTTTGGTACACAAATCATCCATGGTACAATTTTACACTGATACTTCCAATGTTGCAGAAATGTTTGAGATATTTCACATTGGTTCCTTTGCTCTTCATTTTTTGCTGGATTTTAAATAAATGGGGGAAGAGAGTGAGGGATGGTGGTGTGGGCATTGAATGTTGTAGATTGCGCTTCATTACCACAAAATTAATACTATCTCAGCCTATGGGGCAAATATGTATCAGTGGTACTGTGGTACACTGAGTGCATTTCTAAGTATGTGCATGATCATCTTTATGGGTGCGTTTTTTTCAGAATGTTTTGTTGTTTCACAAACAGGGCTTTTTCTTTATAGTACAGTGGAGGTTTTCACCTACCTCCAAGAACAAAGAGAATGTTGTGTTGGGTTTTAAGTTCTGTTAGTGTATCTCTATTCTATATTTGCTGTTGTAATACACGTGATAACTTGTCCTGTGCTCTGTCTGTGATATTGTTGATTCATTTTTATGACCGGTTTTCCTTTCCATATTTGTTGCAGTAATTTTAAAAAACGATTTTATTTAAAATTTGGATTGAAATTGTGTCATATTACAATTTTGTAATTATTTACTACCAATTTTAAGAGTAGTATTTTAAATTTTAACTCTTTTGTACATCTTTATTTTTTGTTCGTACCATTAGCGAAAGATTGGTTTAACTGTTCAGATTATTTTTCATTTGTTCATGAAGTAGTGAAGATATTTTGTATTTGCACATAGTGACTGTTTTGTTTTGTATTGTTTAACATGGTTTCAGCACGCAGTTTTACTCAGAATGTTGTCTCGTCCCTAATTTATGTCTGCTTAGTATGTTTTGTTTGTTCTTATTGTGGTGAAGAGCACCGGAAAAACATGAACTTTTGAACGTTTAATATAGACACATGTATGTTAACACTTTGAATAGCTCACTTGTTTAGTTCTTGTATTATTTATTACTACTTGTGGTACCTGTTTTAACCATATGAGAATGTATTTTATTTCAGTCGATCGATTTAATTTTGATGTATATTCACAATTGTAATTTTTTGGTCCAGGTAACGAAGCGATATTGTTTTGTAAAATATAACATTAGGACAAAACTTACACAGAATATAGGGGTGAAGAAAAATAAGTGGACAACACTACTGCCATATTGTATACACTGTTTTAATACCTATTGTGAGGGTGTGCTTTTTGGTACTTGACCTGTATAGGTTTAGATTCAGGTTAAGTACATGAACTATACACTAAGACTTATGATAAACTGTAGCACAGTATTTTCACTTTAAATCATTATGCCTTTTTCTTATATATATACGTATAGCTTCAGTGCCTTATTTGTGGGGTATATATGCTACTTTAGTCATGTACATTTCACAACTTTTCAACCGCATTTTAGGACAGGAAGGAAAAATGGTCGTTTTATTATAAAATTTACAATTACATTTTTTTATATTAGGAAATAATGTCTCAGACATGCCAAAATGTGTATGACTTATTTCAGCTTTGTATCTGTAGTTTATCAGAATAAACTGTGCTTTTATGTAAAACAGAATATTTGATGTAATTGTTCATTACTGCGAGAGAAAGAGGGACAGCAAGAAAATTAATCATTTTAGAGAAGAGAGAGAGAGGAGAGATGTACAAAGAAAAATACTAACACCACATTCATGCATGCACACTCACAAATGATTTAACTTTGACTCGAAAAGTTTTACTGGATGCATTTTAACAAAACTGTCACATTGTGGTAACAAAATATCACATTGTAAAAGAGAAATACTCTTGGGATGACCTTGACCTTTACATTACCTCTCTTGCTCACAGATGATCAAATAACCCAATGTTGCATACTATGGGTTAAATATATAAAAAAATTGTGAATGTTTTTGCAAGGCCTAAAATTCCCTTCAAGATCAACGAAAAACAAAAAGGGAAAATATCTCTAAATACAAGTTTGCATTTTATAACTCTTATAGTTAAGGTTTAAGGTCACTTCAAAGTAATTATACTAACCGACTTTGGACAGTTCCAGTGACCTTGACGTGAGGTTGACAAAATTTGCATAATAAGTGTCTCACTGATATCTATCATGCTTCAAAGAATCATAAGTTCATATATCATAACAGAAAAAAAGTGAAATTTTGTAAAAATATTTCATTTTTGATTAATATTTGTTGACTTGGTGACCTTGACCTTGAAGTAATTAATTCACTGATCATTTATGAGATATCATGGCTATACACCATCTTACCATGTTTGGTTGTGATAGTTGAAATAGGTTCTGAGAGGTTGAAATGGGTTCTAAAATATTAATCCACCTGCAAGTTTTGCACATCCAGAGGGCTGAGACGGAAAATGTTTATTTTATTTTATTTTATTTTTGGACTATTTAGGACTTTCAGATTTGCAAAAATCTGGAAAAACAATTTTGGGGGTGAGTATATAGACACACATTGCTATGCATGAGTCAAACAAACCTTTGAAATAAATATACAATGAAATACACATAAAATGAAATAGATAAATACACATTTTCCTCAACAATCATTGTGGGTAGTTTTCCTGTGTAGATTAATTAATCTATGCAGAATACTTTTGGTAGGGATTCAAAAAACAAAGTTTGTAACGAAAGAATGCAGACACATAAATGCTGGTTTATGCCATGTTCTAATTTTTGAAAAATACAAAATACATCGGAGTTTCAAATTTATAGAAGCAAATTTGACTTCTTTTTTTTTTTTAATAGACTATATAGGAAATCACAAGTATATCAACTAACAAGTTAGTATCTCTCTTCTATGTCTCTATCGACGTGCGCGTACAACCGATTGCTTCCCTTTACATGCTTTGAGCTCCATAGAGCGTCATCGGCCTGAAATAACTTTTTAGAAACTTCAAAACCCAGGGGAATTATGGGTAGATAAATCCTTTTCTGAAATAACGTTGGCTAAATCCTTCTTTAGTTTCTTTGCTCGAGCAAAGGCAACCTCATAGGTATGGAGCACTTCGTCCATTATAACTCCATCGCTGATAATACTGCTGACAAGTTTCTGCCTTTGTTCACTACCAGAAATATGCAGTTCCTCTCCCAACTTTCGTTTCATTTCAGCGAGCACATCTTCGCGAGAACAGATTTCCCAGAATTCTCTATTCTATTTTTAGGTTTGGGATATCCCCGTTTCAGCTTGTGGCTAAACGGGACCACCGCACGTCGACTTGGGGCAATACGAGATACTAACTTGTTAGTTGATATACTTGTGAGGAAATCTATTTGTGGTCAACAGCAATGGTTAACTTGCGATTATCTCCCATAACATTTTTTTAAAAATTTGTTTGCAAGTTTGTTCCATAAAGCCAATGAAATGGAAACAGTTAAGTTGGGTTGTGAAGCAAAAGAATCAACAAGAACAGTTTGAATTTGGACGTTTTGTTTACACGTGTATGTTTCTTTATTTTTTATTCACTCCAGGCTATTATAGCATGCCCGGTGCATGTATATATGCACAATTTCAGAAAAATCATGACCAGAAATAAAATGAAAAAAAAAAAAAATTATGCAGCATAATAGCTTTCATTAATCTGGTTTATTAGTAAGAGTAAAAAAGAAAAGGACAAGGAAACAACATGAATTATGTCACATTATAATACCTCCCAAACATAAAACGCTGACGCTAACACAGACATGGCAAATTTTCTTCTGTCATTTTTACATCAAGTTTGAACTACATTCTTTGTGACTTTGTGACTAATGGCACAAAATGGTACTTTCATAACAAATTTATCGCCGGCTACACAGTGCGCTTATACTCCATTATTCATTATTTTCCAACAATGATCAACAAATGTGACCTAACCCCAAGGAAAGACTCATTTTCACTGGTATGTGAGCAATAAACAAATTCAGGACAACTGTAACAGTGACATCCATTTTCTTATTATATAAGCATACTTTTGGATATGAAATTAAACTGAATGTCATAACAAAAGACCAGAAAATGTAGCATGGTGACTTCCCAAACTGCTGTCAGGAACAAGTTAAGCGAAAAAACAAACCCAAAGTAAAGGAACAAAATGAATCATTTGATTGCACAAATACAACCAAAAAACCATAATAAATCAATAAAGACATAAATTTAACTAAACAAAACAAATATATTTACATATGTAATTTAACAAAAGAGGATAAAAATAGAACTGAAATACCATGTTTTCAAGATGGGAAAGCCCTAAAGAACATTTATTCTGAATGCGAGAGACAGAGTGTTCCTAGTAAATAGCAGAAAGATCTTTTTCTAGATATGCATTTGTAGGATTTCTTTTTTCTGATCACAAAACCCTGCCACAGTAAAATTAGCATAGAATCTTGGATAAAGCAATTCTAGATTTGTTGGGGACCATTATGGCTAAAATGGAGACCTATCAGTTCTAGTATGTCCCCAGAACAAAGACGAAGAAGAAGTCCTCCCAAGTCTCTCAGAAGACGTTGAGGCAGCAGTGCAATCGCTGAAGAAGGGGAAGTCAGCGGGAGTGGACAACATACCGGCAGAATTGCTTCAAGCAGGAGGAAAAGCCATGATTGACACCCTTACCATTATCTTAACAATATCTGGCAGAGTGGGGAGTGGCCTACACCATGGACCCATGTCGGTTGTCATCACTCTTCCCAAAAAGGGTAACCTTCAGGAGTGTGAAAATTACCGCACGATCAGGCTCATCAGCCACCCCAGCAAAATCCTCCTGAAAATAATACTCAACAGGTTGAAACCCCAAGCTGAACAAATCATAGCTGAAGAACAAGCAGTTAGTTAGTTAGTTATTCATTGCTTACAGGGTCCAGCGAACTGCAAAGTGCCGAATCAGGACCACAAAATAAGAACAAGCAGGATTCAGGGAAGAGCGAAGTACCATTAACAGATTTTCAGAATTATCTGCGAGAAATACCTACAGCACCAACAACATCTATATCATATGTTTGTAGACTTCAAGAAAGCGTTTGGCAAAGTCTGACATACAGCTCTGTGGGCAACCATGAGAGTGTACAACATCAGCCCTAACATTATTGAAGTCATCAAAAGCCTGTATGACAAGGCCACCATTGCAGTCCTCCACAACAGCGTCATCGGGAACTGGTTTCAGAACAACAATCGGTGTGCGTCAAGGATGCCTACTCTCTCCAACACTCTTCAACATCTCCCTAGAGCGCATTCTGTCATATGCCCTTGCAAATCACCACGGCATAGTCAGCATAGGGGTAGAGCAATCTCCAACCTCCATTTTGCGGATGACATTGAAGGATTGGCTGGAGAGGAACAAGAACTTGAACAACTGCAGAGAAGACCAAAATGATGACCAACAACACCAAAGGCATCAACATGGACATCAAAGTCCAAGGCCAATCCCTCAACACAGTGCATAGCTTCAAATATTTAGGAGCCATTGTGTTAGACAATGGGTCTTAACAGGAAATCCTCTCCAGGATTGCACAAACAACTGTTGCCCTGACAAGGTTGAAGCCCATTTGGAAAGGCAGGACCATCAGTCTACACTCCAAGGTAAGGCTGCTGCACTCCCTTGTCATCTCCATCTTCATAAATGCTTGCGAAACATGGACCCTCACAGCAGGCCAATAATGAAGAATACAAAGTATGGAGATGAAGTGCTATAGAAGACTATACCCAGCACATCACCAACTATGAAGTCCGACAGACCCTTACACAAGCCATTGGACAATACGATGACATGCTCACAGTGGTGAAGAAACGAAAACTCCGATGGTATGGACAAGTCACAAGAGCATCAGGCCTTGCAAAGACCATCCTGCAAGGCACGGTGCAAGGAGGCAGAAGAAGAGAGAGACAGAAAAAGGGTGGGAGGACAACATTCGAGAATGGACTGGAGAATGAGGGTTTCTGAGGACAGAGAAAGATGGAATATGCTGGTTAAACTATCATCTGTGGTGCCCCATACTCCATCTTTCTCTGTCCTCAACAGCCCTGATGGCTTTGCTCAGTGTCAAACTAGTCCATTCTCGAATGTTGTCCTCCCACCTCTTTTTCGGTCTCCCTCTTCTTCTACCTCCTTGCACTGTGCCTTGCAGAATGGTCTTTGCAAGGCCTGATGATTTGGTGACGTGGCCATACCATCGGAGTTTCCGTTTCTTCACCACTGTGAGCAGGTCATCGTGTTGTCCAATGGCTAAAAAGGAGGCTGAAAAATAAAACACATGATAAAAGTTTTTTTTTTTTACCATTATGGCTAAAAAGGAGGCTGAAAAATAAAACACATGATACAGACAGTTTCAAGCATACACACTACATTAACAATACAAGGTTGCATAAAAATACTTTTTTAAAATTGATTCTTGGAAACTACCCTTCAGGCAAGTAATATTTCATAGCATTCATGCAAAAGACAAAAGTTCCATATAAACTGTCTCTAAAAAATTATATTATAATATAATTAACATACTGAAAATTTATTTTAAAAATACCACAGTATTTGTAGTCTGGTCTGGAGTATATGCACGTGACAATATAAAAATATTACTTCAAGTTTTAAGTAGGCGATGAGCACAGTTTGTAATAACTAACAAGCACACATACACCTTTCTTGGATCTCCCACACAACACCTGCTGAGTCACTCATAACTTAGTAACAATGTGAGCCACATGGCAAACAAACCCCAAAACATTGTGAATTATTGTAAACAGCACTGAAAAGTGTGTTAATGCATCAAGATGAATGTAACCACTCCACAATTATATTTCCACAACTGTTCCAAGGTTTGCAACACAGCTGAGGTACATTTTTCTTTCACAAACTTCATCTCTAATTGTGGGGCATCATCTTATCACATCCAAAATATGCCTGGCCAGTTCTTTATATAATTTCTAAACAGATTTTAATGTACATAAATAAATAATTCATAAATATGGTTCTTAACACAGTTGTTTGTTGCTCTTATCTCCTCACAAAAGGTAATTGTGCTTATATAGTGCACTTACCAGTAAAAAGAGCTGCACAAAATCATTATCCATTATAAAATAACTGAGCAAATCAAATCAAACTACATGGCGTGCATGTTTATCTGAACCTGTCACCTGCCAATTTGATGGAATGCCCGGGTTGCTGAACATGCCATGACAGCAAAGCAGGGGAGACCAACCACAGTATAAAGAGTCATTGCAGAACGTCAACTCCTGTGACAAGACCCAAGATCTCATGCATGCCAGATGAGTAATTCTACTACAAAGCTGCTATGTTAACCAAAATTGTGTATTTGTGAGTTACTGGTAACACTGAGCTCAAGAGAACATTGAACAATACACATCTTTCTAGCCCACTGTGATCTCAAATGTCACAAAAACTGAATAGTTCGTATTACACTATTTAACACATACTTGGCAATATTTTGCAGTACACAAACCTAGCATAGTTTGTTGTCACAAGGTAGAAAACTGTTCCATACTTTATTTCACACTATAATTTAGCACACACTTTCAGTCAGCGGTTTGGATTGAAAGGGGTTTCATGATGCGATTCACTATGGACGGTCAGCAAGACCCACCAAGTATCCCTTGATGTCAGTTTCATAGTCCGTGGAGTCTGGTTTCTCTGTTAACACCCATGTGTCATCTGTACCCTGCACCCTCTCTCGACACAATGGACACGTAGAGCGGCTGCGCTCACTGCAAAAAGAATTAGACAAACGTCATGAGAAAAGAGGAAAAACATTGATGCTATTACACTGAAGGAAACCTTTGCAGTAATTTTAACTCCGACCTTGTGCTGATGACCATGATGGTGATGATAATAATGACAAATGCAATTCTGTGAAATCCCTACGATTCCAACACCCATGGAAATCTAACCAAGCTACGAAATCCCAACATGATGATGATGATAACAATGATGATGAGAATGATGAATATGTTAGTCAGCCCCGTGACATCTGTTTTACTATAGATAAAACCAAGCATTGCACTGTTGTACTGAAGCTATGCAAAGAGTTCCTTCCCTGCTATTCTAGGCACTATAATAGTAATGATTCTAGGTACTCTAGTGGTAATATGTCCTTAGAGTGTGAGTTCCAAACAAGTAAGTCATCAAAACACAGAAAAGCAAGAAATAAAAAAGTAGATTTTCTTAAAACGAAAAAACACTGGACTTGCAACAGATCCAGCTGCCATAACACAGTGTAGGACCTTTGGTCAGTGTTACGTTGAAACGAACGAAAGTGTGTCTAAAGCGCGCACGATAGATCTAATCGTTTCGTTTTGCAAAGTATTCAATAATGGAGTTTATTTACCTTTGATTTGAGTTTGCATTGTTGTTAGGAGAGGCTTTGTATAACGTTGATGATTTGCGTTAGTCGATATTGTTGGAGAATTTTCGGGATCTGCATGTTTATTACTGTCGATAGAAATTTCCCGATGGATATCGAAGGTCGTGAATGTTCCCGGAAGTAGAGGAAATGTGTATGACGTAAGCCAGTGATGACGATCTTTAGTTCGATTGGTGGCAGTGCGTCATTTCTACCGTGTACCAAATTGTTCGAGAAGAGAGAAAGGTTATTTAATCGTGTGCCGAGTTGCTGTCGAGAGATAGTAAAGTTGTTGATAGTGATTTAAAGAGTTGCTGTGAAAGTTGTTGAGTTGAGTTGAGAATTGTATGCAGTTGTTGGTGTGTGCTGAATAAAAAGTGGAAAACTTCATACGTCGACTTAGTGACTTGTATGCTGCTTGAGCGGGTTGCGTGAATAAACGAATCTGAGCTACACTCATCAGTACTTCAGCATTGGGGCTGAATCGGATACTGATAAAGGAAAACACCAACATCGAATCGAGTGTAACATTTTGGGGGTCAAGCCGCGATTCACGCCATAGCCAAGGGTTCAACTGCTACAACAAGCGAGTCAACGTTACGAGAGGCAGTCATCGAAGGTAGCCGCCAACGAGTTGAGTCGAGAGGGGCCAACATACTGGGACTACATCACCGATAGGTTCGGGTTGACTGCAAGGGCGTGTAGTCGCTGAAGAGTTGCTTCGTGAGCGAACAACAGATCGGGACTACGTGGCTGCCGCAGGACTACGTCGAGGGACAGTCTCGGAGCTACATCGCCAGTGTTACAGAGAGCGGCGAGCGGACGTCGCGTCTACTTCAGCACAGGAGCGTGTACATCAACACCAGCGTGGTGCAGCGTCGCATACGACGAGGACAGCGGGGCCTGCGTCAACGAAGGCGACTAGTGACAAGCATCAGCGCTACTGCAGAAAGCGTGCTGTTCTAGAACAGTCTAGAAAGGTACAGCACAGTCAAGAACTTTCCAGAAAAAAAAGAACTCTCCAGTCAAGAACTTTCTAGAAAAAGAACTTTCCAGAAAAGAACTTTCCAGAAGCATCAAGATGGCTGACTTCTGGCAGAAAGGGATTGCACTGAATCTCAAAGGCAAACAGCTGACGGAGTACGTCAAGTCCCAGGAGAGAATACAAGAACGAGAATTAGAAGAGAAGCGTCTAGAAAAGGAAGAACAGCGTCGCCGAGAAGAAATAGAGTTAGAAGAGAAGCGTCTAGAAAAAGAACTAGAACTAGAACAGAAGCGTCTAGAAATTGAACAGCAGCGGCAAGAAAAAGAAGAGCAACGTCGCCGTGAAGAAAGAGAGTTCGAGCTGAAGCGTCTTGAAGGTGAGCGTCAGTACCAGCTAGAGTTGGCGCGTATCCAAAACAATCAGCATGCGCCACAAGTTATCAGTGACAACAAACTCCAAAATTGCCAGCGTTTGTCGACGGGAAGGACCAGATCGACAGTTATTTGGCGAGATTTGAAAGATTTGCCAAAAGCTCTAACTGGCAACCTCAAGACTGGGCGATTCGACTAAGTGCACTTCTGACGGGGCAAGCACTCGACGTCTACACCAGATTGTCGGACGATGACGCTAAAGACTACGACGTCTTGAAAGAGGCCCTATTGCAGTGCTACAACTTTACAGAGAAGGGCTACCGTAAACGCTTCCGTGAATGCCGGCCTAAGTCAGACGAGACGCCAAAGCAGTTTGTGGAGCGCCTGTCGTCATATCTACACAAGTGGGTGGAGTTATCAGGCGAAATGAAGTCTTACGACAGTCTCCATGACCTGATCGTGAAGGAACAATTTCTCAATGCCTGTCACAAGGACCTAGCGACCCACTTAGAAGAACAAAAGCTGCAGACGCTTAAAGATGTGACTGAGGCTGCTGAAAGATATCTTATCGCTCATGGGAAAACCCTGGGGCCACCCAGCGCGACGAAACATTTTCAGAAGACTGCAAACCATGGGAACCAGGTCCAAGGGAGCCAGACGAGCCAGAGACAGACGGACTCCACGCCTCCTCACAGGGAAGGGCATTCAAGAGGCTGTTTCACCTGCAACGCTACAGACCACAGGGCGGCTAATTGTCCTCAAAACAAAAGTAGTGGACAGCGGAGCAGTACGGACAACGCAGCGGCGGGCAACCGGCAGAGGCGGTTCTCCAATCAACGGCAAACCAGTAGATCTGACCATCAAGTGTGCGGCGGGAGCGTCATTCTTCCGAGTGAGACCGAGCGCACAGCTACCCCTGCGGACGTGCAAGAGTGCATGACTGATGGCCAACTCCTCCTTGCCAACAAGAAATCCATCCCCGTCGTCGCCAGCGCAGCTATGACCGTACAGAACATGCCTGTTTCCAAGGGACGCGTCGGAAATCATGAAGTGACTGTTTTAAGAGACTCTGGCTGCAGTGGGGTCATCGTCAGAGAAGACCTAATCGCTAAAGAACAGTTCACTGGCGATTCAAAATGGACACTTATGGCCGACAGCAAATGTGTGAGAGCGCCAGTTGCGAAGATTCATGTCAACACCCCTTTCTACATAGGCGAAGTCGAAGCGGTTTGCCTGAAGAAGCCGCTGTATGATTTGATGATCGGGAATATCGACGGCGCGAGACGACCCGACGACCCCGATCCAGAGTGGAGTCCTGCCTCAACTCAACACGTCGAAGTTGTGGAGGAGGATCCATTGCCGTTTCCCGATGGAGACCTTACAGAGCTGCTACGGGACAATGTGGTTACTCCGGCTCAGCCCTGCCGACCAGAGATCGTCGGTGCTGTTACTACCAGGGCCCAGGCCAAGAGAGACAAAACGTATACGCCACTGAAGGTCGCCGACAACTCTAAAGCTGCCATCGTGGACAGAGATAAGCTGATCCAGCTCCAGGAAGCTGATAGCACTTTAAACAAGTATAGGAACCGCCAAGACCACGTGACCAAGGGCAGTGGCACGGTCTATTTTGAGGTGAAGGCCAAGATCCTGTATCGAATCTTCCAGCACCCGAGGGTCAACGGAGGGAAACCACTACGTCAAGTATTGGTACCGTTACCCCTAAGGCGCCAGGTGATGGAAGTAGCGCATGACTCAATCATGGGAGGTCACCTAGGTATCAAGAAGACGTCAGACAGAATCCAGGCGGTGTTCTACTGGCCAGGACTTCATGCGGACGTCAGCCGTTTCTGCCGATCGTGTGACATTTGCCAGAAAACCATACCTCGAGGAAGGGTCCCGAAAGTGCCTATGCAGAGGATGCCTCTGATCGACCGACCTTTCAAGAGGGTGGCCTTAGACTTAATCGGCGAAATAAGACCTTCGAGTGAAGAAGGTCATCGGTGGGTACTGACTTTAGTGGACTATGCGACTCGGTACCCAGAAGCAGTGCCACTGAAGAAGATTGACACTGAATCTGTAGCAGAGGCACTGGTGGACATGTTCAGTAGACTTGGAGTGCCTGAAGAAATTCTGACAGACCTCGGGACGCAGTTCGTCTCTGACTGCATGAAGGAGGTCAACAGACTGCTGAGCATCCGGCATTTGACTACGACACCCTACCATCCGATGTGCAACGGGCTTGTCGAAAAGTTCAATGCTACGTTGAAGTCTACCCTGAAGAAACTGTGCAGCGAGCAGCCCAGACAATGGCATCGCTATATCAACGCCTTACTTTTCGCCTACAGAGAAGTACCGCAGGAGTCCACCGGCAGAGCTGCCAACTGCTATTGTTGGTCGGGAGTAACAAAAAGGCAACTTGGGAGTAGCAAAATGGCGTTTGGGAGTAGCATTTCAACAAAATGTTAACGTGCTGGGCACTGACTTTTGAAGAAGTGATGCACGGATGTGTTTCACTGTATTTTGATCGGTATTTCTGACAAGCATGACGCATTTTGGACTTGGGCGGTTCATTCGTTGTACTCGCTCCAGCAGGTCGCTTCGACATGTTGAAATGAAAATGGTAAAAATCTGCACACTCTGACACGGTCTAAAACCATGAAGAACTAAGATGGCGGTTAAGCGTTTCCGGTAATTTTGTACTGCGCTTTCCGATTGGCTAACACAGACGCAGTGTGCGTGCGTGCGGCAGATACAAAACGGTCACACGGCGACTTGCTGTTGCTGTGCGAGTTTTACACAGCCACTTTCTTGTCAAAAAGTGGTACGCTAGACAAAATTTGACCGGGCGTAGCAAATCGAGACCGGGCGTAATAGCGTAGCCAAGTCAACTCTAGCGTTGCAAACTACGCCCAAAGCGTAGCACTTGGCAGCTCTGCACCGGCTTTTCTCCGTTCGAGCTGTTGTACGGAAGAACCATCCGAGGGCCGATGCACATCCTGAAAGAACTGTGGACGAAAGAAGTAGACACCCCAGAGGTGAAGAACAGCTACCAGTACATGTTTGAGCTACGGGAGAAGCTGGAGCAGACTCTCGAGATAGCCAGAGAAAACCTGAAGAAGTCCCAAGACTGTGGAAAGCACTACTACGATCGTAGGGCTGTGAACAGGAAGTTTAAACCTGGCAACAAAGTGCTGGTGCTGCTACCTACTGATCACAATAAGTTGCTGATGCAGTGGAAAGGCCCGTACGAAGTGGAGACTGTGGTGGGGATCAACGACTACAAGGTGAAGGTCGGTCAGCATTCCAAGATATACCACGCCAACCTCCTTAAGCTGTACGTGGAAAGGCCATCAGAGACTGTGCACGCAGCCACAGCAGCTGTGACCGACAACAGCTTTGACAGCGAAGAACTGTTGGAACTGGGAGACTTCCACAGCAAAGAAGGCATCGATGATGTTAAGCTAGGACCAAGCTTGACGGAAGGTCAAAAGATGGAGCTCAAGGACCTTATGGGCGAGTTTCCCCACAACTTCAGCGATGTCCCAGGCTCTACGACTTTGGTCGAACATGAAGTCCACACCCAGACCTGGAAGGAGCATCTGCAGACCTTGAGGGAGCTGTTCCACCGTCCCGCAGAAGCCAACCTGACAGTGAGACCCAGCGAATGCATTCTGGGAGCTGACAACGTCGACTGCGTCGGACATCCGACGGAAGAGGAAGACAACGGAAGACGCACTGATTCCAGGGAAGCCCACGTGATCATCGTCTTTGACCCTGGGCCGATGACGACCGCAACTGACAAGGGCGTCGTCTCCTTGCGAACGAAAGAACATTGACTGTGTGGACGAACTAAGAATATTGGTAATGACAGACTTGAAAATGAAAAACGTTGATTGGGTATATGAACTGTGAACATTGACAGTATCCAGAAAGATTTGCAGATGAGAAACATTGACTCTGTGTAAATGATCTGTGAACATTGACAGTATCCAGAAAGACTTGCAGATGAGAAACTTTGACTCTGTGTGAATGAACTGTGAACATTGACAATATCCAGACAGATTTGAAGATGAAAACCATTGACTCTGTGTGAATGAACTGAGAACGTTGATAGTGTTCAGACAGGCTGAAATAAGTCTTAATTCTGTACTTTGTTTGTGCATTACGTTTCAACGTTGTTGAAAGAAATTAAGTAAATTTCTTCTTGAGTGGGGGGTTATGTTACGTTGAAACAAACGAAAGTGTGTCTAAAGCGCGCACGATAGATCTAATCGTTTCGTTTTGCAAAGTATTCAATAATGGAGTTTATTTACCTTTGATTTGAGTTTGCATTGTTGTTAGGAGAGGCTTTGTATAACGTTGATGATTTGCGTTAGTCGATATTGTTGGAGAATTTTCGGGATCTGCATGTTTATTACTGTCGATAGAAATTTCCCGATGGATATCGAAGGTCGTGAATGTTCCCGGAAGTAGAGGAAATGTGTATGACGTAAGCCAGTGATGACGATCTTTAGTTCGATTGGTGGCAGTGCGTCATTTCTACCGTGTACCAAATTGTTCGAGAAGAGAGAAAGGTTATTTAATCGTGTGCCGAGTTGCTGTCGAGAGATAGTAAAGTTGTTGATAGTGATTTAAAGAGTTGCTGTGAAAGTTGTTGAGTTGAGTTGAGAATTGTATGCAGTTGTTGGTGTGTGCTGAATAAAAAGTGGAAAACTTCATACGTCGACTTAGTGACTTGTATGCTGCTTGAGCGGGTTGCGTGAATAAACGAATCTGAGCTACACTCATCAGTACTTCAGCATTGGGGCTGAATCGGATACTGATAAAGGAAAACACCAACATCGAATCGAGTGTAACAGTCAGCATTAACAGAAATTGTCTACTTTCTTGGCTTAACAATGACATGTAAAAACCATTAGACAACTTTTCCACAGCTCCTTATGGCAGACATAAGCTGTGCAATAATTCTAAACTTTACAAGCTAAGCTATAAACCCTTAAACATCCTAAAAACAGGCAAGTAAATTGTAGCAAGAAAATAAGTATTTGTACAAAATAAAAATTTATAGAAACAGAAAAGAAGGAAACAAGAGCGGAAGCAAGTAATTACCTTGTCCATGAGTCAATGCAAATCTCACAGAAGTTGTGCCCGCATGCTAAAATCATCTCTGCCTTTCGCTCCATGCATATACAGCATTCATTATCATCCTCCTCCCCTCTGTTCTCCAAGTCAAAACTGCCACAGGACAAACATTCATTGCTTACCATTCATTGAAAAATAAGCCAAATTAATTCTAATGAAACAAATTGCTATTCATGGGGGTAGGTAAGTTAGTTTACATTTCTGGATACACGGCCTTGTGCAGCGATTACCACAGGAACCTGAAGAAGTAAACATTGCCAACGAGATTGAGATCAACAGACTAAATAATTTAGGCAAATCTACAACAGGCCAGCTGAAACTGAATAGATGGAGCAAATCTGGCCAGTCTCAGCTACGCTTTACGGCAATAATATAATTATGTAATAATCAAACACAGCTGTTTTGTCGCAGTGAACTTACACATGTATTTCCATATTGATGGTTAATCTGACAGTACACAAAAAAACAACTACAATCATTCATTATTTATAGGAGTAGTGTTACAAATGAAGACACTATACTATAGACTAAAATTATAATCTGCACACTGACTGGAAATGCACATAATAATAACAATAATAATAATAATAATTATTATTATTATTATTATTATTATCATTATTTAAACATGATTATTATTAATATTATTGGTCTTACTCATTAAATATGGTGGAAGCTGTGACCTCAGTTGGACGTGGAGACTGCAGGTTGGACAACATGGACACCTGTTCTGAGATTTCCTTGTGCATCAGGGCATATTGCCGAAGTGTCAGTGACCGACAGGAGTCAACGCTCTTTGTTCTAGTGTTGATCTGAAAGAAAAGAGTTGCGCGAATCAAATATAAAGTAAAATAAATAAATAATTATTAAAGCCCAAATCAAATGGATGTAAATAAAAAAATCTTAAGGTGAAAAAGGTGGAAGCTATATCAATAAATGAATTAAAACCAAAACTCAAATGCTATTATAATTATCAATAAAATATAACATTTTATTAAAAAAATGTATTATTTGTATTATACAATTTTTCAGTTCTTATTGTACTGTTTTAACTAGCGTCAACCTTAAGTTTAACTATTCTTATAGCGTCAACCTTAAGTTTATCTATTCTTATCTAATCCTAGATTCTAGGTCCAAAGCAAATTGTTTAAAAATAATACATACATTAAATCAATGTATCTTCCTTCTTCTCACTCTCTGTATGCTGTTTATATAGGTGAGATTGTCAACATCAACACTACTTCACACCTTGAGGTTTTAACATTCAAATTATGTATCCTATTATTATTAACATTCAAATGCTTTTCAGCTTTACCTTGTAGCACCGAATTCGGACAGTTGCTTTCCACAAAAATGTGTCATCTGTCCCTTTCTTCACCACAAACTGCAGCTGTTTGCCTCTGCTGTCACTAAATGTGCTTGTACTGGGGGGAAAAA
This sequence comes from Oncomelania hupensis, assembly GCA_036898135.1. Lineage (NCBI taxonomy): Eukaryota > Metazoa > Mollusca > Gastropoda > Littorinimorpha > Pomatiopsidae > Oncomelania > Oncomelania hupensis. Next base: position 31,242,363 of record CM072517.1, on the reverse strand, counting down.
TCACGTCATTAAATTATTAATTTAAAAAAAAATTCTTGTTGCTTTGTAGAAGTTATAATTAAAACCAATCATTCACAAGGGAGGCACACTAACACACAAATATTCCAAACTGATCTTCACAAACCTGGAGTTGGACCTTAACGAGTTAAACTGACCTGCCTCACAGAAGAGCTCACTGGCTTCAATTAACAAGGGGGTTTGAAATTTTGAAAACATATATCTATGATTGATTTAATACTTCAAAGGAAAAGACAATTTATATTATTAGTAATAGTTTGCAATATTTATTTACATCCCAAACTATAAGCTGTTTCACCATTTCAATGTTTTTAGGTCCCGAGATATTCACAGATGTCGGGACCAATTGTGTTTTTAATTGTGTTTTTAATTGTTACTTTTAATGATTTATGCCATTCCCAGACGCGCAAAGCAAATTCTTCTATGTGTTACATTTGAAGCGAATAAAGAATCTTATGTCTTATGTCTTATCTTATGTCTTATGTCTTAAAGGGGTGCAAGCAGAGTGACTGACCCAAGCCTCAATACTTGTTTCTGCCCAGATGAGAGCTTGAAAGTACTTTGCGAAACCCAATGAAACAGAGTGCCAAGCCTGAACCCTATTATCCTATGCATAATAGAATGGTGTGCAAGGAGAAGAAGATAACTGTGGAGGAACTGAATGCCCAGGGTTGCATCTTGTGGGCCATATAGTTTAGTTGTGACGCTGTATTAATGAAATGATATGTTTTAAACTTTATATTACAATAAATTCAATAGTAGAATATAAGGAGTGAACAACTAAAAACTCTGTGTACTTCTCAGTGCTTTTACATTTTATTTCTTAATAATTCTCTCTCTCTTCTCCCTCCCTCTCTTTCTTGTGGTTATAGACAGAGCAACATGCAAGGAGCTTCTTGCTGAGAATACACATGGTTGAACTGTAGAGCCTCCATCAGACATATTTGCCCCAACCTTCCCCCCTACTACCCCAACAATCCCACCCAGTTGCAAACATAAATAATCTGTAGCTGCATAAATGTTCACTACCTGGGCAAAATAAAATCCATACCTACACGTGAATTTCTTTGACAAATAGTGATTGCTTGCTTAAAGAAAAAATGAAATACGCAGCAATTGTTTGAGGTGACAAAAATGAAATGAGGGTTACAAAACTTATTTTTCACTAAAAAATCATCATCTCCCACCTAAACACAAAGTTTCACAATAATCTTATCAGTAGTTTGGGAGAAAACGTAATTACACTGTGTATAAGGGCAGCAAGAAGGTGACCACAGAGTCAGAAAGGATAATCCATGTCATCGACCACAATTAACGTAAGAAGGAGTGTCCATCTGCCCTTATAAAATCTCTGTTATCAGCGCATGCAAATCATGACAACTTGGTGCATGTTTGACAATCTGTAACTTTGATGCTTGACAAAAATACATAAATGGGCGTGTTAAGAGACATGGCTAAGGAAGATCAGCCTACGACAAATGTTTTTCTTCATGCACATTTTAATGGAGGATGAGATGAATGAAGCCACCCAGTTTATCTCTTGCTTGTGTAATAACCCATTTTCAAGACATACTCGAATGACATTTATTACAGTATTGTCAAACTGATGAACTATTTGTCACAATCAGTCTAAATAGCCAGTATTCACTCAGAACTTGTTTCTGTCAACACTAATTGTAACTTACATTTCATAACTCTAATTATACCTATACACCCACCTTCTACTCTAACAAGAATAAAACAGAGTTACAGTCAAAACACAGTTTCAATGAAAACGAACAATATGACAGAATTTTTGGGTCAAATGTAGGTTTTTTTCATTTTAGTATTTTGGAGGGAACACACAGAAAGACTTCTCAGACTACTTCACATCTGCATAGTCCTGCTATCCCTCATAAATCATTTGGAAATGGCAAAGGAAAACTTGGAGAGGAAATTTGTTATCTTAATAGTTCCAGCTGAGGTGAGGCTAGAAAAGAGTGGGGTTAACCTCTGACCTCCCAACTGATGAGTGACATTAAACACCAAATAGCTTAGTAACTGAGCCACGGAACTCATTAAAGTGTGTTAGACTTGTTCATTGGGTTAATCTTATTTTATCCTACAGTATAAGTGGTTTACTTCCAATTTTTCTGTGAGTGTTGCAAAACAGAATTTAAAGGACATAAATTTAAGATTCTCTTGTTGAATAATTTTTCCTTTCATTAATTTGCTGTTTTGGGAAATGGACTTACATTTTGTATATATGTAGTGTTTGGAATCATTGTAAAGGTCATTGTTTGTTTGTTTGTTTGTAGATTATAGTCACACGACACTTTCGCATATAGGTGACTACTGGACCGATTTATACTGACACCAGCGGGCCAGTTGTTGGTAAAGGGGAAAATAATATGATCACACGTTGACCAATCAGGGATTCGAACTAGCGACCTTTCGGTTACTAGCAGGACGCTCTTACCAACTGAGCTACCCGGCCCCACGGTCATTGTTTATACATTAACCCTGTTTTATACTTGTTAGAATAGAAAGTGGGAATCAGTAGCTTCCAAATTTATACAACTGCAAATGATAGCAAAGCTCACTGTGACTGCAGTAGTATGCTTTCAGCATTGGGAGGAAGCTTTTATTTTTTAGCACAGGTGTGAACTGAGTCATGCCAGTGGCTAGCCCGAGCACCTATGCCTGTGACGCCTCTCCCTTTGGTTATCTATTGAGTGGTGTGGCCAAGTGGGCTAAGGCAGGACTAACTTGCCTTGTCCCACAAGCCAGAAACCAATGGCGCCTGACAGGTGTGGGTTTGATCCAGCAACTGGGCGTTATGTTTCTCCGAATATTATTTACATTCGACTCGGGCAACGTTTCGGAGGTTTTCTCCGGGTACTCCGGTTTGCTCCCCTAGCAAAATGTCAAAAATCGCAAATAATGTTAGGTAGGTTGGGTTTGGGTGCGCCACAGGCTGCGACTATGCCTTTCCCAGGGAAGGCGGCCCAGAGTTTCCCGATAAAAAGGGATAAAAAACTGCAACACCCCCCCCCCCCCCCCCAAAAAAAAAAAAATAATAATACAAGGTCCCAAACTATAGCAAGCGAAAATTGCGGGGTTATCGCAGTTTTCAAATCTATATGAACAAACTCGAAGGGTTCTACCCATAGAAGGCACTCGTTCATTTCAGCAGTGATTCATGCAAACAAACAAAATAAGAAATATGCTCTGTCTATTTTCAAACCCCTTCAATTTCGGTAAACGATCACTTCACGGAAGTCAGCTCCTCTTACAGCAACTATAACTTCCGTCGGTAGTAACCGGTTTTGGTTTTAGCATGAACTGTCAACTTCTGTTGGTTGTGCGTTCACTTTCCCTTTCAGGATGCATGCAAAGACTTTTTTTTCCTTCTGGGAAGGGCTTAATAATAAGAGAAAGATTGAAATGTAACTTACATGGAAACGCTCCTGCTGTTGCTATTTTAGGGATTAAATAAAAGTGCTGATGATTAATGAAAAATAGTCCACTGCATTTGAGCATATATCTATCTACACAGTAGCAGTTGAAACCAATGTACATGCGTGACAAGATAAACTACAATGTCACTAAGCATTCAGCTGTGTTATGTGTTATAAATGAGCAATCAGTTGTTGTTCATTCCTTTAGAGACTTTTTTAATGTGTTTACTTAATCCCCATCACCTCTATTACCGTTTGCCCTCTGACAGGAGATTGTGTTAAGGTCTTTGTTTTGTTTGTGTGTTTTGCTTTATGTAACTATTTACTTATTCATGTTGTAATTTACCAGCACCTTACATGTTATTCATCACAATGAATTACTCTTGTTTTGAGAGATATGTGCACTATATAAATCTATGTATTATTATTATTCATAGTATTATAGACCGATTTTAAAGGTGCATTAAGATATGGTGTTGGTTGTGTGCAGTTTCCAGTTAATATGATGAATGCTAGCGAGGAATCACACCAATTAGAGGGAAAGAGAGAGTATTAATAAAAGTGAGAACATGGAGAGAGATGGGAGGGAGAGAGAGAGAGAGAGAGAGAGAGAAAGAAAAAAATAGAGAGAATGTAAAAAAATAAAAACAAAATCAGAAGTTAATAAAAGTGTTGACACATCAAATAATAACACAATGCAACATCTACTATCCACTTATAGAACATATATTTATTATATTTACGTACTTCTGCCCCACTTCCGTTATTTAGAATGGATGAGAAAATGCACACATATACATATCTGTACACTGTTTTAAAATTATTGGTATTATTCACTTGAGTTTAAAAGAAACAAAAAACTTTCTAAGAAAATGTGTGTAATCAGTCAATATTACTATACAGCTCTTTCCGATAATGTGTAATAATAATAATAATTGATGAAAACTGACAGTTTGCTCTAAGCTCTCACAAGCATTCACACTCACATGCCTTTCACAAAAAAGGAATACAATGTACAGTGAACTCTAGCTACTTCACAGTTCGACATTCACGATTTCGCTGATTTTTTTCATTATATTCAGTAACATTCTTAATATTTTTACTTTAATATTATAATATTTCAATATTTGTGCCTGTTTTAGATTAGGGTACTGTACATACATAAGGTGTTCTGTACATTAAAGGGTGGTTTGTTAACAGTATGTACGGGGAGGGTTTTACTGTAACTTTCAACTTTTTTCATGGTGAGTAAAATACTGTACAATCGTACAGTGCCGTAATAATCTTTTTTTTTTTTTTATGTATGCCTACTGTTTTATTGCCTAACATTTGTGCCTGTGTACTGTATGTACATGTCACGTGGGGTTTATGGGCTCTGCACAATGGAATTATGGACCCTCACGTTTATTCGGTGGGAACTGCTAGTAAGTCACCCTATGAATTACTTTAATAAATTTATTTGTTTAGCTCGTTCTGTGTTAAGGTTGGGGTACAGAAATAGATAGAAAAATGGTAAAAGATTACTGTCACACTAGCTTTCACACGGCTATGAATCATATGTAGTCCAGCCACTTGATAACAGTTAAAATCACACATTTATTTCTTCTACTCTATACAAGATTCTCTAAGTACTAATCTAACTTAAAAAGTCTCAGTTACTGCTAATAGTTCGATCGCTGATAGTCTAGGCAGCTGTTATATCTTCCTCGGGCACTTTGCTATTATATTTCATGTAGATTTGGACTACTGTGGTCCGTTTTACAATTTCTGAAGAGTTGGACTACTGTGGTCCGTTTGCGATCAGTTTAAGTGCACCTTCGTTGATTACACTTAACTTTCTGATGGGGCGGTCGAAGTCCTTATGTGAGGTAGCTTCTGGTACACCTTTGTCGTTGTGTAGTTGGGTTCCCTTGCCACGCTGTGGGGTCTGACAGGGTGTTTTTCAAGGTAGCTCTTTCCGACTTGTGCGGTAGAGGCTCCTCAACCAACTCGTCGTTTCTGTGGAGTGGGACGCACAGGATAGCTCGCCTGCTCGTCTGTAATATAAGAGACGAAATTCTGCACAACCCTGAATACTCGGTTTGTGCAGAGCATCTCACTGAAAGCCAAAGTAGCCCTCAGTGATAGCTCCACATCTCTATACATAAGCGACGAACATTCTGCTACTTCCGGGGTCCACTGGAATCTCACTCTAAATTCCTATACATTCATAAATATCAATCGTGTCTAACTATACACATACAGAATTAATAATATTATAAACATTCAGTGGTACAGCCACTGGTCTGCAAACATACATATAAGTTAAACAACAGTGGTTCCGTACGGGATGCAACATGGCGGCGCAACCGGTCGTGTTTCGCCACGTGTTCGGCTTTTCCACATGGTCACGCAAATTCGGATTAACAATTCACATTTATGCATAGCAAATTCCACAAACATAATTTCAACAATAATATAAATATATCACAATGAAACAGAAGGGTGTTCATTTACCTGTTTGACAAGTTCAGGCCCGTTGCGACTTAAGAGATTTCTGAGATTCTAAGTCCTGCTTCCTGGTCTATGAGTGAAGAGACTTCTCTAGCTGTGGAGATGTTGACTCTACCTCGTCTCACACACGACTGATTCAAACTGCGCTAGGATTTGACACAGTCAGAACTGCTCCAACCGCTTAGCCTGCTGCTGATTGGTTAAAACGGTCAGATTCAAAGCTCAAGTGCTGACTCACTGCGATGTGTGTGGCTAGCTCGCTGTGTGTGGCCTGCTGTGTACCTTAATTGCTGCTGTGTAATATACTGACTCTCTACTGTTACAATTACTACACAAGGCTGAATAGTAATAGGCAGAGTTAAAACTAGCCAGTTCATGACAGTACATACTGTAGATATCTGTACCTTACTGTAAAGGGTGGTTTGTTAACAATACATAAAGGGAAAGTTTCAAAAGTTCAAATACACTTAAATAAATACTGTAAATATGGTGTCCCTACTTCATGGATTTTCAGCTATCGCGGTCGGTCTCGGAACCTATCTACCGCGATAAACAAGGGTTCACTGTTGAACATAAAAGTAAAATTTGGAGCAATGGACTGACCAAATGACAGACAACTGTGTTCCTCCTGAAAGATGGCCCATGATAATAATAATAATAATAATAATAATAATAATAATAATAATAATAATAATAATAAGGTATTTTATAAAGCGGCAATTCAAGCTGACAGTTTGCCCGTTTCTTCGTTTTGTGGATGACATTGCTGGATTGGCTGGAGAGGAACAAGAACTTGGACAGCTGGTACAGAGGCTTGACACCACCTCCAGAGCTTATGGAATGGAAATAAGTGCAGAATGATGACCAACAACACCAATGGCATCAACACGGACATCAAAGTTCAAGGCCAATCCCTCAACACAGATATTTGGGAGCCATTGTGTCAGACAATGGGTCCCAACAGGAAGTCTTCTCCAGTATCGCACAAACAACTGCTGCCCTGACAAGGTTGAAGCCCATTTGGAAAGACAGGACCATCAGTCTACATTCCAAAGACTGCTGCGCTCCCTTGTCATCTCCACCTTCCTATATGTTTGCGGTGCATGGACCCTCACAGCAGATCTACAACGAAGAATACAAAGCATGGAGATGAGGTGCTACAGAAGACTTCTGGGCATTTACTATACCCAACACATCACCAACGACGAAGTACAACAGACCATCACACAAGCCATTGGACAACACGATGACCTGCTCACATTGTGAAGAAATGGAAACTCCGAAGGTATGGCCACGTCACCAGATCATCAGGCCTTGCAAAGACCATTCTGCAAGGCACAGTGCAAGGAGGTAGATGAAGAGGGAGACCGAAAAAGAGGTGGGAGGACAACATTCGAGAATGGACTGGTTTGACACTGAGCGAAGCCATCAGGGCTGCTGAGGACAGAGAAAGATGGAGTATGCTGGTTAAACGATCATCTGTGGTGCCCCTAGACCTCCGGGTTACAGGACAAGATAGGATAGGATAGGATAGTTTGTCCTAAGTGCTCACACTGCATTTATACACAAATGCGTGCGCACATTAACAAGGAAAAAAAGCACATTTTTAAAAAAAAGAAGACATTGCAGTATAAACATAAAGATAAATATAGCATAGATAATAAAACAATGTTAAAAAAGTCTTTCAATAAATTACAGTATAAACATGCAGATAAATTTAGCACAGATAACACAGTAAAATACTAAAATGCACATGCATCGTTGAAATGGCAAAATATACATTTTTAATAATTGTAAGACATCTAATAATACATTTAAATTCAATTAAATTATACGAACAGTGTGCTAGTGAAGGGGGGAGGGGCAGGAGAGATAGCAATTTTTCAATTATTTTAAACGTGACATAAAAACATGTTGTTAAAAGAAGATTGTGATACTTTTAAAATATTATAATTAAACAATTATTTTTTCTGGTACTACTGATATAATCCTAGTGAATTTGGTATCGCTCAGCTGTCTGTGTCGAAGTGAGGCTACTTAATCCAGTAGCTTCCTGATGTAAGTGTGGGCAACTTCACTCTGTTTCATCCACTGGCTGCAGTTGTTAATCCAGTGTTGTTATGATGTCACTACTTTCATTCAGCTCAGCAAACACAGATATGGTGTCCAAACATCTTCTGGGCTGAAAATCTGTGCAAATAAAGAAATAAGAACTATGACTTCAATTATACAGACCAAGATATATAGTATTAAGTATGGAAATTAAAATATATATCAATAAATTTTATTTTTAAAAAAAAAAATATATATATATATACGCACCGGAATGTGTCAACATTTTTCTTTGTGACGGAAAGAGCGCTATTTAAATGTAAGGGTTCGGGTAAGGGTTAGTTGCAGTTCTATCACTAGCCCTTGCCTTAACCCTTCCCGCCCCAAAAACCCATCTGCCTTCTTGGATTCTTAAATTGTATGAAACCAAGTGAGGACGCTATCCGGCGTCAATAAACGGTTCGAAAATATTCCCAAACGGTTGGTAAAAGTCAGCTGACCTAGATACGACTATGCGTGACCTACTTTGTCGCCTAGAGGGGACGAAAGTTACTTTTTTCTCAAGTTTTCGTAGCTTTTAAGTTCTCCCGTAATGTGTCAACTTGCGATGTTGACACTTTCCGGGAGGCCGTTGCACAACTGCTGTTGTACTAACGGTTGTGCAGGTTGACAGATTCCGGTATTTATAAGACTATATATATATATATATATATATATGTGTGTGTGTGTGTGTGTCCGTTGGAAGCCATATCTCAAGAATCACTGAATGGATTTTGACCAAACTTCATATGTACATTACCTAGGTTAGTGGCCTGCCTCCTGTGCCATCACATTAGCTCTACCACAAAGGTCAAGGTCCCAGGGCCACTTTATTGCTATTTTTTATTGCTCAATATCTCAAAAACAGCTAAAGCAATTTTTGTTGAGGTTTGGTATACAAATACTTCAAATCATGGGCCATCCTTCCATAGCAGTCTGGTTGTCAGTCAGTTGGTCCGTCGTCAATCTCTTCAAATAAGGTTCCCCCTCTCTCCCTTCCCTCCTCTCCCCCCAAAAAAGTCTGTTTACGGTAACATAGGGGAAAAAAAAAGGTCGATTGGTTGGCTTACTTTTTTTTTGGAGGGGAGGGGGGCGGGGGTCTTTTCACCTTGGGCGCGATTTTCGTTTTTGTTTTTTTTCCCCAGACAATCTCCCCAAAAAGTGTAGGGTTGGGCTTGGTCTGGTTACTGATAAGGGGGAGAGGGGGGGGGGGAAGCCTAGCATTTTTGTTTAAAACAAAAATGTTGTCTTATCTCAATAACTGAACCAAGTTCATAACTTATTTGTTTTCCTTGACGGATACTTTCACTACTGCTAAGCAGGTTATATTATTTCTCATTGTACATTCTCAAAGGTCAAGGTCACTGTACTTTTCCGTTTTGTAAACATGTTTTGCGCTGTATCTAAAATTGGTTGAGTCAATTTTTTATAATTTTTTGCTTGCAGATAGTTTATATAGTGTCCTATAAGAGAGTTTACATTATTTGTGTGCATGTGTTTGTGTGTGTCACTACATGTGCGTCTATTCCTATTCAATAGTAATAGTGTCCTTATCGTTCTATCAACTTGTGAAACTAATGTTTTGCAATAAAGAACTGTAGAATTTGTGAGCCATTGTAGCAAGGAAGGATGAAGACAAACGTGTTTCTTATAAAGAAATTTTTTAAAAAATTAAAAATAACTTTCTTGGATGCTGAAACCACATGCAATCTTTTTGTCTCACCAACTCATGCTTTTATTTTTTTTTTTTTAGCTGACTAAGCTTCTATCAACTTAATCAAGTATTACTGAATCAAAAAGCTGCCTCTCAAGTTATTTGCAGACAAATATGAGTTGCATTCTGAAAACTGTCAGCAGGTTGCACATATTTCTATAGACTACTATCTTTGGCTCTTATAAAATGTAGTACAAATGTTAAAGAGTAAAGTAGCATTCTGACTTTCAGCACCACTGTACAATAATAATCCTATCCTATCCTGTCCCGTAACCCTGAGGTCGTAGGGGCACCACAGATGATCGTTTAACCAGCACACTCCATCTTTCTCTGTCCTCAGCAGCCCTGATGGCTTCGCTCAGTGTCAAACCAGTCCATTCTCGAATGTTGTCCTCCCACCTATTTTTTGGTCTCCCTCTTCTTCTACCTCCTAGCACTGTGCCTTGCAGAATAGTCTTTGCAAGGCCTGATGATCTGTTGACGTGGCCATACCATCGGAGTTTCTGTTTCTTCACCACTGTGAGCATGTCATCGTGTTGTCCAATGGCTTGTGTGATGGTCTGTCGGACTTCATCGTTGGTGATGTGTTGGGTATAGTAAATGCCCAGAAGTCTTCTGTAGCACCTCATCTCCATGCTTTGCATTCTTCGTTGGAGATCTGCTGTGAGGGTCCATGCTTCGCAAGCATATAGGAAGATGGAGATGACAAGGGAGCGCAGCAGTCTTACTTTGGAATGTAGACTGATGGTCCTGTCTTTCCAAATGGGCTTCAACCTTGTCAGGGCAGCAGTTGTTTGTGCGATCCTGGAGAGGACTTCCTGTCGGGACCCATTGTCTGATACAATGGCTCCTAAATATTTGAAGCTATGCACTGTGTTGAGGGATTGGCTTTGGACTTTGATGTCCGTGTTGATGCCTTTGGTGTTGTTGGTCATCATTTTGGTCTTCTCTGCACTTATTTCCATTCCATAAGATCTGGAGGTGGTGTCAAGCCTCTGTACCAGCTGTCCAAGTTCTTGTTTCTCTCCAGCCAATCCATCAATGTCATTCGCAAAACAATAATAATAATAATAATAATAATAATACTGAATAGCAATTTAAATCAGCTATACCTCTTCCAAATCCAGCTCATCTTGCCCAGACTCACAGTCATAGTGTGACTGTCACTTCATATCCTTGGGCTGGCTGGCTAATTTGCAACATGTTGCCTTATCAGGGCCTGCAACAACAAAAAATACAGTATAAAGCTTAAAATCATCAGTTGCAAATTTACAGGGCAAAATTACCTCATGTACAAAAATAATCAAAACCTTAGACAGGTAAGTCAGTATTTTTCTGTTCTTTGTTTGGTTATCACTGTTCCAGCAGTTCAAAGTACTTTGATTTCATAACATTAACATGCAAGTCTCACCAGGCGATCAGGCTATAGAACATTTTGGCATTTTACACTCTGAATAAAACTGCATAACTCCACTGATTAAGGATTTGATAAAATCGGGTTTGTAAATTTCACTGCATAATTTATATAAATTATAATACAACTTTATTGTCCAAAAAATAAAAAGATACTGAAATTTGGCCTTTGGAAATCTCCACTGGATGAGAGTATATACCAAGGTCTAGTTTGTGCATAAATGCATTCCATCGCATGGACTGCAGATACCCTGACACTCATTGCCACTTACACCCCCAAAAAATCCAGGAAGGACTAGGTCCCTTTCCCCACACCCGTTTGCCCAAGATTGTCCTCAGCTCTCTGGCGTTAGACAATGAGCGGTTAATAATAATAATAAAAATAAATGAGCAAGTTGGCGTTCCAGGGGCTTGAGTTAGATTCTCTATCATCATGTGAGCAGTTCTTGAGCTGGAAAAGCACTATAAATATAAGAGCTATACGCTAAAACAATAAGATAAAAAACAAATGAACGTTATACTATAATTTTTACATGCGCAGTGAAAATTCACATCATGATGCATTGATGGAACTCCAGTCTGGAATGTTGGAGAGGTGAAAACATGGGAGCCCTCATCATTATAAAGACAGTTGGTGACTAGAGGCGCTGTAGAAAATCCCCTACGACAATAACCTGCAGACCACCACAAAATTGTTTGCTTCCCCTGATACCACGATGGTCCGTACTGTTACAACATGTTCAACCTCAAAAATAGTAGTCAATAATGGAATTCATATACAGCACAGGTTAATTTCACGTAAAACCTTTTTCAAGCTCAACAGCTGCTCAAGGTATTGGCCGATACAGAACCTAATTCAAGCCACACAAGGCACCCCAATAAAACTTGAACAATCCCAGTATTGAAATACAACAACCAAGTGTTCCCTCATAATATAAGTGATAGCTTAACCCACCCACCCACACCTACCATCTAGAGCACTGCACATCTTAGTACAACATTGCGCGTCTTATTACAAACCTTCACAACAGTTCCATTCAACTTTCTACAGTATACATTTAAAAACAAATTCATATATATATATATCATAAACAGTAGTAGAACACACATACTCACATGCATAATGATAAACACACAAAAATGTCACCCACTAAACTCAAAGAATATTGATGAAAAGTGTTTTATTTCCCACTCAACCATCCCCTTTCCCTCTCTCCACCCCTTCCCCCAAAAGAACAAAAAGTAATACATAAATTATGCAAGAAAGATGTATTAATTTTCATTTCATACACATTAAAATACATCAAACTTTCCTGTAACATTCCATTATCTGATTTAGATTAATTTTATTCTTCTCCTTCAGCATAATAATACATAAAATCCCTAGATCAGCGAACAGTCTTCAATATTAACTAGTAAATTTATCTTTTATTGGTTACTGTTGTAATTTACATTGGTGAGAAAATGTTATTATTGATTAGCACAATCAATGATTAAGAAGTGAATGACAATCATAACATTTGAAAAAAAATCCTACCTGATCAAATATTTTGGCGCTGATCATGCTGATTTCTTCAACAATCAGTACGTTGGTTGTTAAAAATGTGTTGCACAATTTTGCTTTTTGAACGTACATCCGAGACAGCCTTCTCTTTAGTGTATCCCATCCATGTTGCCTGTCCAGCGATACAAAGTTTCGCCATTGGCATTTGTGAAACTGCTTTGCTGATATTCCCATTTGAAGCAGTAACAGCAACTTTGCTGCCCATTTCACCAAGTACCATTGCACTTTATCGTGCAAGAAATGTTTTGCTACTGCCTGACTATCTGATCTAAGGCATTTTTGTGAATCTCGACGGCACTTTTATTTACTGCCGTATCACCTCACTTTCGTGAAGTGATCATGAAAAAGGTAATTTTTTTGACAATTTTACCATAATTGACCGGGTTTAAAAATAGAGCATATTTCTTATTTTGTTTGTTTGCGTGAATCACTGCTAAAATGAATGAGTTGCCTTCTTAGGAGAGAACTCTTCGAGTTTGTTCATATAGATTTGAAAACTGCGATGACCCGCAATTTTCGCTTGCTCCAGTTTGGGACCTTGTATTATAGATAACCAAAGGGAGAAACGTTACAGGCATGGGCGCTTGAGTGTCCAGATACAAGCGCCTGTGCTCTGAAGGAGAAGGGGAAAAAACTAAATGGGACTGAGCAAGTGCTTGTACAATTACACACAGGTAAGCTAGCTAGTACTAGAAGGCCAATAAACCAAATTGAATGCTTCTACTTCTGATGTTTCATTCCCAGTTTCATTTTTTAAAAAAGAACTAAAATTACAGAATCATAATAAGACAAAGAAATGATAGAGAAAGAACATTCAACCAAAATTTATGCAAACTATGCAAGCCTGAAAATACCCAAATGAAATGTCTTCATGCCGGAAACTGTGCAAAGTCAATAAGCTTTATGCTGGATTTCCGGCATATGCCAGATGATTTGCACCCCTAAAAGTAACCAATGGAAACTTTAAAAGTTTAACATTAAATTAATGGTAAGTTGTAAATTTATGGTAAATGTCAAGTCTAAGCTGAACATACTGGCAATACTTATGTAAAGCTGGACATCTGAGTAACAGTAATAATAGATGATGCTTACATGTGGTTCAAGTCTTCGACAGATTTGAGAAAGTCAGCATAGGTAAGTGTCGCGAGCTGACTTAGAACTGTGATGTGAGCAGTCAGTTTACCCTGTTGATGCTTCAACTCAGCAAGACTCTGGTCAACACTGGGACCTTGCCCCATTCTGGATGGAATGTAACACCACTGAAGGTAGGTGCTAAGAAGTTAGATTTGTACTGAATATGGAATAACGATTCAGCTCATGGAGATTCCTGGGGAAGAAAAAATATATTTATATATACCGATGAAAATAATAAAATTCATATATATTTTCAATCAATTCATTTTGTGTAATAATAATAACTGATTCCATAACTTCCTGCTCTGGTAAGGAGCGGGAAGACTGATAATAAAAAGGACGACATACACATGAATGCACACACACACACCTAAAATGATAAATATAACTATAATTTAATAATAACAATATATAAAGTGAAACACCTGACACAAACTGTAGTGCATTTCAATAATTTGGCTGCCAACAAGGGAATATTATTACACAAATCAGGTGGCCAGTCTATATATAATAGACTAAAGGGAAACACCTGAAACAAACTGTAGTGCAACTCCGATGGTATGGCCACGTCGGCAAGAGCATCAGGCCTTGCAAAGACCATCCTACAAGGTACGGTGCAAGGAGGCAGAAGAAGAGGGAGACAGAAAAAGAGGTAGGAGGACAACATTCGAGAATAGACTGGTCTGACACTGAGTGAAGCCATAAGGGTTGCTGTGGACAGAGAAAGATGGAAAACGCTCGTTAAACGATCATCCGTGATGCCGCCCCGACTTTTGAGTTACGGGATAGGATAGAATAGGAGAGGATAGTGCATTTCAATCAATTTGGCTATCCACGAGGCAATATTATTACATAGATCAGGTGGCCAGTCTAACGGACAGGAAAACGTGTCGCAAACTGCTTGTATTACTAATTTATAAACAAAATATTTCGTATTCCAACCATAATAATCGATAGTCAATAATACTCAATAGTCGATAGTTTCACTTGAAATCCTAAACTCGGTTCAATTATTAACATTATATGGTTTCATAGAGGCTTTCACAAAGTCTTCTTGTATCAGTCAAACCACACGTGGTGATTAACTTCTAAGGCACCTACAGCTGGTGGTGTTGAGTGACGCAAATCACCATTGATCATCTGAAGGGGTGTATGTAACAGATGTAAACACAGCCACAATCACCGGAATCATTTCCGGTAGACCTTGAGTTCACTTCCTTTTCCAATTTCTGTGTTTCGTTTTGTTCCGTGGCTTTCTGTGAAAAGACACCCAATAAGTATACAATTTTTAGAATAGATATCTTATCTATTCTTTTGCCTCCTGGATTTTTTTTTAAAATATGGAATTAAATGAATTTAAATATCCATATTAAAACAGACGATCAGTATAGATCCACAGTAAACTTATCAGAGATGTTTAGTGAGTTTCAACAACACTTTTAATATATTTTTATAACACTAGGCATAGTAACAGGAAAAAACCCGGGTTAGGGTATCTCTAAACTCTCATGTCGTCTGCTATATTCAAGATGATTTAATTTGCCTTTTTATTTTTTTATTTTATTTTATAGATTACCGTTGCTGCATGTTATGCCGAAAGAACGACAATAAATTAAACTTTGTTTAATTTTTTTTTAAACATGAAGAAGAAGATTACGGTAAACTTTTATTTACAACAGAAGTGCAAATGTTCATCCTGAACACCTTTAAAATTCTTCTGGAAAAGGTCTTTTCCATACAGGAATCCAAATTTGAGTATGATGAATAATTAGCATACTATCTTTAGTATTCTCCGAACAACCGCAAATGGAACCGGACAAGTAAAAATGCCCTCAATAAAAGGTTATTCAAAAAGCCTTAACCATGACTAAACTAAACTAAACTAAACTTGTGTTCTACGTCATTAAATTCTGTGTACACATTGACGGATGGAAGGTGACAGAAAAAGTACACAGTGTCAGTTCTAGGATAGTTTTGGCGACTGACTGGCTATCGAAGGGCGACACACCTGTTGAATACACAAGTTAAAACGTTTTTTGGGTAAGTTTTGCACAACTTTTCCTCGACATTTTGAGTTTTTTAAAGATAGTTATTGATGTATTCCTTTGCATTTGCGCTGTTTCTGTGTAAACTTTACACCTGTGACTGTGTCAGTGTGGGAATTCTGTCGGGATCGTTTCCGCCATGGGATCGCATTCCCTTTTCACACAGAATTAAAAGTTTGTATAAGGAAGTGTCGGCTCTCATACCTTTTTTTTTGGGAGATTTTGTCTTCCTTAAATGACAATTCTATGACTGTAAGAATAACTGCTTCTGATACCTGAGACATTAACTAAGTCTTATTTGACTAAAGTCGTAAAGAGGGAAGGGCAATCATAAATTTAATAATAACTTTATCTATAGGCTACTCTTTAGAAATGTTTAATGTTTTAGGCTATTAATATCACATCTGATTTTTCACAAGTTAGGGCAGATGAATTAACCAGTCGTTCTATATTCACACTTCCAACTTCCATGTCACCTGTCCTAAAAAGCAATATTTTCTTATCTGCTTGTTTACACTGTGAGTGTAAATTCATTTTTAGCACAGATAAGAAAGCAAACATTTTTTTTCTATCTCCTTTGTTAACCCATTTCACTGCCAAGGAAAAACTTTACTGAGTTAGTTACATCACAGATTATACCCAGATGGAAAACTCGTTATGGTTGATTAGGGGTCATAGTGGCAGCTGTGAAAGTGAAGCGCAGAGCAGGAGAGGATCACTGTTTGGCACCGCAACAATGTGTACACCTTCAGTTGCAAAGAGAACTCTTTATTTCGCTATCCACTCAATAAATCAAATTATGTGATAATTACGTATAATTGCATGCTATTTCAAAAATATTTAGGCAAAAAGCCTACGCACACAAGAAAACAATGTGGATTCATTCCTTTGACAGTTTAAAAAATTCCTTTTTGCAGTGATTTGTTAAAACAAAAATGGCAGATTTGTTTACAAATTATAAAAAATAAAAATGGAGGTGTTGCTACTTCTTGCAGCTTTTCCCAAAACATAAAAGAATGGTGTTTATGATCCAAAATGTAGCAAAGCACAAGCTCTTACAAAAATATCTTGAAAAATGTAAAGCCTAAAACAGCTTAGCTTGAGACCACTTGAATTAAATGTTATGTTATCTAATGGTAATGCATAATTATTAAGTACTTTTGTTTTGTTCATAATTATATTAAAATTCACCTTGGCAAATTCATTCCACAGTTGGCTGAACTTTGTTTTGTACATTTATATTGAACATGAGGCTAAGAACCTCACTCTCCAACATTCTCCCCTTTTATCCCGCCTTTTCCTGTTTTTCTCATCACATTCTCTATGTGAGGATCTTCAGACAGGAAAAGGTAAGGCAGGAATATAAAAATAATTAGAACTAAATTCAGTCATAAAAAAATGCAACATCAAAAGCACTTAACTTGAAGTTGAATTTATTGCCAAGTATACATTATGAATACTAAGAATATGTTTTGGTACAATGGCCAATTGAACATACAAGTTGAACATTACAACACTGAAACACTGGAATGATTATAGGCCTACAGCGCTGCAGCGTTACAAAAGTGCAGACACATGAGTTAATTCATATGCATAGACTGAGTCTTGCAGAGCCATTAAACAAAGTACAATAATTAATAATAGTTATGCAATTCTTGATAAATAACAGCATAAATGAATTAATACATAAATACTAATATATGATGCTGTCTCATTAGGTCAAACTATGTGACATTGCAGCAAAAAATTGAAAAGTGACTGAGAGTTGCAGTTTTGATGTTAATGTGTGGTCTTAAGCTTAATAAATTTAATAAAAATAACATTTTAAACAAAATGTCTTTTCTGTTTACAGAGATATGCTTAGTAATAAGGGTGAAGGTGGCGTGTGACAGTGGACAAAAGAAATCTTTTAATAAATTAAAGAAAATCACAGCTAAGCAATTTCCAAACACAGCCCAAGTAAGCACATTACTATTGAAGAAAAAGTATTAATTTACTTTTAGTATAAAGCATTTATCAGTACAAAATGTTGAAATGATAATTTTGTCCTGTCACACGCGACCAATCCATGAAGTATATTTTTTCAAGAAAACAATCAGAACAACTTTAATAAATACCATCCATAGTTTATTTGCCAGTTTACATCTCAAGAAATAAGATATTTTACTATGAATGAATAAGTTCTATTTTAATAAGCATGTACCATCCATATATTTATATATTTTATCTTTGGCACAACCGACACCGACACACCAATGAACACTGAAATCATGAATTTACTTTTAAAAAGATGGTAGTAATTGCAGCATAAAAAAGTAAACAAAAAAGGACAATGCTTTTAAAAAAATGTATAAATTTATATCATTAGTATAAAAGGTTAAAGTGAAAATTTTGTCCTGTCGCACGCGACCAAACTATGAAGCAGTGGTGTTCCTAGGATTAGAGGGCAATAGGACAAAATGTCCTAAATCATAAAACTAATCGGACATCATGTCCTGACTACATAAAAGCAATAGGACATTCAGATTGTGAAGCGAACCGATTAATGGTGCTTCTTTAGAAGACAGTGACTGAGAATAAATATGAATAAAGTAAAACAAAAACTCTGTTGTGTAAACAGTTTAAAAATGCCCTTTTGTTGTTCGACGGAACGTACTAAAGAGTGATAATAGTCTAGCATTGTCCACTATTCAAACTCGTTTTAACGGCTTTGACACTCCAGTTTGTACAGATGTTTCTTGCAGGGATCGCTCTAGTCATAAAACTATCAGACAATGACCACTAATTTCGCAATAGAATCGGACATTTGACGGGACACAGGTGTTTGCATTCGGTCATTTTCCAAACGAATCGGACCATGACCGATGTCTGAGGCCTCGGGACATCACTGATGAAGTTTTTGGTTTTTTTTTACAAGAAAGCAATTAAAACAACTTAATAAATATCAAACATAATTTATTTGTCAGTTTACATCTTAAGAAAGTTCTAAGATATTTTATTATAAATGAATAAGTTCTGTTTTAATAAGCATGTACCGTCCATATACTTTATTTTTTTGTCTTTGTCACAACCGACACGTCACATCCAATGAACACTGAAATCATGAATAACTAGTAGAATTTTTAAAAAGTAAATTGAGTAGAACAAAAAAAAGGTGAATGGCAGATTTACTCATTTGCTTAGCACAAGAAAGATTTAAATAAACTCTGCAAAACAAAGCAGTCAGAAAAGAAAGTACTCTCAAATTAATAATTAAAAAAAATATTTACACAAAATGGCAGAATTAAAAAGTAAAATATCTACGTAGCATATGAAAAAAGTGAAAAGAAATTCTGTACTTAAATTTTTATCATAGAATAAACCCGTTTATGTTAAGATAAAAATATGTTCTTGTAAAAAAAAATTGTAACATTTATTTTTAGTTTAAATAACAGAGAGTCACATTGTATTTGTTGTATTTTTGATGTATGGGTGAGCGGAATGTGTTCCTATCATCTGTGTCCCTGTTTGGTGCATAGATCAGCTTTGCTGGCATATGGGTGGAGTGGGGTGGAGGCGGGCCGCCACCTACTTATGAAAAGAGTTATCATACCTAACTTACGAATGTTAAACAGCTAATGTTCTGAGCTTTCCAATCGCGTGTATTTGCTGACGGTTTAACTATATCAAGAAAAAAAGTCACATTGATGATGACGAGAAAACACATCATTGTCATTTTTTGTCACACTATTGTGTGACAAGATAAGTCATCATAAAGCAGTAAAGGGGTTCAGGGCAAGTGCTCTGCAAGTGAAGTTGGAATACTTAGTTAGAAGATGTATTTTATATCAAAATCAAACTATTGTTAACTACAGTATGTTAACTAACACAGGAGAGATGCAGATAAAAAATAAAGATTGTCATCACTGCATGTCTGTTTATTAGGGAAGTTCTGAGTCGCATGAGGTTTGATATTTTCCTGACTGGCTGAGAAAGAAATACCACAAATAGTTGGCAGGTGCGTAGACCTTGGTATACTATAAAGTAGCATGCTTTGAACTAGAAATTCGCAGGCCTCGTGTTTTTTTCATTGTAGAACTAAAGCCATTACTTGTTGGTTGTGATGTAGTTTGTCTCCCAACCTCTCCCATTCCCTATAACTAAAGTGTTTTATTCTCAACTGTCCTGTAATGTTTTGCTAAATCACTTGTCATTTGCTTTTTTGCTTTTGTTTTATTTATTTATGTATTTATTTATTTATTTTTAGTTGTATTATTATAATTTTTTTTTTAATTTGCTGTAAGGCACTATGAGCTCTAGTGAGGAAGGGAGCAGTACACATTATTATTATTAATATTATTATTAATATATTATTATTATTAATTATTATTATTATTATTATTATTATTATTATTATTATTAACATTATTATTAACATTATTATTAGTTTAAAACTTTACATAATTTACTCTTTTTCCAGTGTCTGCTCCTTGTTCTTTATACTACTAGTTTACAACAACAACTACTACTACTACTACTACTACTACAACTACTACTACTACTAACAGTACTTTAAATGTAGTAGTAGTATTAAATAATTAATTACTGCATACAGTAACTTCCAAAATTGTTTATATTTTTAGGGATAATGTGGAATGAGTGGGAGAAAAAGAGAATTTCAAATAACATCTTGTATAAAGTGGTTCTAAAGTGGTTCTCATGTACAGTAACAAATTGTTTTGTGTGTAATGTTTGTGCAATAACTTGTGTTTCTTGAAAAGGTAGTTTTTGTAGATGCTAATATTATATTGGCATCTTCATAGCAAGACAGTATGGCAGCTGTTTTGTATATTTAGATTGAAAATTTTGCTAGTATAATAAAGGTATTTGTGAACTTTTGAGATTTAAAAAAAATAAATTTTTAAGCCATTCACAGGTATCTAGGGTCGTAAGCAATGTTCATGGCATATTTTGTGACCATCAGAGCTAAATGTGGATTTCTATTAAACACACTCACAGACATATTATATATCTACATACAATGTGTGTGTGTGTGCTTAATAGATTATAAGATTATTTGTAACAATGCAAGTCATTAGTTACATATAATCATTAATGGCTTCTGCGGGTAACCCATCGACCAGCACCAAGATGTGAATCCAGGTCCAGTAGCGAATGAGTGAATGAGCATATAAGACTGTTATTTGTAACAATGCAAGTCATTAGTTACATAAAATCATTAATGCCATGGGCTCTTAATGACTGTTTAAATATAGTGTATACCTGACTTCTTAGAAGTCTTTAGAAAAGAATGGTAAAGAAACAAGAGAGAGAGGGAGAGATGGCTACCATCCTCAACATGTTGGCCCTGAGAAAAGTGAGGTCTAAAACCTCTCTCCTGCAACTGAAAGGTTACACGATAAAATCTGTACCTTGCTTTCAAATTAAGTGCAAGATAATGTAAGGCTGTATCAGATTTGTAATACAGTATTATATAGTTGATGTCCATCTCATGTCACTTTTTTGCCCTCTGTATCAACACTCTCCCCAACACTCTTCAACATCTTCCTAGAGCGCATCATGTCAGATGCTCTTGCAGATCACGAAGGCACAGTCAGCATAGGGGGCAGAGCAATCTCCAATCTTCGTTTTGCGGATGATATTGATGGATTGGCTGGAGAGGAACAAGAACTTGAACAGCTTGTACAGAGGCTTGACACCACCTCCAGAGCTTATGGAATGGAAATAAGTGCAGAGAAGACCAAAATGATGATCAACAACACCAATGGCATCAACACGGACATCAAAGTACAAGGCCAATCCCTCAACACAGTGCACAGCTTCAAATATTTAGGAGCCATTGTGTCAGACAATGGGTCTCGACAGGAAGTCCTCTCCAGGATCGCACAAACAACTGCTGCCCTGACAAGGTTGAAGCCCATTTGGAAAGACAGAACCATCAGTCTACATTCCAAAGTAAGACTGCTGCGCTCTCTGGTCATCTCCATCTTCCTATATGCTTGCGAAGCATGGACCCTCACAGCAGATCTCCAACGAAGAATACAAAGCATGGAGATGAGGTGCTACAGAAGACTTCTGTGCATTTCCTATACCCAACACATCACCAACGTTGAAGTCCGACAGACCATCACACAAGCCATTGGACAACACGATGACCTGCTCACAGTGGTGAAGAAACGGAAACTCCGATGGTATGGCCACGTCACCAGATCATCAGGCCTTGCAAAGACCATTCTGCAAGGCACAGTGCAAGGAGGTAGAAGAAGGGGGAGACCGAAAAAGAGGTGGGAGGACAACATTCGAGAATGGACTGGTTTGACACTGAGCGAAGCCATGAGGGCTGCTGAGGACAGAGAAAGATGGAGTATGCTGGTTAAGCGATCATCTGTGGTGCCCCTACGACCTTCGGGTTATGGGACAGGATAGGATAGGTATCAGATGATGGAAGATGTCCTTCTGTCATCTTCTCTGTATTCATTAGTGACAATAAAAACTGAGTTTAACAAAGCATAGTCATCCTGAAACAGAGTTATCTTTTATACTCAATGTGTAAAAGGACACCAGTCTAAGAATATTAGATCTCATAGCCAGAGCAGAAGTTTAAACGTTAAGGTTTTGTCAGCTAGGAGCTGACTTTACTCTATTTAGTCCATTCAAAATATTGGCAATCTAATATTAAATAGTTCTCTTAAGTCTTGTACTAATAAGTGAGTGCATTGGTGTGTGTATAGGGAAGCGATGGGGAGGAGTCTGTGCGTATAATTATGTACACTCCTTGTCCTTGTTTTCTGGCTATTTTTCTTGCTTTTCTGTCTGTGGTGCTATTTTGACCTTGCCATTACATGACTAGGGTTGCTTGATAGCAACGCTAAATCCGCTAAATCGAGCAACTAATGAATGTGTCCTTTCCTTCTGAGGTCAGCGAGCAAAAGGTAAGCCACTTCCATTCTGAGCTCAGGAGAGAGAGAAAGAGAGAGAGAGAGAGAGAGAGAGAGGATGGGGAAAGAGAGAGATAGTGGTGGGGGAGGAGCAGAGCAGAAAAACCACAGAATTTCACACCAGGTGAGGCAGTCTGGCTAAGAGAAAATTTAAATCTTTATTAGATGCAATTGAGGTATAACTGGCGTGATAGAAAAAGATGTATCTTCATTTTTATGCCGCCAGTGCTTTTGTAATGTTATGGAATTATGCCTGAGGTACATAATATTATGACCATGCGGAGATCTCAGCTCTTCAGTGCTCCAAAGTATAACTTTATATTATTTAGTTTAGCGATATACCCCCATATATAATTCCTATCCGGGATTGATACATGTATTCAACCAGTTCACAATTTTCTGAAATAGGATTTAGTCATGATTCAAATCTGTCTTGTTTCATCTGCTTTCATTTCAGAACTAACCTTCATCCTTAGTATACACACTTACACACAGTACATGATACATTTCTATACATGAACACACACACCACGTACATATAAAGTGATGTACACTAGCAGAGATCACGGAAGGCTAACTACATTTGGAATTTTCTGGTGAATGATGATGAAGATGATGATGATATTAATTCCACTGCAAGTGCAGATATTCAGTGTATGTTTCCTCTAAGGGTTGTTGATTCTTTTTTGTTTGTTTGTTAGTTTGTGTGTGCATGTCTTTGTCTTCTGCGCCCCAGTGATTAGAATAATAATCAAGTGATAATTAGGCTGTGTGTGAGATCTAGACTTGCTAGGCGTGTACCTCAGCAATCTCTACTACTGGGTGTGTGGAAAGTGATATGGAGGCCATTATCGAGGTGGTTGGTAATTGTAGCTTGTTTCTTGACACCACGACCAAGATAGAAAGTCCTGTGTATGGGCTGCACTGAGTACCAGCTGGGAATGTAACCATTTAGCATAAAGTAATGTCATCTCTCTCTCTCTCTCTCTCTCTCTCTCTCTCTCTCTCTCTCTCTCTCTCTCTCTCTCTCTCTCTCTCTCTCTCTCTCTCTCTCTTCAGCATCTGTAAAATTAATTATAAAAGTGATATATTTTGATACGATAACACAGTTTTTTATGTAATTATTTTTTTTAATTATTATTTATTTATTGTTGTTCTTGTTGTTATTATTATTATTAGTAGTAGTAGTAGTGTTATTATTATTATTATTATTATTATTATTAATATTATTATTATTATCATTATGATATTCTTGTTATAATAATAGTGATGATAATGGTGGTGATGGTGGTGTTAGTAGTAATAATATTAATACTAATTATTATTGTAATTGTTATTATTATTATTTTGATTATTATGTTTATTATTATTATTATCATGATTATTATTATTTTTATTAATATTATAAGGGTGGGGGATAGGGAGGGGTGGTGGCCTACAATTGTTTAAAGATGATGAAGATATTGGTGTGATTGTGTGTGCATGTGTGTGTGTGTGTTATTTATATGATTTCCAAGTTAATGTTAAAAGTTCTTTACTATGTTCATTTGTTAAGGGACAGATTGGAAGATTAGATACATTAATTAGTCTAAAATCTTTATCCCTAATAAAGTTTCTCTCTCTCTCTCTCTCTTTCTCTCTCTCTCTCTCTCTCTCTCTCTCTCTCTCTCTCTCTCTCTCTCTCTCTCTCTCTCTCTCTCTCTCTCTCTCTCTCTCTCTCTCTCTCTCTGTGCCCCCTCCCTCTCTGTCATTCTTTCTATCTCTCTGTCTGTCTTTCTGTCTGTCGCTCTCTCTCTCTCTGTGCCTTATGATATGCTTAATCAGTATTGATCAGTAAATTATCTGTATATCTGAACAATTCTGCAACTGTTAATTTTATTTTTCAATCATACTTAATGTCTTAAGTGATAGAGAGCAGACAGTGTCAGTTGCTCAGCAAAAGGCACTGCCAAGTGTGGTGTTCTTCAAGGCTTGATTCTGGGACCCTTCTATTTTTTATCTATAGAAATGATCTACACCTCCAAATATCAGATAATGATGTAATCTGTGATTTGTTTGCAGATGACAGTACATTACACTGTTCTGGAAACACATTACGTCCATACAAACATCTTTACACAATAGTTTAAATGAGATGATACAATGGTGTCTAACAAATCAAATGGTACTTCAACCTAAAAAAAAAAACCGAATCCATAACAATCACAATACAAAAACATCAATTGCAGCCTCTAAAATGAAATATTACTATAGATATTAATTGTGTAAGCCAAGTAACAGACCATCATGTACTTGGAGTTACTGTTGATTCGGAATTAAAACAGGATAAACACATTAATCAAATATGTAAATGTCTTGCCCAAAATATGTTTTTGCTTTCAGAATTAAGATTTTTTTTTTTGTTCCTGAATATGCCAGGAAAGCTTTCTTCCATGTACACGGTCTTTCTCTTATTAATTATGCTTCCACTGTGTGGAGTGGTGCTAGTCATAATCAAATACAAAAAATACATTCATTGCATCGAAAGCCAATATATAAAATTAATTTGTTACTACACAACTCATTCAACAGATGAAATATTTATAAAAATAAACCCCACTAAATGAACAATTTGAATATAATGTTTTAATGTTCACAACAATATTGCACCAACATATCTAAACCCATTTTGAACTAAATCATCAATATCTATATTATGCCACTCCCAAAATTATATCTTACCTAAATCAAGAATTGATCTGCACAAGACTAGTTTTGGCTTTAGAACAATTTTTTTGAAATAAACATCTTGTTATCATTAAACAAAACAAAACAATAAAATCATTTAAAACAATGCATTTTAAAATTATATTTTAAATTCATAACGAGAAAATAAACAGTTTCCAACATTTTTGCCGTAATAAGGTGCTTATTTGCCTTAAACAAAATATTATAATGTTCTTATGATATCAATCTTATTTAAAGCTTTTACAGCTCAAGAGCTGCTCAAGGCCCTGGTTGATGTTCACACCAGCTCAATGCCTATTATGTGAGCAGCACTCTTTGGTTCCCCCACATTTTGCTGGCTGCGGGCTATTTATAGCTTGCCTACACCCTCCCTTCCAGTGAAAGGAAAGGAAAGAACCATCGGTGAAGCTAGCGGCGAAGCTATTTATAGCTAGCTAGCCTGGCTGAACTAACATCAAAACCTAAAAGCTTTGGTTGAATCGGTGTGTTTTATAATACTATATAATGTTTAGATGATGTGTAGATATGTTAAAGCTCTTGTTTTTAAATTGTTGATTGAATGTTTTTTTTAATAGATTTAAAATGTGGCAGATTTAAATGACTGTATAATTGTATTATGTTTGCATCTGTGCCCAAAACTATAAACTTAAAATTATTATCCTTGTAACATTTTATAATTGTAATAAACGTTTAGTCTGTCTGTCTGTCTGTGTCTCTCTCACTCTTTATCTATCACTCTCACTCTCTCTCTCTCTCTCTCTCTCTCTCTCTCTCTCTCTCTCTCTTATATGTGTGTTATAGTTGTTGTCATTTGTTTTTGTTTTTGTACACAATTTTCATTTTCCTTGTCAAGCTATCAACCCTACTTCCAATAAAATTTGATCAGACAGTGGTGATCCAAATGGTCCAATCTTGACAGACGAGGAGGACCTCTGAATGTCAGTTAGTGTATTAAAATGCATAGATAATCCAACGGTAACATGACAAGTAATCGTCACTAGTGTATTGATAACAGATGACACCATTATCATGTGAGCAATCAGAAAAGATAAATATTTGTGGTAAAGTAATGTGCGCATTCCGAAACCCCTTTCCATTTATTAAAAAATAGTTTTTGAATATTGGTTTATTGATAAATAATTTTTGACTGGGTTTATTGAAAAATAGTTTTTGATTGCCGTTATTGACAAGGCTTTATTGAAAAAAAAACCAGCATTTCACAGTGGCTATACTGAGAAAGAGAAATCCGTTTTCTGTGCGATTCATGTACCACCAAATTATTTCTTTGAGTGTTTCATGGTTTTCAATTGTAATCTTTGGGCTTGTTATAATACATAATGTAGGCTAAATATACATTGAGTCATTGTGATCACAGACTATACCCAGACAGAAAACTCCTATATAACGCTAACAAGCCACTTTTATGACTTACCTCCCTTGCTAATGGGTTGATCGTTGTAGTAGACTCTACTAGACCTGTTACTCTCCAATATAATTTGTGTTACCCAAAAGTGCTCACTTTTTGAAAATACATATTTCCGAGTATTAGTATAAATTTATGTATTAATTATTGTAATTTGTTTAATGGCTGTGCAAGACCCAGTCTATGCATGTGAATGAACTCATGTGTCTGCACTTTTGAACGCTGCTGCACTGTAGGCCTATAGGACGATGATCGATAATAAACCTAAGTGATTACTGGT
This sequence comes from Oncomelania hupensis, assembly GCA_036898135.1. Taxonomy (NCBI): domain Eukaryota; kingdom Metazoa; phylum Mollusca; class Gastropoda; order Littorinimorpha; family Pomatiopsidae; genus Oncomelania; species Oncomelania hupensis. Next base: position 31,215,083 of record CM072517.1, on the reverse strand, counting down.
GTTTTGTGTAGATGTGTAGTTTATAATTTTTATGTAATAATAATAATAATTTATTTTTTTAAGCGCAAAACCAAAGTCTGCTATAAGCGTTTACATGCACACACATACAAGAATAAATATTTAAACAATATTAAAACATGAGATAAAAACACGTTGAACATCATAAAAAATATTAAAAGAATTTATAAAATCCACATCCTCACAAACACACACCCCCCCTCCCCACACACACACATACACACACACATAACAAAGACATCAACGGTAATAATACATAATGAAGCAACAATACAAACTTTTAAAAGTAAAATATGTGTCGGTAGTAAAAATACAACAACCAGTATTCAAAAGAATACATTTAAAAAAAAGTTATATTCAAATATAAATTTTAAAAAATATATATGAAGAATAAAAAAATCAATCATTTTAATCAATCACTTTTTATATAGCGCTTTACCAACTCAAGAGCCGCTCAAAGCGCTGGCCGATACAGGATCTAACTCAAACCGCCCGAGATGCCCACCCGCAGCCTTTGGACTGCATGGTCTGACGCCCGGACAACTTAGCACAATCCTGGGCAGCCAGGGATGGAGGAGAAGGACCAAGTGCATGCTGGGTGTGTTCTTGTCGCCAGCACTCACCCGTCTAGGACATGAGCGTCAGGATCTTTAAAGTCCGTTATGATGTATGCGACACACAGACTAGACCTCGGTTTATACTCTCTGATGTGAATGCACTATTTCACATAGATATACACAAGATTGATAAACGTTTCAATTTCAGTTTATTTCAACCTCCATGTTCCAAGCCTTGGCCAACAAAAGCCCCCGCTCTAGCAATCCCCTTAGTTTTGTAACATAACATGGTTTTGTATAACATAACGAAAGTATAGAGTATTTCCAATACTATAACATCCCCCTTTTCCAAACAGGGTCAATAGTTGTTTAAAATAACATAATGATTAAACAAAGAAAATGAAACTTAACAGATACTTGTTTGAAAAGAAAGAGAAAGAGATTTCTCTTATATAGCGCACTTACAAGCTCAGAGAGCTTCTCAAGGCGCTGGCCCATAATATCCAGCAATCACACAATAGTTTGCTGAAGTCAGGATTCGAACCCACGTCGCCCAAGACGCACTCGCACAAGTCGTGCGTTCTGACCACTGAGCTATCCCTGCCGCCTGAACAAAGATAAGTTGTGTTAAACAAATAAACTGGGGAGATAACATAATAACTTGATTATAAACAATGGCATTGGATTTATATTAAGTTATTTGAGGCCATGTGACATTACTGAATTCTTTAATTGATTTGACAGTTAAAACAAAGCGTGCTAGCAAGTTGACATATGCAAGGTCCTAACAATCATCTCTGTATCTGATTGGTGGTCTGATTTGTTGGCCAGTCCTTGTGACTATTGGTACATGTCTTGACTTGCTCGTGTCTACAGCGGGTGGATTTATTTTTTCTGTTATTTCTCTCTTGGTGCTTGGTGTTTTGAGATATTGTGTGATTGTTGGTTCCACAACTGTTCTCCCGCTGGGACTCTCAATCAGTTCGGGGTTCTTTGGGTAAGTCTGTTCGTCCTCTTCTCTTGGAGTTCTTTCGTGGAGATCTCTTCTGTTTCTTCATATAATGTTGCCGTTTTCTGTTTGGAGATTGTATGATCTTGGTTCTTCACATCTTCCTGTAACTGTAGCAGGCGCCCATGTTTTGCTTTGCTTGTCAAAGACTCTGATTGCCTGACCTGTATAGAAAGGTGGGAGTGGATCCCAAGCATGTTGGTCATAGTTGCCATTCATGACTTCTTTTTTGTGTTTCATCTGCTGTTTGTAGCTGTGGTCATCTACACGTAGCATCATGGTCGTCCCATGAGTAGTTGAGCGGGAGACGGAATCTTATCATTTAATGGAGTGGCTCGAAGATTCATCATAGCAATGTGAAAATCAGTACCGCTGTTGTTACATTTCTTTATGGTTTTCTCAACGGTTTGGACTTGTCTTTCGATAAATCCATTGGATTGAGGAAATCGAGGCGACGAAGTTGTGTGATGAATTTCCCATCGCTTCAGAAAGTCCTGGAATGCTTGTCCTTTGTACTGGTCTGCCAAACATGGCCACAGTTTTCTCAACTTCTTCTGTGATTGCTGCGCTAGTTGTTTTGGTAATTTTTGTGACATGATACTTTGAGTAGTAGTCACAGATCAGTAGGTAGTTTCTAACCTCAATCTCAAAAAGATCAGTTCCCAGCTTCTTCCATGGCCCACCTGGAATTTCATGTAGTAGAAGTAACTAGTTCCTTTTTGTTGGCATTGGAGAATGCTTGGCACGTGTCGCATGTCTTGATTAACTGTTCAATGTCTTTGTTGATATTTGGCCAGTATGCACATTGACGTACCAGCAAGCGCGTTTTCTCAATCCCCTGATGGGATTGGTGCAGTTGTGTCAAGCCGTCTGCTCTCATGTTTTCAGGAATGATGATCTGTTGTCCTTTGAAGATTATTCCATCTTCAATGGCGAGCTCGTCCCTGAAACTGAAAGACCAGTGTGGTCTGGTGTCTGTGGGGAGTTCTTTCACGTTCGTTGGCCATCCGTTGATAATTGTCTCCATGAGGCTGTTCAGTATTGGATCTGTTTTTGTGGATTCTCTGAGCTGTAATTGCTTCTTCGGTGAGAAGCTGTTGAAGTCAAATTCACAGAAGGTGATCTCATCCATGGATAGGTCAACGCCATCCACACGCATATCCAAATCGATTGCTGTCTTGTCATCATTGCTTGGGAATCTGGACAGGGTGTCCGCTATCGTCATTGTGCTCCCTGCTCTGTACTCAACCTTGAAGTCGTAACCTTGTACTTTCTGCAGCATGCGCTGAAGGCGAATGGGCGCTTTGAGGAGTGGTTTCTGTATGATCATTTCAAGTGGTCTGTGATCTGTGATTACTGTAAATGGTCGTCCGTATAGGTATGTGTGAAATCTGGTGATGCCAAAGACAACTGCTAACATTTCTCGGTCTATATTCGGGTAATTGCTCTGTGTTTGGTCCAAGGACTTCGATGCAAACGCCACTTGGCGTCCATCTTGAAGAAGTGCTGCACCCATTCCTTTCATGGAGCTGTCCACCTCCAGGACGGTCGGTTTCTGTGGATCAAAGAACTTGAGGCATGTGGATGCCTGTAATAGGGACTTCAAACACTGAAAGCAGTGAATCTCAGATTCCGTCATCTCGAATGGGACATCTTTCTTCAGAAGTTCTCTCAGTGGCTGAGATTCCTTGCTGAAATTTGGGATGAACGCTGCTAGGTATGTCATCATGCCAAGGAATCATTGCAATTCCTCCTTGTTTTGAGGGACTGGCATGCTCTGGATGCCCTGAACTTTGGCTGGGTCAGGGCGTATGCCATCCTTTGAGTATATGTTGCCGAAGAATGAAATCTCGGGTTGTCGGATGGTACATTTTTCAGAGTTGAAGACAAGCCCACATTCCTTGGCTTTCTCCATCAGACCCTTGATGTTCTTGTCATGCTCAGCTTCATCTTTTCCATACACCCAAACATCGTCTGTAATACCAACCACTCCAGGACGATTCTCTAGTATGTCGTCCATCCTGGCTTGAAAGATATCTTGAGAGACCCGAAGACCAAATGGAAGACGTTTCCAGCAGTATCAGCCAAATGGGGTTCTGAAAGTCGTCAGTAGTTGGCTTTCTGGGTCAAGTTGGACTGACCAGTAACCAGCTTTTGCATCCAGTTTACTAAATACTGTTGCACCAGCAAACAAGGAGTTGATTTCTTCAAGGGTTGGTACCTTGTGTGGACATCGCTTGAGAGCATCGTTCAGCTTCTGAGGGTCGATGCATATGCGGAGTGATCCATCCTTCTTGGTAGTTGTTGCATCAATTTTTATTCATCAGATTAACATAAGTTGTACTGATCCTTCTTGGTAGAGTAAGCTAGGATTGTATGTTCTGTTAATTTCCTGATGACCCCCTGTTGTTCCATCTTCTCGAGTTCGGACTTCAGCTTGTCTTTGAGGTGAATGGAACATTTGCGTGGAGCGTCGACGAAAGGCTCAGCGTTAGGCTTAGTGCGTAGGGTTGATGGCTGCTTGAAATCGCCGAGTGTTTCAAAATTCCATGGATATGCATGTTTGAGCCCCTCAACCGTGGTGATCTCATTGATTGGAAATGCGTTACAATGAATTGTGACCAGTTTCAGTTTTTCGCATGTGGGTAACCCAACTATGGGCGGTCCATTGACATCCGCTTCATAGAATTTTGCTGATGTGAAATCCCCCTGATAGCGAAGCTGAAGATGGATGGACCCCAAACATGGGATTTCCTGGCCGTTGTATGCTGTGAGCTTTGTGTTCTTGACAGGGGTGAGGATTGTTGAAGTTGGTCTGTCTCTATACAACTGCTTTGATGTGCGCAAAGGAAGGGTGTTCCCTGATGCCCCTGTATCCACCTTAAGCTTGAGTTTGTGAACTTTTGAAGATTCAGGTCGCTTGATGTCCAGCTGTGTAAACACCTCCTGACGTTTGTTGGATCTGCAGTTGGAATCCTGGTTCATGGTAGAAATGCAGATTGTGTCGTATGACGCTTCTGAAGAGCCTGTGTCTGGCTCATCTCCCTCAGTGCCCCAATGCATTTCGTTGACTTTTTTGTTCCATTTTCGATTTCCAGATTTTGGCGTTTTGTATTGTTGTGCATCTGGCTTGTATCCACCGATACGTTGACGGCACACTCTACGCCAGTGTCCTTTCTTACAACAGTTGCAGGTGTCTTCTTATGCAGGCCATTTGCGGGGCGCATGGCTTGTTACCACAATTATGTGGTCCACATTGTTCTCACAGGTGGGTCTGGGTCCTCCACTGGCCAGCTGCTGGATCTGTTGACGTCCAGCAATGACGGCCTCGTAGCGGCGACCTTCAGCGATGGCGTCGTCAAGTTTGTATCCCTTCAACTGTCGCAACAAGTCCCGCTGAAAATCTTCTATTGGTGTCGAAGCAATGATTATCTCTAGCAACCGTTCTTCTAGCTCCTCTTTACCAAATTCGCACTTCAGGGCTAAAGTGCGTGCACGGATAACAAAATCATCTATGGACTCATCGCTGCGCTGCCGGCAGTCCATGAGCTGGAGGCGGTTAACCCGAAAGTTGACTTTGGTCTTGAGTTGAGTTTCAAAGAAAGTCCATAGTTCATTAGACTTGCGCTTGTCCACGTCAGATAAGCCAGAGGCTTTCAGGCGGCGGGTGCCCTCATCTCCAAGTCCTCGGAGTATTTTGAGTGCGATTTTACCATCCTCAGTGATCTCCTCGTCTTCACAATAAATGATGATATTTTCCTGAAATAACTGAAATGCTTCTGCATTGCTATCACGATTCCTATGCAGGATTAACGATATGTGGTCGATTCGATGTCTGAATTGGTAGAATAAAGTCACCTTTTATTACGTCTGCTGTGCTTCTATTTCTTCACACTTCATTTCTTGACCGTTGGCGTTTCACAGGTCGATGACATTCGGTTTTGGCCTGTTTTGCGAGCGCGAGGCTGAAGCGGTCTGTTGATCAACGTCGAGCAGTGATTACTCGTCTTTGAGGCGTCCGAGGTCATCCCACAGCTGCCACCATGATGTGAATGCACTATTTCACATAGATATACACAAGATTGATAAACGTTTCAATTTCAATTTATTTCAACCTCCATGTTCCAAGCCTCGGCCAGCAAAAGCCCCCGCTCTAGCAATCCCCTTAGTTTCGTAACATAACATAGTTTCGTATAACATAACGAAAGTATAGAGTATTTCCAATACTATACCACTCTCAACCGAAGGAGTAGGAAACGGGAGTAAAGTGTCTTTCCCAGGGACACAACACAATGGCCCGGCCAGGGCTCAAACCCCTTTACCCGGGACCTTCAGATCCGCAAGCCAAAGCTCTACCATTAGACCACCGTGAAAATTAATTAATGTGGACTTTAATTTGTACACGCCGACTGGACGACCCGCAAAATAAATGAAAACAAACATTAAGAAGCAGGTGAAGTTAAAACATTGGGGTGCCACACAGTGATTCTCTCATGCTCTGCGCTTCGCTTTCACTACCGCCACCATGACCCCTATTAAATCATTTTTAAGGGACGCAACTCTTGTAAAAGGCAACGCAAAATGACGGGAGTATAGTCTGTGGTGTGATTGAGCCCACTATTTGGGCTTAAGCTGGTTCCTCTTGAAAGAGGATTTTCCTGCGTATACTTACTTTGTAACTGACTAATGTACCGTTTGTTATTTTTAAAGCAGTTTGTGTGGACTTTTGAAGTAATTTATTTGTGTGTGTCTGTGGGGCATTCAGATCTTCTGCCTAGTTGATCGCTAAAATAAGGTAGAATCATCTAGAAACATGACACCATGAAGTGTTTGCTCCGTACAAAGCTTGCTGCTTACTTCAAATCTTCTGTCCCGGCATGGCAGCCCATCAGCCTGTTGCTTGTATCCTGGGGTGGGAGGTCGCGCGTGCGGGTCCGCCGGGTGTGTTACTATGGCTAAAAATATCGACGAGAGAGAGGCATGGTGGATTTCTTTTTAGTGAGATTTAAAGCTCCAGGACATCGGATTGGCGAGACTACATGGAGGCGAACGTGAGACTAGGCCAGTCTTAGCTACGCAGTGTGGTTTGCATCGCGTGAAACTAAAACTAGTTTTTCCCCTACCCTTTGCGTGAATGCGATGGAATTAACATGATCTAAACGTCCGGTTAATTTAAAGTTCAAGAAGCGAGTGTTTGTGTCTCTTTAAAGTGTTGGAAACGGAAGCCTAACCCGGGTGGTATCAGCTGTTCTGGGTGGGAGGGCGGTTGTCGCTGCTGCTGCTGCACCGTAGTCGATGAGTCGTCGTCACCGTTAGTTGCTAGGCCGCCGTGCCATAACTTGACAGTTCTTTGTGTGTGTGTGTGTGTGTGTGTGTGTCTCTCTCTCTCTCTCTCTCTCTCTCTCTCTCTCTCTCTCTCTCTCTCTCTCTCTCTCTCTTTCTCTCTCTCTCTCTTTCTCCCCCCCCCCACATTCCATCCCTGGCAGAAGGTCTTTTCTCCGTGAAAATCTCTGTTGGCGGCAGGGATAGCTCAGTCGTCAGAGCGCACGACTTGTGTACGTGCGTCTCGGGCGACGTGGGTTCAAATCCTGACTTCAGCAAACTATTTTGTGATTGCTGGATAGTAGTGACCAGCGCTTTGAGAAGCTCTCTGAGCTTGTAAGTGCGCTATATAAGAGTAATCTCTTTTTAATTTTTTTTTAAATTTTTTTTATTGTTTCATGCTTTATTAATGCACCACACACACAAACACACACACACGTACCCTCTTTCCATTCATTTTATGATACTGGGTCTTAAAATGTTACATCTGAATATGATGATATTGATTGCAAAGACCCATAGTTCGCTTCCCTCCCCCACCCCACCCCACCTTCCGCTGACGCTTCCTTCTCACATCAGGCTAGGAGGTGATGATGATCCTCTTGCTGGATACCACCTCCAACCTCTTCCACACATGTATTTGTAGATCGGTGGAGGAGGAGGGGGATGATGATGATGATGATGGTGGCGGCGGTGGGCGTGTAGCACAGTTGATAGAGAGCTGGTTTCCTATGCCGAATGTCGCGGGTTCCAACCCCGCATGGGACGAACTTGCGTGACTTTAGGTACGAGGCTTTTCATGACGCCGATGGTTTTCTCCTGGTACTCCGGTTTTCTCCCTCCTTTCAATAATGGTATTGGTTGCAGTCAATCTAAAATTCCAAAAATAAATCTTGATTTCTCTTCTGCCTTCTGTAATATTGAGATCGTCGCGCCCTTTGAGTTCGATTGAAGAAAAAGCGCGTGATAACATCTTGTATGACGACAAAGACGAATCTGGACCACAAAATTAGACCACAATTTGGCTGAAAGAGGACTCACCCCTGAACCGTATAAAAGATCTGTTGAAACAACCCTAATGGTAACACTGAAGGCACTCCACCAGCCGGTCACTTTACAATAAAGGCATCCCAGGCAGACACTGAGGCTATACTCTAATTTATCGAACCCCCGTTTACAAAAACAAAATAGAATATAAACATCATTATAAAATATGAAGAAAACACATACATATAAAATCATGCCTACATTGCCAAATAATAATATCATAGGAAGCACCAGTGACCATTTGGTAGAAAGTGTTCAGTATTTCCAAGCTGATCCAACAGACAAAAAAAATGAGGAGTTTTGTCCCGGATGAGTTTTGAAGAATAAAGGTAGGTGACTGGTCTGGCGAAGAAGATAGTATAGTAGATTGATAGAACAGAGTAGGACTGAGAAAGAACTAAGGAGAGCGACAGTGGGAATTTAAAACCGCTAAATTTCTAGAATGTGGGGTTACTATTAATACAGAAACCCCCGGCACCCCCACGGGGGAAGGTTATAAGATTCAATGCCTGGTGTTTTTGCTACCTATTCTCGTATCATTCGTATCCCGACCCTTCTCACCGCCCGTAATGACTGACTTCAGTTGAAGTGGTTAGTCGTTTCTGACAGTGATGTTGTTAATGGTTTGGTCACACCCCTTATGTGTGGTGAATGTAAATAGATAAAGACGTTTGCTGTACACAGAGGCGTCCCACCGCCGTAGCTCACATCGATGACCCAGGCTTGAATCCCGTGGTGGTCGAAATAAAAAGTGGCAAATTTTCACTGTCCATTTTAGCAGTATGATTGCTCTGATGGTTCAGTGTTGATTTATGTCCCTATTCCTTGTTCCCTGGGCGTCTGCTATATTGCCAATGGTGGGTGTAGTCGTTCAATTTCAATGTTCATTCTGTGCACAGACTACCTACCAACTAACGTTTGCTTCTACACTTACATGTACTACACTGGACGCTGTAGATGGCCACTCTTTAGCGCAGCAACGGTGTGAGGAACACACTAATTGCCCTTTGACTTACATGTAGTACGTCCCAGTTTGACTTAAACTTTTCACTTTGTTTGACCAGAGAACCGTTCAGAACCTTCAGTAAATAGGAGAATATTTGCTGAGGAATTTAGTGGCTTTCTGGGTATTTATCTGTTCTAGTTCTTGCATAGTAGTGGCCTTCCACAGGTTCAGTTCTTACATTATACGTGTAAAGGTGTCCCCGTTACCTTTCGGTCTTTGGGAAGGGAAGCGTTAGGGACCTCACTTTTCTCTATTCCAGCTTAATGAGGGCGGTGCCTTCGCTGCCTAATCTTCCCGGGTTCTAAACAGATCGAGGTACCCACTGAAGCTGGATAGGCTGAGCTGTGTCGTGCGCTTGTTTCCATCGTTTTGTGTGTCTTTTGGTGGTTGGCTTCCAATCATGGTCACCCGTCCAAGTACTAACCCCTCCCGACGTTGCTTAAGGTGAAACATGGTCTAAAGCACTACACTACTGCGCCACCATCATTATGTGTGCATAAGCTCCTGACTCCTTACAAAATCATCAGTGCTGCAAGCTATAAGGGAAAGGTATAACTATAGTGAGTAGAAATGTTAGTGTGCGCTACACCAGTAAGTTGTTTTAGTCGGTGTTTTAATATCAATCAAGGAAACGTTGGTTATCTCCTTCATGCATGATTGGCAAACAATTTGGACATTTTCTCGTGGTTATCGTAATAATCTACCTCCTTCTCCTCCTCCTTGAGTTTAAACTTGGGTGGACACCAGCGCTTTACAAAATGGCCTTCTCTTCCTCCTCCTCCTTCTCCTCCTCCTCATCTTCTGAACGTCTCATTGTTTTTCGTTAACACCACCACCACCGCCACCACCATCATCATCATCATCATCATCAGCAGCAGCAGCAGCAGCAGCAGCATTCTTTTCCTTGTGTGAACTAGGACGTCCCACTTGTCTTTGTGTGGCAGTAGCAACAAGTCTTCAGTTTGTTGCAAGTTTAGCTGAAAGTCTTTGTTGTGACGGTCGGGATGCAGGACACAGCTGATTGCTCGACCTATTCTCTGTTCAGTCATCATCAGAAATAGCACTGAACTCACCATCGATCTCAACACAGCTGATTCCAGAAAGCGGACTGGCTCAGGATTCGACGAGAAGCGACAGAATGGTATTTTGAGTGTGATGCGAGACAAGGTTCTGTGTTCTTCGACTTGACTTGATCAGAAAAAGTGTTGGTATTGGTACTGCCTTTATTACAATAAAACCTGTACTACAAGAATAATAATTGTAAGCTTACAACTTATTCTTGCAATTAGTCCTTGTTTCAGGCACACGTGCATTCATAATACATTTATACAATCATTTAAATCTGTCAAATCATTTTTTTAAAGTGTAAATAAACATTTTAAAACAAAAACTTTAACTTATTTAAACATTGTCTAAAAACATTTTAAAACACGACGTCTATGCAGATGATTCAGTCTTTTTAATCTAAGATAATCGAGAATTAACAACAGATGAAAAATTAACAGATCTTAAAATACTGCTGTACAAACACAATTCAAGTATAATTTAGCCATACAGATGTTTAAAGTAAAAAATAATATAGCGCCTTCTTACTTACGTGATCAACTAATGTCATTTCCTACACAATATCATTCTGAAAACTACAGACTTCCAAAACCACGAATTGACATTTTTAAATCTAGCTTTTCTTTTAAAGGCCCCCTGTTATGGAACACTCTTTCTTTAGAACTAAAAAATGCACATCGTTAAACAGCTTCAATTACAAGATGTACAACATATTCCTTAATAATGTCAAAAATCATACATTATAGCATGCATCGATTGATTTTCCTCTTTCACCCCCCCTCCCACCCCCTCTCCTCACACTCAGTCCGTCAAGCCTCTCTCTCTTTATTAAATTATATGGTTCCAGTTAAATGTTTTATATTGAGTATTGTTAGTTTCCTTGTTACGAAGTTAGCTTGTTTATTCCTTTAATTTTAAATCAATGTTTTATTATGTACATATAAAGGACAAATTTCGTTGTAATTTACTTCGTGGCATCACATAATTACCAAATATTACTCGAGCGGTTTAGTAAGAGAGTTGATCTCTTCTAGAGGGTTAATAGCATGTTGAATAGTTCCTGTGCCATGCTGAGGAAAACCCTGCCATGTTAACCACGGTGCTCCCCAGAAAAGGAGAGGGAGAGGGAACACGCTATTTTTAGACATGACACTGTGTCTGGTCGTTTCTTTGTCACCAGATTGGCCGAGATGATGCCAGGGCAGGTTTGGCTGGGGAGAAGAGTGTGCGGAATAGGATGGATGCAGGTTGGGAGCACACCAGGAAAAAGAAGAAAGGGTTCACGCTGTGCTGAAGGGAAGAACGCATAGACGCGAATGGAATGATCTTTTGTGACTATTTTTAGCGATGGGAAACTTCAGTGACTAATTTTCCTGATGGCGCAATTTTTTGTGGCGTTGCCTTGACGGGTGATGTAACACTTGTCTCTTGCGTGTCAACTGATGTGTTTGGTATCTTGGGAAACTGAGTTTCGCGGAACAGAGAGGAGGATGCTTCTAAATTTGGACATGATGATGCCCAAGCCTTTTCAGAGAATTGTGTCATCAGCTGATCCAGCGCCCTTATTGATGGGGCTGTATCAAGACCAGTCTTCATCATTGAATAATACTATTAATAATATTGTCATCGATGCCAAACTTAAATTGTCCTCTTTCTTTCATCCATTTCTCTTTCACATTTTCGTCGTCGTCGTCGTCATCATCATCATCATCATCATCATCATCATCATCATCATCATCATCATCATCGTGGTCGTCGTCGTCGTTAGCTTTACCCGCAATCCCCACAACGCGATAAGATAGTTGATTAGTTTTATACAAATAATTAATATTAAACTTTTAAGGCCTGTCTTAATTGGAAGATTCGGCAGGTTCAAAAACCTTTTTTTGAGGTCCTCAGATCCCGAACCTAGGTTGCTGAACCTTTTAGGGGGAAAAAAAAAAGGTTCATGAACGTTGGGGATGTGAGAACCTCGACAAAAAGTTTGTGAGCCTCCCCGAACCTTCCCCTAATCTTCCAATTAAGACAGGCCATTACGAATTTATCATCTCGTCGTTCGTTGCCACTTAGTTCAATCCTATGGAATGTGGATGATTTTCTGCACTGAGTACTTTTACTACTTATGTTCTATAATCAGTATTTTTTTCTGCGGTTCAGGCGGCAGGATCCTCTCCATCACCTATTAGGCCTAATCTTTCCTCCGGCTTTCTATCTCGTGTCAGTATGCTAGATATGGAACTACATAGGTCTGCAGATAAACTTCAACAAGGACAAATGCATGATTGTTTTTGTTGTTGTTGTTGTTTTTTAAATCGGACAATAAAGTTGTATTATATTTATTATATTATATTATATTATATTATATTATATTATATTATATTATATTATATTATATTATATTATATTATATTATATTTAGATTGTTGTATTTAATTCTAAAAAATTTTTAAATTGTATTGTATTGTAACTTTCTGTTGCGAAAGTATCGTCCATCTTTCATATAAATGATTGGATAGTACTAACATCTCGGGAATAGACCGAACTATTCTGGTTCTTTGGAAGGAGTTAACTGTTTTCTGCGCGGACAATTCTACGATTTGTAGCTTTGACTAGATGGCGATGGTACCAGCCAGAAAGGGATGGTACCAAGGACAAGAATGCTTTGGTACAAAAGACGGTTGATAGTACTCATTTTGATGGTACCAACAGCGAGTCAGTGCTTGTCTTGTCGGCCAGCTGATCGTTCATGGCTGCATAGTGTGCAGGAAAAAGCGTCTGTTGTCTAGGAGACTGACGCAAGAGCCGTGGCGACAGCATCGTGCTAGTATCGCACGCGCGGCACGCACACAGCTGATCGCACAGCCTTGACCCGCAGGCGAGGTCACGCTCTAAACGTTGTCATCATTGCCACGTGGTTTGGAGCTTTCTCTGTTGCCGTGGTTTGTTGTGATGGGTCGTGTCGTTCTGTATAAAAGACGGCGATGCTGAAGCTTTCTCCAGTCTGTGGCATAACCGTCACACTAGACACTTCCCAGCTCGGTTGAACTCTGAAGAACCAAGTTGTGTTTTTGGAACAGCTGTTGTCATTCTTATCCAACTCCTGTTTCATCAGTTAGTCAAGTTTTGTCTTCTTGAACGTTTGGTAAGTACTCTGTTAATGTTTAATTTTTATCAGGATCTTGATTGTGTATCCCTGTTCTGTACTGATTGTGGAGACTTGTCTCCCTTTAAAAACAGGCAAACAGCTTGTTGCCTATCTTGTAAATCATTGTTTGTAATGATGTGTTTTTCCTTGAATAAAACATTTGTTTAAACTAAGCCAACTGTGAGTTTGGACTCTGATTTATGATTGATGTAAACGGATGAAACAAAGATGAATTATGGGAAAAATGATCAGTCTCCACTGGTCTCTTATTAGCTGTTTCCTCTAACTCTAACTGATAACTCAGTACTCCAGTATATAACCTAAATTCAGTACTCCAGTAAAGAATAACTTAAATTGTCTACACCTCTACCGAATCATTTGTCACGGTAACTACTAACATACTAATAACAGCAGCATGAATGGCCTGAATTCATTTGTTAAACTGACTGGGACTGGGACAGGGACTAATTGAATTAGATATGCTTGAATTTGGTGTTCCGCACTGGTGATACACTTGTCTGTAATAAGTCTAGGCCTGCTTGAAAAACTTAAAACCTCACATCAAAACTTCTAAAGCTCATGATGTGGCACTGCCACAGGTCAACAGCAAAGGCGTTGGCAGATACTCAGCATGGTCACTGTGGAAAGTCGCTCTTTACATGATGATGTGAATTTTAATGTGACCAGACCAGTCAGGCTCGGTTGTGTGTATATGAGGGATTTAGGAGCGATTTAGTAATGATTGCTAGTTTGTAGACACTTGCTTTGAAAATCTTACTACTATTTGAGGACATTTCATAGACTTTACTTTGGAACTATGTCCTTTTATTAGCAAAACCATTTTACATTTTTTAATTGAAATAAATGTATTGGTATGTTTTGGCTCGCCATATGATTGCTAATTTCTACGAGTAGAAAGTAGTTTAGGTTTTAAAGGTCATAGATGGAGATTTATAAGAGGTATTTAACTACCAGGATATAGTAAATTAGAGTGAATGAATGAGAATATGTGTGTGCGCGCACGCGTGTGTGTGTGTTTGTGTATGTACAAAAACGCACAAATGGGTTTCAGACCTTGTCTTTTCTAGTAACAAATGGGTTTATTTGCTTAGAACCCACTTTTTTCCAGGACCCCACTTTTTTCTAAGTGCGTGGGAGTGCTCTTTTAGTGCATGGGAGTGCAGTTGTAGTGCATCAGAGTGTTTTAAGTACACAGGAGTGATCTATCCGGGACGGAGAAAATACAGTCAATTTTCGGAGAAATTTTGAAGAAAATTCGACCTATTTCGTCGCCTATAGGAGACGAACTAGGTCAACTTTTTAGACAAGGGTTCGGGTTAGGGTTAGTTGTAGATCTATCCCTAGCCCTTACCCCAACTCTTTTCCGTCAAAAAATGACTTTCCGATTCCTACATTCTTAAATAAACCCATTTGTGATGTATTGCAAATATGTGTGTGTGTGTGAGTGAGTGACAGCAATAAGATCATGGCAGGAGATAGGTTGCAGTAACCAAATAGTAGATTAAAGTGAACGAATGAGAATGTGTGTGTGCGTGTGTGTGTGTGTGAGGGGGTGCGCGTGTGTGTGAGAGTGAGTGAGAGAGCGCGATAAGGTCACGGCAGGAGATAGATTGCAACAGTGTAGACCACTGATTAAACAATCTCCATCCCGACACGTCTCGTCTTTATCCTTACTCTCCACTTCATTGCCAAGCCGCCGCGCACGAGTGGATAAGCGTACAAGCGTGAGACTGCTCACGCACGGCTGAGTAGGTCAGTATTTGAGCTCCGCAGCAATGGTCAGAGGTTCTTGTCCCCTATACACAACGTGTCCGGGGACGTAAATCTACCCAAACAAACAATCAGAGGTTCCTTAAGTCCCCTATACGCACTGTGTCCGGGGACGGTAATCTACCCACTGAACTCAGAGGTTCCTCTGGGCTCTGTGAAAGTCTTTGGTCTCCAATACACTGTGTCTGTGAGAGCGAAACCTCCTAGGATGTTTTTATTGGGGTAAAAGCATTGTAACCCCTTTGTAGGGTAGATCAGCGGGTGGGTACAACTGTGAAATTTCCCTTTTGCTTCTTATGTAACTTGAGGAGCTTAAACTACGCCAAAGCTGCGGCTTTATACATTTCGTATAAACTTGAACGTTTACAGCCGTTATGGTTTACAGTTATTTGCTTGACAGTAATATTACGCACCCCACTCTTGGTGGTGCACGTTCAGTTTAAAATTTTGGTGGTTTTCCTTTTGCAGATCTCTTTATTAGCTTGTGTTTAAAAGGTGAAATGATCAAAGCTGTATTTGGTGGACATTTTACCATCGTTTTAACTAGTGGAAGAGGTTTTAAATGAAGTGGGTTATTGTTGTTCAGAATTTGTCTAGCATCCATTGGAAATAGTTCAGTTGATTTGACTAAGTATTGATTTGACAAAGTATTTATTGCACCCTTGCAATTTCCAGTATTTATTTATTTCAATTTATTGCCATCAGATTGATTGTTTGTGTAGAAATCAAACCGTACATGGACTATGCCGTTAAGTTCTACTATTGTGTCTATTGCTAATGGAAAAAAGAATATGATAATGTTTTGCAATTCATTCGCCAATTAGGACATATTGTTTGTTGACAATGATATGAACTTGTGGACGATTGTATGATAATATCTATAACAGTTAACATAGTTGATCTATTTACACGGTTTATCTATAATACCAACAATTTGCCCACTGACGTTCCTACAATAATGTTTATAATTTGCATTATTCATCTCTTTGACTTAGAACTCGTTATTACTGATCAGTTTATGTGTAAATGGTACTTTATTGATCAGGACTCGTTTGTCAGTTCGTTAAGGTAGTAGTAGTTTGTTCTGTGGGTGTCTGAAGAAACACAAATGTTTTGGTTTGTTACTTAAAAGGAAAGCACATGAGTATGTATGCATGTCAGCACAATTGAGAGAATGGGAACTTTTTTTAAATGTGAGAATTTTTTTAATGTATTTATTGGTCAACCGACATGTTTTGGTCATTCATGGTCACTGCCATTATCACTACCACCAACTTCTGTCCATACGTTGTTCGTGCCGCCGTAGGCTTGACCCCGATCATTGATTAAGTACTGGCATCCTGGACTATAAAGCATTGGCCATAGTAATTAGTCCAGCTGTCAGTTAAGTCCTCTATACGCTTTATGTGTCCGGAAACGTTAATTTATCTAAAAAAGAAAAAAACATTAAAAAAAATTAACACTTTTGATCAAGTCTCGATCACACCCAGATGTTTGGACTTTTTGGGGGCACCCTGTGAATGCGAAAGCGCTTATAGTCTAAATGATCTACACTGTTGACATTGCTATTCGAACTGCATTTAAAGGGTCGGCAGACTTTGTGTTATTCCTTACCGGGGTTTACAGTGCTTTGATTGTGATACTGGAATTTACAGTGCTTTGATTGTGATACTGGAATTTACAGTGCTTTGATATATGTTACCGGCAATGTGTCAAATCCGGCATTCTATAGAATGCCTAGATAAAGTACAGAATGCACCATCAGGCATTTTATAGAATGCCTAGGCATGGTGCGTACATTATTAATGTCAAGTCTGCAACTCTTGTGCATTTTGGTGTTGTTAATCATTCTTTTTGTTGCCCGGCACTTTATGTTTGATTTTGTTTCGAGTTGAACTTTGATTCATTCGTTCATTAATGTTCTGTGTTGTGTAGACTGCCGTGTTTTGTAGTGTTTTTGCTATTGGAGTAGTCTGTGCACTGACCTTTACAATCTGACCTGACACGGCGTGTGCGGAGAACAATAGTATAACGCCTACCTAGCATGTACGGAAATTCCAGTCATAGTTTGCAGGGCTTTACTATCCTCCTTTCTGTAGGTAGGCCTTCTTCTTCTTCTTTCTGTAGCGTGCCTCGGTGTTTGTTTTTTGTATCATGCAAATTCAAATGATGGAATACATTGCTGTACTTTATTATTATTATTATTATTATTATTATTATTATTATTATTATTATTATTATTATTATTATTATTATTATTATTATTTTAAAGTTATTATATTTTTTTTTGTTTAGCCATATCACCCTTTGCTGTGAGTAGGCACAATCGTTTTGCGCTACACGGAAACGTATGCACACGTATTTGTCAATGTGCGGACTCGGCTGGTCTCTGATACTGAGGGTGTTCTCCGCCTTTGTTTGCTGCTTTTACCGTTGTTCCTGGATTTGCCTCGGGCATCTCTCTGTAGTCAAGTGTGTTACGCAACCAACGGAAGACTTGGAGCGGACTAAAAGCTAATCCCGTTTGACGCGTGGACACAAGACCCTTTTTTATCCCAATCTCTGAACCACTGAATGGACCGTATTCCTTATAATCTGTCGTCCCCTCTATTGCACAACAATTGTATTTACTTCACAGATTTAAACAAGTTTTGGTTGCCATAATCATGTTCCTTTTGGGCAATAGTCAATAATTTATAGTTTAAACAGGTTATTTTTTCTGGATAGAAAGAGGGTTTCAGTTCAACAGCACCAAGTTACTAAAGTCGGCAATAAATATATCAGAATTTATTTTTACACTGATGTATTATTATTTGTCTGCGAGTAAGTATCCTGGATTATCAGTCAGTTTGGATTCTTGGTTTTAGTCGGAGGATTTGTTTGAAACCTACCCATTAAAGTCCTTTGGTTCTAGATATATACGAGAGAATTCTTCACTTTTTTTTCTTTTTTTTCTTTGTTCATTTTCTTCCTTATTATTGACATTACCAGCGTAATCTTTACTCTTCACCCTAGTGACTATGCATTAGTGCCCAGTCTTCTGCTTTCTTTGTCTTGTCCCTCTTTGTCTCCCTGGGTTTCCTTTGTGCGTTAAAAATAGCCCATCGTCATCATGAGTCACGCCTCATTTTTTCACGCGCTTCGAGTTGAAATTTTTGTTCACCCCTTTTTTTCCTTTTGTGATGCTGATGGAAGGCGAGTTCATCAAAGGTCAAAGCAGATAACTATCCCGTTAGCAGCGCGCACTGTAGAACAACAATTGATTGCAACTGCGCCAGATTTGAGCCAGCTGCTCACTTCAGCATAGAGCCACCACCACGCCCATCCGGCATTGATTTTGTATAAACTTGTCAACTCGCGAGTCAGACTAGCTGCAGAGATGAGTCGGTGCTCATTTTTTCTTTGTAAGCTGCATGCTTGCTCATTTGCCTTATATGGAAAATTTTCAATCCTATTTGACTATCTGGAGCCCATACATTGTCGCTCGCACTCCATGCAAGCCAGTTGGGTCTCGCGATTTTGGAGGGGAGTGGAGAGGGTGGAAGTGGGGGGGAGGGGGGGGGGAGAGGCCTCTCGACATTTTGCGCAGGCCTAACAACTGCAAGTTCGAAGGCTGCCGTTGTAATGGCTCTGGGTTTTATTCCTTAATTAGTTCTCCTTTGTTGCCCCAGCTTTCTAGGAATCGTGTTCCAATGACGTGTCTCTTTCTTTGTTCAGTCAGGAGGTGAGACTCATCGTGTGTCTGAAAAATAGTCGTAAAAGTTAAAGCTGCAGCTCAGATATTGTGTAGATTGTTATTAGAAGTAACATTTTGATTTTTTCCCCCCCTGACACATCGTATTTCTCCTCCATCATCTCCCTCCCCCCCCTCTTCCCACCCCTCCTCTCTCTCTCTCTCTCTCTCTCTCTCTCTCTCTCTCTCTCTCTCTCTCTCATGAATTCATTGAGACGTCAGTCCATTTAATTAAATATTATTAACTTTCCGTGGTAAGGTAACGGTTTCCTTTCAGATCACCTATGTTGTTAGTGCAGCGTTTCAGTTTAGTAAATTCATGTTTACAAGGTGCTGGAAGAAGAGTACGGGCAAGGTACCAAACAACATTGTGCACTGTCCTGGCTGTATTTTGTTCACATTGAACACAGCCTCTGACAAGCCAGCTCTTTTTAATGGCACAGCAGACAAAGAAAAATACTGCACCTACTTAAGAGTGCATAATTTATCTTCAGATAGAGCCCCACTCCATTGTCAAAAGAGGGGACAGGAAAGTCTGTACCACTTCAGTACTTGGTACTGATTGTATGTACAAAAAAAAGAAAAAGGTCAAAGTTTGGGCAGAAGAAGTTTTTATGAAAAACCCAGGGTCAGACTTTCACAATTTATTTCATTCACTGAATTCGTTTCATGTATGCATTACTATATAGTATAATTATATTGTGCATGCTTTGTTATTATTATTATTATGAGTTTGTTTTGCAGTATATATTATATTTAGTAGGCAAGGATCTTCAGTTCTTTTCATGTGTGTAGAAGTATTGTAGGAGTCATTGGCCTTGGGCCTGACCTTTAACACTCCTCATAAAATGTTAATGCTTCTTTGACTGACTTGCAGAATATTTAAACTCACTGCTTTTATCTTATGGGCTCCTTAAAACGATGGATGTTCTTCGTACCCCTGCTCTTATTACAGTTAAATAAACTCATAACCTTGAGGGCCCATTTTATGGATTTTATGGACTTCATCATGTTCTTAGTACTGTTAAGGAAACTGAACCTTCTGTGCGTCTTGACAATAATCAAGCCATGACTGTTTTTTTGTGTCAATCCAAGAGAGACATGGTTAGTTTTGAAGATGGGTGTACCTTATATATATTAAAAATACGATCATAGTATTTATATGTGGTAGAAACAGCTTTATTGAGCTGGCAAGCACATTAAATGTTACCAAATGGATGTTTTACTTTTGTTGATATTTTGCATTGTTGTTGAGAGAACCTGCCTTTTGGCAAACTAAGGCCACAAAATGACAATGCCTAAGATTATTGGTTCCTTACATACTGGTAGTGTTATCCAAGTACGTTCCGATAATAAAAACAAGATAGCAAGTCAAAAACCGTCAATGCATTTTCTATATGAAATAAAAACTGTTGAAAGACCAAGTTTAAGACAGGTTTAATATTGGTCTAATGTGGTGCCTGTAACAGGCATGCTGACCTAGGCAGAGAAATGGCCTGCCTACCTGTGAGATAAGTGTAGGGAGTAATGGGCGCTAGCCAGGTCACCCAACCTCACAAAAGACCTTATGCATTTTTAGGGCAGGCCGTACAAAGAGCACTGTCAGGGAGTTTAAAGTTTAGAGTCATGGGCGCACAGCAGATTAGGAGCTGTAAACAATGCTAGTCTGTGCAATTGTCCCCAATAAGCTTAGGTTTTGGGGGACGTTAAATACAACTCAACCAAAAAGCTTGTCTGTGATTCGCTGGAAGGGGTGGCCTCGTGGCGCAGTGGATTAGTGGCCGGTTTCCTATGCCGAAGGTCGCGGGTTCGATTCCCGAAAGGGGGGGGGGGCGAACGTATGTGACTTAGGTACGAGACTATTGAGGTCACCGAGGGTTTTCTCCGGGCACTCGTTTCCTCCATTCCTTCAATAATGGTGCTGGATTCAGTCAATATGAAAATATTAAAAATTATATTTTCTTTCCGTCTTCCAATAGCGATTTTCCTGCCTTTACATCACATGCTCGAGTGATATATGTATATTTGTTGTGTGTGTGTGTGTGTGAGGGTGGATGAGACAGGTGAGCGTGTATGTTGGTACAGATCGCCGCGCTTTGAGCCTGATTGATTTGTGAAAAGGCGCTTATATAGCATCCAGTATTATTATTATTATTATTATTATTATTATTATTATTATTATTATTATTATTATTATTATTATTATTTTATTATTATTATTATTATTTTGATTGTGTGCATTTACTAGGTAATACTTACGTCTACGATTCTTCTCACACCATCTCATCTCCCCTCCCTTCCTTTCCACTCCCACGAAGAAACACAGGTGTGTGATTGGTCTGTGTATTGCACTGTAGTAAATGTCGATTTCATTACTCTTGGGTACCTTGAAGGAGCGCTCAAGCTGAGACTAACACAATCCAGTTTCTCTTTTTCATTCATTTTTTTTTTTTTTGGTCCTAACCTTGTTTGCTTATAACCATTAGAATCCTGCGATCGCTGCTTAAAGGGTGTTTGGGATTGAAAGTTGTGCAGAAAAAAAGAGCAGAATATGCACTTAAATTGGTAAATCCAGTCAAGCTTCTTGCAAACAACAGATGGTACGATAGGAGTATAGGTTTTGTAATGTCATTGAGCAATTGTTATTGTATTACACGCGTATTACTGCCGTATTTATTGTGGTTGTATTTCAGTCTGGGACAGTACTGCTTGCGCAGTGCGGGCAATAGCCGTATATTTCAAGACGTTAAAAGTAAACGCAGATTAATGTTAGTTTGTCAATACTAATCCGATACAATGACACAGTAAACGATAAGGTTTGCGAAGAAATATTACTTGGCAGTATTTTGTGCAGACATTTATGTCAGCAATTTGACAATACAATGTTACACGTATATATTTTGCCTTAAACAGGAAGCGGTATTGGTAGTGTGCTTGTGGATTGCGTGTTTGGAAAGTGAAGCGAAATAGACTAATAGTAAAGGGTATCGGATACCCAGGGAAGCCAAATGTGGGTATATGATACAGCGCGACAGAGCGTCCCAGTCACGTACAGTACACCTGTTGGGTCCACAGCTGTTCCACAACAGTAGTTGTAGTTTGCTTCAGTGTAAAGGCAGTTTGTTTTAAACGACACGCTGCAGAAGGAAGGAAAAAAGTTGTGTGATACAGTGTGGCGGTTTTATGTTAATGTAATGAATGTTGCTTGTTGTGAACAAGCACAACTACATGTATCTTAATATTTGGGAGAAGTAGAGGGGAAAAGGGGGGAGGGGAGGTAGTGAAATGCAGTATTTCTCCCCGGCACCTTTTTATTCTCTTTCTCCATCCCCGTACAATCACTCGCTTTCTAGCTGTTTCTATTTCTGTACTCCTGTCTAAAGTTATGCCCATAGGCCCATTGCAGATGTGTACACATTTAGAAGGGGACGTACACATTTAGAAGGGGACAGTCGGCAGATGGTATGATAGAATCGAGTATTAGATTTATATGAACAAGATTATTGGTTGACCTGTCAACCTTTTTACCTAACCGCATCACAGGCATAGGTTCTGGCAATCCATCAGCATTATTTTCTATGACAGATTCACTTGTTATAACTGACTCTATATCTGGTGATTTGTTTTATACTGCACATATTTCTTCTTAGTGGAATACAAATTAATATTTGTACTGCATAAAAAATTCGTTTTCAAAAAATATTGTGCATGGAAGGGGGATAGGTGGAGAGAGAGGAAGGGAGGAGGAGAGATGATGGAGATGAGAGAGAGAGTGAGAGTGACCTTTGTCAAATTGTAAAATGAGGTTTTCTGAACCTGTGTTGTAATCTGTCAATGACACTATGCTTGGTCAAGGGCAGTTGTTATAACTGCAGTAGGATTAGAACTGGACAGTGATGTCCATCTGGAAAAGGATACAGGTGGCTCACCTACTGAGTGGTCACACATTCTGAGTTGGTTTCTTTCATCAGATTTGTGATTGGTGGTGTTGGTGTTAATTATGTGTACTGGCAGGACGTAATACTTTATTGTAGACATTTTGAAGTATGACAGTTAATTTTTTTTACGTCCGTATGTGTACTTAATTCCTTGCTTTATGGTATGTTTCAGAACTTTGATTTATGGTATGTTTCAGAACTTTGCTTTATGGTATGTTTCAGAGCCTTGCTTTATGGTATGTTTCAAAACCTTGCTTTATGGTATGTTTCAGAACCTTGCTTTATGGTATGTTTCAAAACCTTGCTTTATGGTATGTTTCAGAGAAGATAAAAGGCAGACAGCAAGAGCACAAGAGGACGGATCTGACAAACTACTGATTTATTCCCCAGACGCATTGTCAGACCTGACAGCCTACAGTCTGTATTCACCTTGAAAACTGCACTGACTTTGTCATTCATACCTAACAACTTTTATGACTAAGAGCCTTCTAGTTCCCTTAGTTTAGCCACTGCCATTTCTAGCCAAGGAATGCAGTGATTTTATGCCCTTTGACATCTGCAGTGGACTAAAGTGGTCTCTGCTCTTCACATTGTATTGACAACACTGTATGATAATAAAACCTGGTTGTGTGGTCGAGAATTAAACTTCAGTATAGAACAAGAGCAGAAAGTGAAAAGGTGGAGTTACAGTTATTACCTACAGTGAAAAAGATGATATGCTATGTCACATTGTCAGCAAGCCTGTGGAACAACAACATGTGCATTTCTGCTCTGTTTAGAGTAGCATTCTGAATACTAGAGATGACTTTCCACTTCAAACTTAGACAACAGATCACAGAGGAACACAGATTTACAAAGATCATCAATTAAAGGCGACATTTGACACCATGGAGCTCAAAGTTTGGGTGGATGGCATTCAGCGTGTGGTTTGTGGCGCCACCTTCGACACAACATGCCAAGATGTGGTTATTGCCCTTGCTCACGCTATGGGCCGAACAGGACGATTCACTCTGATAGAGAAGTTTCGAGACAATGAGTGTCCCATCACTCCGGCAGAATGCCCACTGCGGTCTCTCCAGAAATGGGGGGAGTACGCCGGTGAGGTGAGGTTCATACTGCGCCAGGCAGATGCCAAGAACCAGAAAAGTCAAGATAAACTGTCCAAAAAGCTGAGCAGCAGTGGCAATGTCAGTAGAGACTGCAGCAGTAGCCATAACTATAACTCTGTCCTTGCCAACAGCACCATGCATGGGGACACTACAGTCAAGCGATCGTTGACTTTCAGTGGTGCACACAATCAGCCGCTAGAAGATTCATCATGGCTGTTTTCTTCTGCTCCCACTAGCAAGTTGCGGAAGACCAATTTGGGTCCAGTGCCCAACGGTGATATACGCCGACCTTTAGAGCCTCTTCCTCACCATCAGAATCCACCTCAATCTTTGCCCCGACACATGAAAGACACTCAGAGAGCTTTGCCTGACCAGCAGTCTAACTCCATGCCACCTCCATCCTCGTCCTCAGTTCCCCATCATAACCAGCAACAGCAATACCCTGTGCCACCACCCCGCCGTCGCTCTACCCCCTCGCCTCACCGGCAAGATGATGTTGAACACAATGGCCCAGTTCCTTCGGCTTTTTCAGGACTAGGGGGTGGTGGGTTGAGGGCTCAGTCAGTCATGCCTCCACTCTCTTCCTCCCCTGCTCACACACCTCGTGCCATGTCCCTACCAGCAAGCCAACAACAGCCACACCAGGTGTTCAGACCTCAGCCACAGCACCATCCAAACTCCCCAGCACAATCTCGCTCCACCAGCGTTCAGCCAACTGCCTTGTTACTTCAGCAACCCCAGCCCATCAATGGAGCTTCATCATCCCAGAACCAGAAGTCACAGCCATCCCAGTCCCACAGTCAGCCAAATAGTTCCAGCTTGTACCAGCCCCTGTCAGCTAACCAAAGGGACGCCAGCCCAGAACCTCCTCCTCTCCCCAAAACACCTCCACCCTCTTCCCCCAACAAGAGAGCTGAACCAATGACAGACCATCATCAAACATTGGCCGCCATTGAAGCCTCCATCTTGGCCTCGGACCACTGTAGGCAGGCCAGCTTGGAGATTGAGGAGTATGACTTGGACAGAAACTTTCCTGACACGCATCAAAGTTCCAGCTCACGAAGTGCTGGCAGTGGAAGGGACCACCCTGCTGTTGGCATGGAGTACAGGCTGGACAGTGACTTGGGGTCATCAGGTCAGGGGTCAGCAGGTCAGCAGTTGGAGGGGGAGCATGCCAAGCTGCTGAGACTGGTCAACATGCAGCAGGAGAGGCTGAAGACACAGGAGTCCCAGCTCAGTCTCATCAACACAGGTTAGGCTCATTTCATTCATTGTGCACCACAAACAGCAAGCTCAGTACTTATAATAATAATAATAATAAGATTTATATAGCGCTTTTTCCTATTAAAAAAATTGGTTCAAAGTGCAATTTTCATGCATTCACACACCAAAAAAGAAAGTCATAATGATAAAAATATGGTTAATGAGCAAAGGAAATAAGATGGAGAAGAGGTGAGTTTTATGTGTTATAATTTTTCACACTTATTTTTCATATTGATACCCCCGTTGGGGTGGCGGGGGGTTCAGTATAAATAGTATCCCCACTTTCTGGAAATTTAGTGCTTTAAATTCCCACTGTCGCTGTCATTCTCATTTGCTCTTTCTCATTCCTGATCTGTTCTATCAATCTGCTATACCATCTTCTTCACTAGACCAGTAACCTACCTTTTTTCTTGAAAACTCTTCTGGGACAAGACTCCTTGTTTGTGTATGAGGTCTGTTGGATCAGCTTGGGAATATTGGACGCTTTCTGCCAGGTGGACACTAGGGCTTCCTATGATGTTATTATTTAGCAATGTAGGCATTTTATATGTATGTGTTTTATTGATATTTTATAATTATGTTTGTATTCTATTTTGTTTTTGTAAACAGGGGTTCGATAAATTAGAGTACAGCCTCAGCGTCCCCTGCGTGGGATGTCTTTATTGTAAAGTGACTGGCTGGTGGAGAGCTTTCAGTTTTACCACTAGGGTTGTTTCGGCAGGTATTTTATGCGGATCAGGGGTTGTCCGGTCCTGATTTGGCTCAGAAGAGTCCGCTGGACCTAAAGCAATAATAATGTAATGTAATGTAATTTCATATTGATATGAAGAGATCGACTTTGTGTTATGATGGTGTTATATATATGTACTAATGTTCTTTATTAGTAAAATCACTGATCTGAGGACTTGGACATGTTTTCTGTTGCAGAAATTCTGGCGATGGAGGAGAAGGATAAGGAGTATGAAGAGAAGCTACAGCTGATCATGGAGGAGCTGCTTCTGCAGGAGACCCGGCAAAGGGATTTTGAAACCGAGCTGACGTACTTGGAGAGAGTAGAGTGGGACAACGTCCTTCATGGAGAACAGCAGCGCGAGGTCGATCTCAACCTCAACATCGCCACCCTCAAGGCCAAGGTCATTGAACAGCAGCAGAAGTTAGAAGATGTGAAGGAGCGAGAGCAGAAGCTGCTGGCAGAACTGAAGGAAGAGGAGAAGAAAGTGAAAGAAGAGAAAGAAAAACTAAAAGCGGATGAAGCCAGGTCACGGGAAGAAGAATCCAGAAACAGAGAAGAAATCTCTAAACTACAGACTGGGTTTGTTGACCTAAAGAAGAAAGCGACAGAACACGAGTGCTCACTGACTAAAGTGGACAGTGAACTAAGTGCAGAGGACAAGAAGCTTGCAGAAAGGCAGCAGGAACTGAACATCCTTGAGGTCAGCTTGAAAGACGAGAACCTCAAAGACTTTGCATCTGAACCAGTGCCCAAAGAAGACAACAAGGACAGTGGAGAAAGTAAGTCTGCTTTTGCTATTTCCACTGTTATGTTAGTGTTTGCCAATGATGGTTTATATATATATGTGAACATTGCTCCTCTCCCTATGTTCTTTGCTCCTCTCTTTATGTTCTTTGCTTCAGTCAGTAAACTTTACAAAAGCATTTATTCAGTTTATCTGTTGCTCATTCTCAAAGTCTCTATTCTTAGCTAATATTTTGGTGACATTGAAAAGTATGTTTGTGTTTAAGTCAGACCATAACAAAAATGGTTTTATTGCTCTAAGTAATTTTGACTTGCTGTATTCTTTGGCTTTACACTCAATTTTTACAGACTTTATTTTTATGTTACTAGGGTCTCATGTTGGTGGAAGGTTTTATTTATTTACTTCATTTAATGCATTTAGTAAATCATTATACATTTATTTATAAATTTCTTTTGCTTAAAACTGCAATGAGTAGGATTGACTGTTTCAGCTATTATTGGGATCCTGGAGAGTGGTTTGTCAGCAAGGCCATCAACTACCACCACTGTCTCTAACAAAGTGCAGCCAAAGACTCACGCCGCCATTGCTGCCCCGCCCTTCATTTCTGCACTGGCCACCAAAAATCAGAGCGGCGTTTGGGTATAAAGGGAACATACATTTTACCAACACCAGCCAAGATTTTTTTCTTGTGACTAGGTTGGCAAACAATAACTCTGTTGTGTTCAGTTATGGATGGTCAGACTAGACATTTTTGAGACTTAAGTTTTCATGCTACTTCTAATATGCCTCCTCGGTCCTCAGTGAGGCAGACTTCAGTTGAAGCATTGGCTATGTTTCAAACCAGCCTTACTTTTGTGACCAGCTGTAGAGCTTCATTTTTCTTTCTTCAACTAATTGTGGAAATGACACTGACAGTTTGCTGACCTATTGCACTAAATAGTGTAATATTTGGATCCTTTGGACATTCTGAACATTCCAGAACATGTACTTTTGCAAACATTAATATGTGCTCTGGTGCTAGTCACTAGACACTCTTGTAAATCAAATAAATCTTGGACTCGGTATCAACTCTGAAATAATACTCGTACGCTTTGTGGGCTGCGACTTGGACTTGTGGACTGTATTTTGTAAATAGAGCTGAATACTGCAATACGTTTGACTGTGTTCTCTTCCCATTGCATTATATTATTTTGATATATCCTGCCTTCCCATTCATGTTTCATTTGTAAATATTGAAACCAATGTTATTTTGCCTTATCTCAGTTGTCTGCCAAGCATTATTCCGTTTTGAAATGTCCTGGGTTTGTGCGTCAATGATATTCACGCTTCTTGCCTTAAAGATTGTCCAGATATTGGTTTGTGTCCACACTTTGTGTTTCTTGTTTCTGTGTTTTTGTATTGTTTCCAAATTGTGTTCAACCAAAAAGGGGGACAGTTATCAATGTTGTACAGCTGTTAGAAATGGAATAGCTTACATTTAAAACTTCTTTTGGGAAACAGTGGAATATCTTTTTACTCATCTTAGAGAAAAAGATTTGTTAATTCTATGCATTTCTCTTCTTTTTTTTTTTGGCAAATTCATTTTATTGTAGATTTTATTATTATTTGGATTCTGCCTTAAAATATATATTTTTAAATATTAAAGTCCGTATTATTTACGTACATGTTTTAATGAAACATATCTTAAAAGAGAACAATAAAATGATGCATTTTATAGCATGTTTTCTTATGTACTTACAGTCATATCAGCAATCAGGTCTGAAGATATCATATGGATGCAACGATTTTTTATTCAGGTTATGCAAATTTGTCTGAAAGAAACATTAAATTATTGTATGGATTGATTGGATTGCCAAAGACAAAAATGATGAAGGTCCTGTACTTTGGGAGGGGGGGGGGAAGGGGAGGTAGGGTGGGGTGCTGCTTTTGTAGAGTCGAGTGTTTGTCCCTTGTTGGTGGAGTATGTATGGGCACAATGTCAAACTATTGGTTATTGTTCACAAACATTGCCAGTTCCACCCTTTCCCATTGTATGATGTATTGGAGATTAGTTGAGGGCTCATTGTTGACCAACTCCGTACTTTGGTGCATTGTCTTTTGCTTTTCTAGTTCATGTTTCTCATTGATCCCCGACTCCGATTGAGCTGTTCTTTATTATTCCAACAATAGGATGGAAAAAAAAATGGTTCAATAGATAAGATAACATTAATTGAATAAAAGGCTTTTTATTATATTTTGGGGCTTTATAATACAAATAGTAGTGAAAGTGGGAAGAATGAGATGCATATATGAGAAAGAGTATTTCTGTGTGTATAATTGCCAAAATGTGCCTTAAGTATGCCAAGAGAAGAAGAGTCATGTGTGTTGAATTGTCATTTGCCAAATTGTGCCTTCAGTATCATAGTATGCCAAGAAAAAAAGAGTTTGTGTGTGAACCGAGTTGTCATGAACGGAGTTGTTATGCCATTTGCCACAGTGTGCCTTTATGTGTTCTTTTTTTTCTTCTTCTTCGTGGTACTGGGGAAACCCCATCACCCAGGAAATAGGTCCACATGAAGGTGTGTGCGTTGTGTGTTAAGATTGCTTGCTGTGGATTTTTAGCTTGATTTCAGATGAGAGTTGGAATGGAGTTTTAGTTAAATTTGAACTAATTTGTCTTTGTAACTGTAGAACAAAGAAATATGGTTTGGTTTAGCAGTATGAGTGTTTGGAAGCTACAGTGTGTCAAAGTTGACCTACTTTGTCTTTCCAACATCACAATGAAGAATGGTGGTCATAACTACCTCGTCTTTCTAAACAAAGATAATAGATTGGAGAATGAGTTTTGTTGTGCAGTATGCCTTTGGAAGCAGTGGCGAATGAAAGTTGAGCTACTTTGTCTTTCAACAACAGGACTACAGCATGATGGTTGTGTGTGGTATTTGTGTTTGGAAGCTATGGTGTGACACAGTTAGCCTACTTTGTCTTTCTGACACAACTACCAACAATGATTGCTGGGTGTACTTTTAGTGTATGGAACTTGCTAGTTGTGTAGTTTCTTTCAGGATATATATAATGAA
This sequence comes from Oncomelania hupensis, assembly GCA_036898135.1. Lineage (NCBI taxonomy): Eukaryota > Metazoa > Mollusca > Gastropoda > Littorinimorpha > Pomatiopsidae > Oncomelania > Oncomelania hupensis. The sequence goes on along the minus strand of CM072517.1, from coordinate 31,185,543 downwards.
AGTGAATTGTCTGTGCTGCATGATGTGAGCAACATCACCGCATAGTGCCTTATTTTGTGAAGAAGAACATGCAAAAAGAACTTCTTTTTTTTTCTGTGCGTATGTTTGTGTGTGTGGGAGTGTGTGTGTGTGTGTGCTACCAAGTCTTTCAAGCTGTGTGTATATATGCAAGATTTGTTTTTCATGTAATAATAATAATACAGGATGCTATGACAGGCTGTTTGTTCAATGGAACACAAAGAGCAGCAATCTCAAGAGATCACTATTTCTTCAGAAGAAAAATAAATTAATTTTTATTTTTGACATTTAGGTTGACTGCATCCAATACCATTATTGAAGGGAGGAGGAAACCGGAGTACCCGGATAAAACCCTCAATCTTGAAAAGTTTCGTACCTAAGTGATGTTAGTTGATCCCATATGGGGTTGGAACCTTGAGCATAGAAAACCAGCACCTTTGTCCACTGTGCTACCAGGCCATGTAAAAACAACACTGCCTTCTCTTGCAACAACAACAATGGCCTTTCTACTACAATAGCCAACTTATTCTCTGTTCTTTAAAACTTGTCTCCTTGTTCCCTCTGTTCAGGCTTTAAGCTCTCCATTCCTACCCATTCTTGTGACAATGGCAGTGACATGCATTTGAAAGCTCAAAGTGCCTTTATTGTGCAATAGGAAACCAACACTTTTTAATGTGCTCGTTGTGTGCATTTGCGTCCAACTATGGTTGTATGTATGTGTGCATGTGCGTCCAACTATGTTTGTATGTGTGCATGTGCGTTCAACTATGGTTGTGTGTATGTGTGCATGTGCTTCCAAGTATGTTTGTGTGTGTGCATTCATGCATGTGGGAGTTCTTGTAAAACACCAGTCTTTCATTGTGAAGTATGACAGTTCATTTAATGTGTAGAGTTTGACAAATTTGCAGTTTATGTTGAGAAATTATGCAACAGTCTGCGTTTGTTTGTATGCATGTGAAAGAGGGAATACAAAATTTATTGTCTATATGCAATTTACGAAAGCAAAGAGAATTAGTGTGCAATAATGTATGAGAGTACTACTTCTGTAATGGGCGGTTGTGTGGTGTGTGTGTGTGTGAAAAGTAATTAAAACATGTATTACCTTTGCACTTTGTGACTGCAAAAGAAGAGAGTAAGTGTGTGTGTGTCTGAAAGATTGAACAAAAATTTTTAATGATCTATGCAATGTAGAAAATTGTGTCTGTTTGGAATGAAAAGTGTGAAAATGTGATAAGGAAAGATTATAATTACAATTGAAACGGTGCTTTACAGTATTGTGTATCAACAGATGTTTGCATTTGAGAACGACAGTGCGAAGCGCGCTCTATCTGTTTGTCGTTTAAATGGGTGAGAGTATATAGCATGCGTGTAATCAACAAAGTGCAGGGTGTGAATGTAGATGAATATTCAATATAGAACACCAGGTCTTTCATAGTGGTGTAAGCTGTCCATATGTGTGCAGCAATGCTAAGGCTATAGATGTTCTTTTCTCTTACGTGCATCTGGCAGATAAACATGCAATGCAGTACTGTTGTCTTTCACTATATGCCTTATATGCAAAAGTGTTTGAAACTAGTCTGTGCCTTCCATTAGCCTGTGTATGATTAAAAATGAGTTTATGTCTGTGTTTGTTGGTTGAATGTTAAACAATAACTACCACAATGTGCCTTATCTACTGTGTGAAAGAGATGCTAGTGTGTGTGTTTGTTGGTTGAATGTTAAACAATAACTACCACAATGTGCCTTATCTACTGTGTGAAAGAGATGCTAGTGTGTGTGTTTGTTGGTTGAATGTTAAACAATAACTACCACAATGTGCCTTATCTACTGTGTGAAAGAGATGCTAGTGTGTGTTTGTGGTCAGATTTTGATGTTTTTTTTAAACGTAATGGTCACACTGGTACTATGCAGTGTGTGTTTGAAGGAATTCAAATTTGACCAGTATTCTGGGTCATAACATGAAAACTGAATGTCTGTGCAATTTATTATGGCTGGACGCTGTGTGGTATGGTTACTGTGAGTTTGATTGAATGTTGTGGTTTGAAAAGTGCATGTGTTGGACCTACGGCTGAGGGGTTGAAAGCTTACATTTAGGGCAGAACGGGTGGGGTGGAGGAGGGTTGGGGGTGGTAAATGACAAAGTGATAGTCTTTAGGCATCTTAAATGTACATTGTGTTGAACACATCTGTATTGCAGTTTTTAGTCTAACTAACAACATTCACATTTTTGACCTTCTCGGCCCCCACTTGTGTGTTCAGTTACTGCTAAGTTCGTTTGTTTGTTCGGAATCACAATATCTGCCTTGAACATTTGTGTTATATTTTCAAGCGTTTTACAGTTCCCCCTGTTATCTTTCCAGGTGTCCATCGTTATATTTTCGTTATGTGCCTATCATTGTTTTAATTCTTTGGACTATTGATTGAATACTATGGTAATTTGTAAACATGTGTGTTGTGAACAAAACTGTTGTCCATGGTATGTAAAACTGTTGTGTCTGTCAGTCAATGATCAACTTGCATTGTTTGCTTTTAAAATAAATATTACAAATGTAGTTTTTTTAGTTTGAAGGCAATGTATTGTTTTTAGCGCATACTATTGCTCTTCAGTCTTGTAATTATTTTGTTTCATTGTGTTGTTTTGTTTGTGTTGAAATTGGTTTTGGTGATTCAGATTTAGTTTTTTTAAAGAAAAAGTTGCAGTCTGTGTGAACTTTTACTGTAGTGCTAAAAATTCAACTTGTTTGATGTATACAGTATAATATTATATTTTAAAAATATAAATATTATGTTAAAATAATAAAGCAAGAATGGACGTTGACACGATAACATTTAACACTATTTTCCCATACTCGGATAGATAATTATTATATTCCATTCAAAGGATTTAATGTGGATTGAGCTGTAGTGTATACACTTTGATGTCCTTATTTTGTTAGGAATATGTATCATGTCGTAACCTCCCATGTAACACTCATTGTCTGTGCATTTACTACCCCTGGCCCACACAAGTGCTGCTATTGTGTACTGAATATTCTCCTGTCCAACGATAATGGTAGTGTAGTTTACAGCATGTTTCTATTGTAATTTTGTGGATTATTTATTTAATTTCAAACTCTGTATTATTCGTCTCCATGATTTCACCAAGAAATGTTTTTGTAATTCTGGTCATTCAAAAAATATTTTGATAAAATGACGAAATAACACCAAAAGTGAGTGCTTTTTGCTTTGCTCTCTCTCTCTCTCTCTCTCTCTCTCTCTCTCTCTCTCTCTCTCTCTCTCATTCTCTTTACTTAATGTATCTCTTTAATTCGTTTTGATTTTATGAGAATAATAAGAAATAATGCAAAATAGGATGAAAAAACTAAGGGAAGCAACAGGCTATAAATGTGAGGTGAAGTGCTGCTGCAAGCTGTGAAGGCATTTACTAAAGGGAAACAACTTTACATTGACATGTGGCTAAAGCAATTGAGCACTAAGTTGTGGCTCATCAACATTTTTAAAAAGTAAGTTCCATCGAATTCAACACACTGCAACTTTTTTGTCCAGTGAAACACACACACACTCACACGAACCACGGCCTATCCTATCCTATTCCGTAACTCAAAAGTCGTTGGGGCACCACAGATGATTGTTTAACCAGTGTACGCCATCTTTCTCTGTCCTCAGCAATCCTCATGCTCAGTCGAGTCAGTGTCAAGCCAGTCCATTCTTGAATGTTGTTCTCCCACCTCTTTTTCTGTCTCCCTCTTCTGCCTCCTTGCACTGTGCCTTGCAGGATGGTCTTTACAAAGCCTGATTCTCTGGTGATGTGGCCATACCATCGGAGTTTCCGTTTCTTCACCACTGTGAGAGCATTACATCGTGATCGTGTTTTCCAATGGCTTTTGTGATTGTCTGTCGGACTTTGTCGTTGGTGATGGGCTGGGTATAGGAAATGCCCACAGCTGAGTTGAAGGTGATGGTCATGGTGTTGAATAATAATAATAATAATAATAATAATAATAATAATAATAATAATAATAATAATAATGATATTTATACATCGTTTTTTCCCAAGGAACAATATCAGTTCAAAGCGCAGTACTCGCGCATTCATTCTAAAAATCCTGCTTCATACAAAATAAAATCAGACACTTGCTAACGAATAAGAGACAAGGGAGGGAGGGAGGGTTGACATCTTCATCAGCTCCAAAAATGAGCTGCGGTGCAAATTTCCCTCCAATTGTGGCCTGAAACATTTCTGCCACCTCCGGGTCTTGCAGTTTGTCCAGGTCGAACTTCAGTCTAGTGTATTTTGCTTTGTTTACTCTCTTCAAGTGGAGTCGGAAATATATATTATTACATAAATTAAAAAATATTGGAATAAGTGGTCATATGTATAATTATATAAAAAATTATTTAAATGGCAGATCTATATGTACACGAGTAGGAAACACTTATTCATCTTATCATAACATTGACATGGGAATTCCTCAGGGCTCTATAATTGCCCCATTATTGTTTTCAATACTTATTCACGATCTTCCCACTGTTATTTCTAATCCATTAAATGTTGTTCAGTACACTGACGATATTGCCATGTGGATTAATACATCTCTTCGAAAACATACTAAACAGAGAGTAATAACACATGTACAGAAACTGTTTCAAGAAGAACTGAAAAACCTTAATTTATTTATGAAAAATAATGGTCTGGAATTGTCATCTGAAAAAACATTTTTAATGCTTTTTAATAATGGTATTAATCCTAAATGTTTACCTGTTTTGAAATTAAATGATGAGATTCTTATATACAAGAAACAGGTTAAATTTCTTGGTGTTCAGCTAACTTCTAGCTTCTAGATACTAGCATTAAAAAGGTTACTATACCGAACTGTTCACGACAGTTGTCAAAGTTAATATACAAGTTAAGAATGAACTCATGGAATACTAAATATTCAGCAGATATACGGTGTATGTGTGGCAAAAATATATCAGTTTACCATATTTTATTTGAATGTCCAGTTTTAAATGCAATATATGAGAACCAAGGACATCATTTGACTGAATATGGACATTCTATAGATGATGTATTACATCATTCACAGTTAACAGCAGTTGTGAAAATTATTGCAATGACTCCTATTGGTAGACTTTTATAGTTTGGTGTTAAATCCTTCTTCCCCTTTCATTCCATTTTGTTATAAGATTTCTTAGTTGTGATTTGCTTTATATTGTTGTTGTTATTAATTAATGTCTAATATCACCTGAATGTGTGAATAGACAATAAATGAAATATTGATTGATTGAGTCGGAAAGACATCATCACGAGATCGTGGTCTCTTCCGATGTCTGCTACTGGAAAAGTGCGTGTCCTGCCAATGTTGATGCTTGATCTGAAGCGTTTCTTTACAAATGATGTATTTGATCTGGTTATGATGCTCCCCGCTGGGACTGTGCTAGGTCCATCATCTGTTGTTTTTTTCTTCTGGGGACCAAGCGTGTTTTCCAGTATCAGACTGTGTTGTATTTGGCAAACTCCAGAAGTCCCAGACCTCTGCCATTTCTCTCGTTGTTGGCATTCCAGTTGCCTTGCACTATGACTATGTCCTTCTTCGGCACTTGATCAAGGACAGCCTGCAAATGTTCATAAAAATCCTAGACTTCGCTGCCATCATAGTCTGATGTTGAGGCGTAGGCCTGGATGATGGTGATGTTGAAAGGGGCTGCTCTCAAACAGATATGGTAATGAGTCTACTGGAGACTGGGCGGCAACCCACGACAGTGGCTAAAATGTTTTTGTGGACCAAGAATCCAACACTGTGTAGTGTGTTCGTGCCTGTCATCTCTCCAACTGAAATAAAGCTTGTGGCCTTTGTCGGTAGTTGTTTCACCTAGGCTTTTCCAGCGCAGTTGGTTGATACCTAAAATGTTCCATATCTATAGCGGTCCAGCTTGTTGGCCAGTCCTCCTAATTTTCCCTCTGCAGTTAGGGTCCCGACGTTCCAGGTTTCTATGACAATGTTGTCTCTTGCGAGGATCTTGCGAACCACCACCACTACTACACAAAAATGATATCCCACAACACAATCCAGTCCATTTCCCAATCCTCTTGCAGTCCTATCCTATCCTATCCCATAACTCGAAAGTCGTTGGGGCTCCACAGATGATTGTTTAACCAGCGTACTCCATCTTTCTCTGTCCTCAGCAACCCTCATGGTTTCGCTCAGTGTCAAGCCATTCCATTCTTGAATGTTGTCCTCCCATCTCTTTTTCGTCTTCCTCTTCTTCTGCCCCTTTGTACTGTGCCTTGCAGGATGGTCTTTGCAAGGTCTGATGCTCTGGTAATGTGGCCGCCATACCATCGAAGTTTCCTTTTGTTCATCACTGTGAGCATGTCATCGTGTTGTCCAACAGCTAATGTGATGGTCTGTTGGACTTTGTCATTGGTGATGTGCTAAGTATAGGAAATGCCCAGAAGTCTCCTCTTGCAGTCTCACCAGTTTTGTATGAAGGTTTTTAATATGCCACCCTTTGATCATTAGGTGTGTAATAAGTAGCCTATTGACTCACATTATTTCTTCACTTTATTTGTCTTGCAATTGGGAATGTGTGCAAAATTGGTGTTTTAAAATTTGTCCTGCAAAGTCCAACATGACTGATCCAATCCAAGTATCAAAAAAAAAATTCTTTTTCTGTTCTTTTTTTTCTTTTTTTTAACCACATCACATGTATTACACACACACATGTGTGTGTGTGAGCATGCATATGAGAGAGAGAAAGAGAGATAGAATTATAAAGATAAGAGTGTTATATTGGGGTCTGTATGTTATTTGGTTCAGTGTGGTGTTAACTAACTGCACACAATTGGGCTACTTATTTTTTAGTGCGCTTTACAGGCTGCTCTTTGTTTTTCATGAAAGATGGACGAAAAATGTGTATTCATCTACATACAAATCAAAAAGAAAATGAAAAATACAAAACATACTTGATCACACACTGAAGTAATGCAAAGACGGGTAAGTATTTCTAGAAAAGTTCTTTTATTTTTCTTCATTGGCTGACAAAGTGATGAAAGTGGAAACCGACTGACTATGCAAAAAAGATTCACAGCTTGACCAACAACACCACATGCATGACAACATCAACACTCAAACTATCAAAACCTACACATGTACCTTTGTCCTTTAGCGTACCTACTACTTCACATGGTATGAAATAATAGTTCAAGGAAACTGCTTTAATGTGTGCATAATTCCACCAAAACAACTGATCTTATGAAAAAGAACAGTTAAGATTTGCATGCTCCAAACAATTCAACAAATACCTAGTTATCTTATACTGACATGAAGATATACTACATATATTGATTTGACTGAATTTGACCCCTAATGTAAAAATATGCAATTTAGTTAGTTATTCATTGCTAACAGGGTCCAGCAGACAGCAAAGAGCCGAATCAGGACCACAAAATCAAGGCCACAACTTCGCTGAAAGAGGACTCACCCCTGATCCGCATAAAAGATCTGCCGAAACAACCCTAGTGGCAACACTGAAGGTACTCCACCAGCCAGCCAATCACTTTACAATAAAGACATCCCATGCAGGGGACGCTGAGGCTATCGAGCCCCTGTTTACAGAAACAAAATATAATGTCTATTTCTGTCCAACATTAACCGATAAAAAGTACAATGAAATATAGATCAAAAGCTGGAGAAGAAAGCGAACAATAGTCGTTGACCATGCGCTATAACCCATGTTATTGACAATTGACATTGTGAAAATGTTCCATTCTACACTTGATATTGCAGTGGTTACAGCTTTCCTCACAGGTACAATACAATACAAGATTATTGCTTTAGGTCCAGCGGACTCTTCCGAGCCAAATCAGGACCAGACTCACAGGTATTTCAATCTCAATAGTGTATCCAGTGTAAGCCATTTTTGAAGAGTTTCTTTTCTAAATCTCTGCATCTGGACATGTTCAAACAACAAAGCAAATAACTGGTTTTGTCTACTTAAACAAACAAGACATTGACTTGTGCAAAATGAAATTTGATGTAAGAAGCTGGTTGACAGAGTGAGGTTTTGACACAATCACTTTCCTTCAGCTAGCAATAAGCAAACAAGATCACGCACAAATAAAACAGTTTTAGGTGCAACAAATAATGACAATAAACTTTAACAACACTACATTAAAAATATATCATAAAATTTTCCCATAACAAATGCATAAATATGTATGCAACAGACTGAAAGGTATCACCCAATGATGTAAACAAAACACTATAAAATGCATAGTTGCTGCGATGAGCAGGTTTGTGACGCTTACCTACCACACAACTAAACCTTCCAACTGAATGGTGCTGCAACACAAAATAATGCATAGCTTAGTGTTTAGTTTAGTAATTCATTGCTCACAGAGTCCAGCAGACTGCAAAGAGCCGAATCAGGACCACAAAATCGGACCACAATTTGGTTGACAGAGGACTCACTCCTGATCCGTATAAAAGATCTGCCGAAGCAACCCTAGTGGTAACACTGAAGGCACTCCACCAGCTGGTCACTTTACAATAAAGGCATCCCACGCAAGGGACGCTGAGGCTATACTCTAATTTATCGAACCCCCGTTTACAAAAACAAAATAGAATATAACATCATTATAAAATATGAACAAAACACATAAATATAAAATGCCTACGTTGCTAAATAATAATATCATAGAAAGCCCCAGTGACCATTTGGCAGAAATCGTCCAATATTCCCAAGCTGACCCAACAGACCTCATAAATGAGTTTTGGAAGAGTTTTTAAGAAAAAAGGTAGGTGATTGGTCTAGCGAAGAAGATCATATAGCAGATTGATAGAAAAGAGTAGGTATGAGAAAGAACAAAGGAGAAAGACAGCGACAGTGGGAATTTAAAGAACTAAATTTCCAGAAAGTGGGGATACTATTTATACTGAAACCCCCGATATCCCCACGGGGGGATAGAGGTCATGTGTAGTCTATACAGACAATATACATAGCAGATAAACTACATTCACACATGTAGATGTACCAACCACATGGAGCATATCTACCCATCGTCAAATGACAGCTTACAGCCTCATTTTCAAGGTTGCTTTCTGCACACCGATTTGCGCTCAAACTTAGGTTAAATGGAATTGTACACAATACAATGAAACTCTATTGCCCAGTAAATCCTAGAAATGGGCTTCTTTGATGTTCATTCCTTGATGTGGTAATGTTCTCACCTCTCAACATCACAACCAAACTGAACCATTACAATGTGTCAGGTCGCTGTTATCTCAATCACAGGTTCGTTGGTTTGCCTAACTTTACACAGAAGCTTGTTAGCCAGGTCCATGTCATTTTCAGCTAAATGGCAAACTATTGGTTAGCATTTTTCATGCTTATTCTTTAATTCGTTAATCTACTCACAAAAAGATCAAACATTACAACAACAACAACAAAAACTTGCTGGGCTTTGTAGAATTCAATAGCAATTGATTGTGATGACATTACTTTTCATACTACACTGTTTTCCATTGTGATTATGCTTCCCCATAAACTCATTCTGATATCAAAACAAAGCAAGATTTCCTCACAGGCTACACCACCCAAATATGCGTCACCACAATTGAAATAAGATTGTTGGCACTACAGAAATGTTAATGTTTCTATGCAGCAATAGCAAAAGATAATGATTTATCATAAATGACAAACTATTTATGAACCACGCGAGTACAATAAACAGCAGTGCAATACATTAACCTGAAAACATGCTGCGTATTTCATTAGCACAGATATTTTGAGATGACAGCATATCATTCCCATACTAAGAAACTAAGTGCTAGGCTGGAAAAGAAATCCAACACAGGCTATTGCAGACTTGCCTACCCGAAAAACGTTGACAGTATTCCAGGCAGCTCAAAACCAGATTTTAGAAGCTTTGACCAGATTTGTGCATAACAAACTCTTTTTTGTCTTCTCGTAACACATTAATATTGATGTTATGCACAAAGTGTACTGAAATACATATAGAAATGCACGTTTCCTAAGCAAATAATATTACAAAGTATAAAATGAAAGGACTTAGCCGTGACAGATGCTGCCACGGAGATCCTTGGAAAGCACCGGCCAAAGAAGAAGCTGTGGATCACACCTGAACTTTTGGACCTGTGTGATAAACGAAGAGAGATGAAAAAGAAAAAGAACAACTCACAGGGAGCTGATGCCTACCGAAAAATCAACAATGAAATCCGAAAAGGCATGAGCACAGCAAAGGAGAACTGGATAGAAGATCAATGCCAGGAAATAAAGAACAGTCTGAACAAGAACAACAGCAAGAAGGCCTACCAGACTATGAAGCGGCTGACAAGTGTTAAACAGCCCAAAGTCTCCACGATCCAAAGCAAGTCTGGCATATATATGCCTTACAGAAGAACAAGAAGTCTTAGACAGATGGACAGAGTACTGTTCTTACGTTTACAACCACAAACCAAACGGAGACTCATCAGTTCTAGCATGTCCAGAGAACAGAGAAGAAGAAGAAATCCTCCCAATTCTCAGAGAAGAAGTTGTTGAGGCAGCAGTGCAATCGCTGAAGAAGGGGAAGTCAGCGGGAGTGGCGAACATACCCACGGAACTACTTCAAGCAGGAGGAGAAGCGATGATCAACGCACTCACCATTGTCTGTAACAAGATCTGGCAGATTGGGGAGTGGCCTACACCATGGACCCAGTCGCTTGTCATCACTCTTCCCAAAAAAGGTAATCTTCAGGAATGTGAAAATTACCGCACCATCAGCCTCATCAGCCATCCCAGCAAGGTCCTCCTGAAAATAATACTCAACAGGTTGAAACCCCAAGCTGAAAAAATCATAGCTGAAGAGCAAGCAGGATTCAGGGCAGGGCGAAGTACCACTAAACAGATTTTCAACCTCAGAATAATCTGCGAGAAATACCCACAGCACCAACAACATCTATATCATGTGTTCGTAGACTTCAAAAAGGTGTTTGACCGAGTCTGGCATGCAGCTCTGTGGGCAACCATGAGAGTGTACAACATCAGCCCAAAAATTAATTATTGAAGTCATCAAAAGCCTGTATGACAAGGCTACCAGTGCAGTCCTCCACAACAGCGCCATCGGAAACTGGTTCAGAACAACAATCGGTGTGCGTCAAGGATGCCTACTCTCTCCAACACTCTTCGACATCTTCCTAGAGCACATCATTGTCAGATGCCCTTGCAGACCACGAAGGCACAGTCAGCATAGGGGGAAGAGCAATCTCCAACCTCCGTTTTGCGAATGACATTGATGGATTGGCTGGAGAGGAACAAGAACTTGAACAGCTGGTACAGAGGCTTGACACCACCTCCAGAGCCTATGGAATGGAAATAAGTGCAGAGAAGACCAAAATGATGACCAACAACACCAATGGCATCAACACGGACATCAAAGTCCAAGGCCAATCCCTCAACACAGTGCATAGCTTCAAATATTTAGGAGCCATTGTATCAGACAATGGGTCCCGACAGGAAGTCCTCTCCAGGATTGCACAAACAACTGCTGCCCTGGCGAGGTTGAAGCCAATTTGGAAAGACAGGACCATCAGTCTACATTCCAAGGTAAAGCTGCTGCGCTCCCTTGTCATCTCCATTTTCTTGCTGCGAAACATGGACCCTCACAGCAGATCTCCAACAAAGAATACAAGGCATGGAGATGAGGTGCTATAGAAGACTTCTGGGCATTTCCTATACCCAGCACATCACCGAAGTCCGACAGACCATCACACAAGCCATTGGACAACACGATGACCTGCTCACAGTGGTGAAAAAACGTAAACTCTGATGGTATGGCCACGTCACCAGATCATCAGGTCTTGCAAAGACCATCCTGCAAGGCACAGTGCAAGGAGGTAGGAGAAGAGGGAGACCGAAAAAGAGGTGGGAGGACAACATTCTAGAACGAACTGGTTTGACACTGAGCGAAACAATCAGGGTTGCTGATGACAGGGAAAGATGGAGTACGCTGGTTAAATGATTATCTGTGGTGCCACTACAACCTCCGATTAATGGGATAGGATAGGATAGGATAGAAAAATGAAAGGACAAATGAAGAGTTCAAGTCAACGTTTTGCAGAAGAGGGCAAACAAACTTTCTTTCATATTAGCAACACATTACACATACTTGAGATTACAATGTATGCATATGTTCAGCACCAGTGGCTTTAGTCTGCACCTGGAGTATGACATTTAGCAGCTCCTTCAAACTTATCATACGATTATGCTGATACGCTCTTTTGACATTGTTGCGACTGCCATATATGCAACTGTGAAGTGGATTTAGCACAAAGTGCATCTTGCAAACTGTGGCCCTTTGGTTTATGTAGTGAGGCAAGGCCACTTTTTGTTGTAGGCTTTCAACAATGCTTTTTTCTGGACTGCTGTTTAGTTTCTGGTTCATCTTTATTTGAATTGGGAGAACCGCCTGCCCCACCGTTTCCTTTCATTTTTCATGCTAGTACACAGCACTGAACAGAATGGAGGAAACCGGAACACAAGTACAGCAAACTTATGATATGTGTGCATGCGCTACATCAATATAGGAAGTAACTATACTGGCCATCTTTTAATCGGAATAAAAACTTTTCAAAACTTATAATATCTCACCGTATTTTTAGCTGGCTGACCAGACGACCGTACTCCAAGGCTAAATTGCTTATGAATACGGCGAACGAACGCATGGTAGGCAAGTCTGCTATTGTAATTTCTATTTTAAAATAACTGAATCGTCTGACCCACTGACTCATAAAAACCGGACCAACCTCACTGTCAACTCACTTTTTCTATGCTTAAATTTCAACCGGTAAACAACAGTGACATTCATACACCAGGCATTGAAGAGAAAGCCATCTGAATTCTTTCCTACTCCTGCTCAATAACAGTGATAAACTTAAAAGATTGTTGCACACCACTCTTGAAAACAGATGTGCTTCAAACAGTCACACAAAGCCGTCTGCCAAATCGCCAGAGGTGGGTGAAGGGATAAACTTCTATGTTCATTGATATCACTCACAACACACACACATACACACACACAGCAAATGTCAACAAGTCTTCTCTGTTTCAGCCATCCATACATTTGCTCCAGTTTGACAGCAAAATCACATACAAAGGTGTATCTCTAATACAAAGCCAAAAACAAAATACAATGTGGAGTTTACATCCATTCTGGTGACAACACCAAACCCAAATCAAACACAAAATGATCATTATTGCACTGACGAAGGGAGCAGGAGCAAAAGTAACCAAATATTGTGCACAAACTCAAACACAAACACTCACACAAGCATACACAATCACAAATATGAGCAAATGGCGAAGGTGAAACACACACAAGAGTAGACACAAACGCTACCATGTATACAAACAATCACAATTATTACTTATATTATTATTAATTTACAACCAACATTTACGAAGAGGAATATCTACTGCATGGAAATAACCCCTCTAGCTTTTGCGATAAAAAGCTGATTTGCCTAAATAGAGTACATTGACTTTACAAAGACTAATTCACAGACACCCTTACTATATGATAATAATATTACCCGATCGCTACAATAACAATCTGTGCATGCACTAAACAATAAGCTTTTAAAATAATGTATGACTGATGGCAATGACTTCCTTTTGTTAACCACATTAAATGTGTTTTTGAACCACACCATTGTGTTAACTCCACTCTACTTTTGGTGCCACAAGTATATCAACTAACAAGTTAGTATCTCTCTTCTATGTCTCTATCGACGTGCGCGTACAACCGGTTGCTTCCCTTTACATGCTTTGAGCTCCATAAAGCGTCATCGGCCTGAAATAACTTTTTAGAAACTTCAAAACCCAGGGGAATTATGGGTAGAGAAATCCTTTTCTGAAATGACGTCGGCCAAATCCTTCTTTAGTTTCTTTGCTCGAGCAAAGGCAACCTCATAGGTATGGAGCACTTCGTCCATTATAACTCCATCGCTGATAATACTGCTGACAAGTTTCTGCCTTTGTTCACTACCAGAAATATGCAGTTCCTCTCCCAACTTTCGTTTCATTTCAGCGAGCACATCTTCGCGAGAACAGATTTCCCAGAATTCTCTATTCTATTTTTAGGTTTCGGATATCCCCGTTCCAGCTTGTGGCTAAACGGGACCACCGCACGTCGACTGGGGGCAATACGAGATACTAACTTGTTAGTTGATATACTTGTGTTGGTGCCCAATCAAAACATGCTATATAACATAATAATAATGTTGACAAATATACTTACAACTTTTCACTTTGATTTCCTAAAGGTTGTGAACAACAAAAAGACACCCTCCCCTCCCCACCAAAAAATTCTAGCCTCCTAAACATTAAAATGTGGATCATTTTACTACCATTAAAAGTTAGTTATTTTTAATCTGACTGATTAATTTTTTAAAAATAAAACTGAATATTAAAGTAGTAAAAAAATGTACAATAAATGACAGAGATCCACATAATTCAAAATTACCAGCTATGAATAATCAAAATCTTAAACACTGACATTGGTGGTTATGATGTCCAAAAACAATACTGCATTATTTCAAAACCACTCCCCCAAGCACTAGAATTCCTCTTGCACATATTTCTCAGAAATTGTAGATTTGTTTGCTGGTACATGTTCCATGTGATGATATCCCAAATGTACAGTGGTAGCGATAAACTATGCACAACAGACATATACAACAGTGGTCATGATAGACTATGCACTACAGACATATACAACAGTGGTCATGATAGACTATGCACTACAGTGTTTCTACACGCTCCTCACACTTGTATTTTATGCCCATAAAAATATTTACAGCAAGCATTTTTTTGTAACACAGACCAAATTAAATTAAAAATTAAAAACATCGTCATAAAAACAGTGTGAAAACATTCCACAATGGTTGTTTTTCAAACATATGTTAAAAAAAACACATGTAGATTGATCAAATGAAAAAACCCCAAAGTGACCAAAATGTGAACAAGTTCACAGAACCTGGTTCACCTGCCTTACTGATGACTTATTTACACAATCAATGAGACCTATGTACAAAATCAACAGCTGACTTCATTACACACGTAAATGATGACCTATTTACATGATTGGTTCAGTATGTAATTCTCACCCAACATCGCTGCCATAAAAGAATGTGGTTCTGAATGCTCCCAGCAACTAGTTTGCTAATCCAAAGTTCAACATCACCTTGACAAGCAGCATGAGTAGAGATCATAGGGACAGATTGATGGTATGATTTGATTGAAGCAGTCAACACTATTGTGCGGATGTGATGTTGAAAACACAGAATAAAGAAAAGTGTGATAGCTTCATATAGGACTACCAAATGTACAAATAGCTTCACCTCACACAATCACATTTCTTTACCTGCTTGTTCCAACACAGTGGAATTTGAGACAGGTGAGCGCAAGATCAAATTGTAAACAAACAAGGTGATTCTAACCTTATACTTTAGGATCAAACTCTAATGAATAACTTTACTGATGCAACAGCTATATAAAAACAAGCGCAATATTACTGTTTGATTACTGAGTGATGGTTTAGTACAGATGATGTACATGTTGAACGCTTGTAAAGTGCTAGATTTTTCCTTGCTACTGTAACATGCTCTGCGTGAAGACAGAAGTTAATGACAGACGCAGAAACAAATATGCAATCAGGTTATCTCTGCATAAACCCTAAAGATCACAATACATCTCAGCAATCATTCAAAAACCTGACTAAAAAATAATGTGGAAACGATAGACTTTTTTCTATCCTTTACCATGAAGACTTTCTCTTGCGTATCAGCATTGGAAAATGTATGGTAAATACCTTGTACATAGAAAAGAGTTGGCAGTTGTTGATAATATTGCCCCCTGGTCATTGTTTTAATCAATAGCTACTACTAATAGCTACATACAAGTATTACAACACCCTAAGATGGATGGATGGAGTAATGTCATAGATCACCAAACACCATCCTTTTCTTCTGACAGTGACAGCTGGGCAAAATGAAGACAAGTTGGACATTTCTTCAGTCATATTCAACTTGTGGTTGTGCCGCTCGAAATATTGTTCCCACATCACTTTCTGATAATTACTTCACGCTTCCCTCTATTTACAAACTTGAGAAAACTGATAGAAATGAGTATCGTCTAATGCACCATGCCTGCATCAAACCTTATGCGCACACTAACATTAAAAGTCTCCAATCTCATCCACACACCGTCAAGCCAAGATGACATGCTTGGGTATAACGATACGTCGCGGGTCTCACAGTAACTGGCAGTCCTAGTCTCTGTCTTCTTCTTTGTAGTGGGTGGCTGCCAGCTTCATGCTGTTGAAGAAAGTTGCTATCCATGACATCTCATGGTAAACACATTGACAGTAGCAGTACCCACAAATTCATTCACACCGTCATCTACCCACACAGATAATGCCACAGAATACTGCACAGTTCAATGTTATAGGATTATGGAGAGAAATGTCTGCAACTTTTGCTATATACACACAGAATGCAGACGTTACCATGTACAAACACTGAAGTATACAATCTGCTTTATACACAGACAACTACAGGCTTTCTCTTCTTGGACTGTCTCGCCTGATGTCAATGAGCACAGAAACTCAGACTCTTACTTTGTGTTCACAAAGAAACTGCTATTTACACAAAGAAACAGATTTCCTCTCCCCCGACTGTCTTGTCTGTGAAATGAATGCAGCATGTAAGACTGCTTTATCCATTGCCATATGAAAAGACAGGACCTCTAGTAAGGCATGCCAATCTCAGCTCTGTAAGCAGGCCTGTAGTTTGTCAATCCACTCTTGTGCTGCCTTGGCGTCCGATGCCATGAAGTTATACATCCTTCTTACAGTTCTCACCTGAAATCATACAAACGCAATGTTCCAACTAAATAATAATGATAACCAACAGAATGTCAGTCAGAGGTGGATTTTCACCACCAACTAACTCATATTTTAGTGCCTGAATCTAACACAAAAAGCAGACCTATAACGAAGAATACAAAGCATGAAGATGAGGTGCAACAGAAGACTTCTGGGCATTTCCCATCACAAAAGCCATTGAACAACATGATAACATGCTCACAGTGGTGAAGAAACGGAAAATCTGATGGTATTGCCACGTCACCAGAGCAATAGGCCTTGCAAAGACCATCCTGCAAGGCACAGTGCAAAGAGGCAGAAATAGAGGTGGGAAGACAACATTCGAGAATGGACGTGCTGGTTAAACGATCATCTGTGGTTCCCCAACAACTTTTGAGTTGCGGGATAGGATAGGATAGGATAGGATAGGATAGGATCCACCACAAAACCAATGTTCGTACAATTACAACACGATCAAGAAAATAATAAAAACGACAATAATATTGTGTGCGAGTCATCTACCACTGGACTGAAACCAAACAAAATCATTCTTCAAGTACTGACAGTATTCTGGGGAGAAAATAAAAAAAAAGAATATGAAACTTTTCTACGACTGTCAAAACAGTAGTAACAACTGACCACAGAGAGGGGATCATACCTCAATGAAAGAGTTTTCATCGGCCTTCTTGGGCGCTCCAGGCATGCTCTTGGCTGTCTGTACAGACTCTACTTCCGCTAGGTCAATGTAACCCTTGCAGTTGGAGTCCTCCATGGCATCATAATAGCGCATCTGAAATTATACGTTACAAACATAACATGAACAATGGCTCAATTTTTTCTAATACTTTTATATTATCCAGGAACAGTTTTCACAGGACAGGAGTCTCATTCAGCTCTGCTCTGTGTATGTAGCAATTAAACAAACTTGTTTCAACTGTTTTTAAAATTTAAATACTATTTAAATGCATAGAATGCATATCTACACATACATGGGGTGACCTCGTGGCGCAGTGGATAAGTCGCCGGTTTCCTATGCCGAAGGTCGCGGGTTTGATTCCCGCAAGGGGCGAACGTATGTGACTTAGGTACGAGACTATTGAGGTCACCGAGGGTTTTCTCCGGGCACTCCGGTTTCCTCCCTCCCTTCAAAATAATATTGGATGCAGTCAAATTAATCTTTAAAAAATACAAAACTATTTAACTTTCAGTTTCCTAATAGCGATCTCCCTGCCTTTACACCACGTGTATGCCTTGTATACTGTTGTCCTTGTTGTGTGTCTGTAATATATTTGTTGCACGTGAGCGTGTATGTTGGTATAGGTCGCCGCGCTTTGAGTTTGAAATCATTCGAAGTAAAGCGCGTATTAGCATCCGGTATTATTATTATTATTATTTACAATTAGTGCGATGTCTGAAACACTGTCCGCACAGCCACACAGTCAATGCACAGGCAAATGGAATACACTATTTTCAACTTTCCTTTTGAAATTGTGTAACGCTGATCCCAATTTTGGTCACTGCAGCTTATTTAGCTTTATGGAATGATATACTGATCCAACTATGGAATTGTGCATGTTGCCCCCAATAAACTGACCTGATGTTTCATGGAGTCTAGGACAAACCACCGTTGTTTCCAACCTTTGAAGAAAGCACCCTGCTTGTACAGATAACCCTCGTGGGTCCTGTGCTCTCCGTGGCTGGTGGGAGGGAAGTTTTCAAACACTGGTGCGTTGGCTGTTCACACAAACAATGCTAAATAATGCCACTTGAGAACAAACACAATAACAATGATGTACACAGAGAGAAAAAAAATAAAAAAATGAATAAACCTTACTGTAAAACATTTTGTGCAAATGTAAGAGAGACTCATTTCAGGCTGCCAGTTCCTGATTCAAAATTTGAGTTTGGAATCTTAGAAATTCCTCCCCCTCCCCCCAACAGATGTCAATCCTATGAACAAATGCATTGCATCTTCATCTATACCCACTGTGACAAACTATATACACACAAACTCCACCCCATAATAAATAACTCACAGGCCGTGACATTGCAAGTTCACAGAGAACATTGTAAGGGTCAATGTGAGAGAAAAGCCAACCTGTAGCAGCAGCCGAGATCTCAGCACCACTAGCCCTGGCCACATTGAGCGCTGCAGACCCAGCATCGCCCACAGCCTTGAGCTTGCTGCACGTCTTGGGGGCCATGGGCTGGCACTTCTCATGGCAGTTGTAGCCACAGTCCACACAATGTGTCCCTGCAAAATAAAAGTCATGCCGTAGTGGCTTGCACTTTTCGCAATATTGTGTGTGTATAAGTATTCCCTTGACTGTGGACGCAACACTTATGATCATGGACACGATTTTTATGTATGCATGTGTACATGGGCACAAAACTAAAAGTACTAAAATCATTCTCACTTAATTAACTAGTTTGAGTGCAACAACTCCTCTGTGACAAGATGATATTTCTTCCAGCCATAACAAAAGTATCCCTAGTCACTGTAAAAGTAAAAAGCCCAAACTGACCAGTCTTGGAGAATCCCCAGAGGAGCTGCTGGCAAAAGTCGCAGTAGGTGGGGGTGGTGTAGGTGATCTTCTCAAACCTGTGGGGCTGGGAGAACATCCTGGCCGCTTCCCCGAGCATCTTGCCTCGGACTAAGATCTCCAACGTGGAACGTTTGTGGATGGAGCGGCCATGGGATCGCACCAGCTGCATGGAAATGGAGGGCTGGCGGTGCGGGTATTCTCGGCCAGCCGACACTTCCAGTTTGTCCCAGTATACCTTCCACTTTTGGGGCAGGTGGCCCAACTCTGACTCCAGGCGCTGGATCTCCTGAACAAGGCAATCATTATGTGATATGTACTACATGCCAATTGCGTTCATTTGTAATAATGCGCCGGTAGTGCAATTTGTTGATGTTTTAATACACATTTAGTGTTGAGGCAAATGGTAATTGCAGAGTTGGGTTCGTTTACACAAAGGCACATTACAGGATACCAGATTTAGACTTTGTTACATCTATCAGTAGCAGACTATAGTTACTCCCATGCTACATATTTCTCTGTGAGTTTTATTGATCTGTGACTTTACATGGAGTGTGGGCTTACATTGTGTCAAAGGTGTTAGCACAAAAACGCCATTACAATGCACCCACCTGAAACTGGTGCCTGAAGAAGTTGGGCTGCTGCACAGTGATGCTGTCATAACAACCGTTCAGGATGATGCGCCTCTCATCAGCAGTGGCGGCAGCACTATCGGGCAGCATGTCCGTGTTTTGTCTCAGCTCAGCCACCACCAGTTCTACGTCGTAGGATGGACCATGAGCAAGGTCCTCTGTCAGGTAGTAGTCCCACACCACCATGTTGGAGATGTTGGAATAGGGACGCAGCACCTTGGATAAAAAACAACAACAACATTATACTTATACAGGTAAAAAAAAAAAAGCAACTGAAAAGCACAAGTGCAAGTACACACAAACATATAGACGGAGTCAAAGTAGGTAAAACTGTAGACAATATGCGTTGGCCACTCACGGGTTCCATGTCGTGAGGACTGTAGAGGAAGTTGGTGAAGACGGCTGACTTCCTGTGCTGCTTGTCAATGTAATCCCACAGCCCTGCAGCCCCTGACCCTGGGCTAATGTGCTTGGGTGAGAAACCTTGACCTTCATTGACATCCTCTACATTGACCCCACCTGGTCGTCGTTCGTCAAGCAGCCAGCCAGCCTCAACACGTTCAAACTCATTGTCCAGCATGAAGGTGCGGAAACGGTTGGACACATAGTGGTAGGCCAAAAAACGCAGGAAGTACTCGTTGAACTCAAATGACAGCGGGAACTGCCGATGAACCTGTACAAAAAAAGACACCAAAGGAAAGATGACTAGTGCAGGGCAGGGTAGGTTAGTGTGGAGTAGCACAGAATAGTGTAATATAGTGTTGAGTGAATTACAGTAACAACAACATACTTGGTGCACAATATCCAGAAACTGTAGAAAGACGGGAGCAAAGCCACTGGCCTGGTTGGCGGCAGTTTGGTTGGATCGATGGGTGAAGCGGTGGCCAAATGCCAACCACTCTTTCTCCACTAGAGCCTTGAACCCCTCAATGGTACGATAGTAGGGGTCAAGCAAAACCTGAAGAAAACACAATGACTACATAAACAAAGAAACAAATGAAGGAAAACATGTTCATGATTTCTCTTCCACTTAAACATGCAGTTATCTTACACTAGAAGGCATACGCCCATATGACTCACATGCACCTTATGAAACTTGCAATATTTAACATGAAAATGAGTGCTCAATAAACAACATGAATCAGTGGCATTAAAATGCAAATACCAACTTTTGATCTTTCTATGCTCTTGACCTTAAGATGACCTTGACCTCTGGTTCCAAATACATTCATGTACAATCAAAACTACAATAAAGTTGTATTATGCCAAAAAACAGTGACCTTGGGATGATCTTGACCTTCAGTAACCTTGACCTAGGGATGACATTGGCCTTCATGTGACCTCTTGTGCTCATGTATGATCAAATAACCCAATGTTGTTGCATACTATGGGTTAAATATGCAGCCATTCCATTGTACGATAACTAATTTTTAACAATGTTTATGCTATGCCTAAAATGACCTTAACCTTCAAGATCAACAACAAAAATGAAACACATATGAAAGATCCATCTATCATCTCTAAATACAGCAAGTTTGGACTTTATAACTATAGTTTAGGTCAAGGTCACTTCAAAGTACCTATACTAACCGACTTTGAACAGTTCCAGTGATCTTGACTTTAAAGTGACCAAATTTGCATAGTATGTGAGTCTCATTTATATCTATCATGCCTCAAAGAATCATGTTCAATATTAATAACTTTTGAATTGAAATTTTGTGAAAAGTTGTCATTTTTTTGACAAACATTTGGTGACCCTGTGACCTTGACCTAAAGTAAAGTCATTCACTGATAATTTTCTAGGACTCATGTATATACATTATTATTATTATTATTATTATTATTTATTATTATTATTGGGTATTTGTATAGCGCAAATATTTCACCATTCTTGACAACTCAAGGCGCTGGCTGACACAGGATCTAACTCAAGCCGCACGAAGTGCCAACTTGCAGCCTTTGGGCGCATCATAATAATGCTCCAAACAACTGAGCACAATCCTGGGCAGCCAGGGATGGGGAAGAAGGACCTAGGTGCATGCTGGGTTTGTTCTCGTCACCGGCACTCACACGTCTAGGACATGAGCGTCAGGATCTTTAAAGGCAGTTATGATGGAATGTATGCGACACAGACTAGACCTCGGTTTATACTCTCATCCAAAGGAGTAGGAAACGGGAGTAAAGTTTCTTTCCCATGGAAACAACACAATGCCCCGGCCTGGGCTCGAACCCGGGACCTTCAGATCTGCAAGCCATAAATACCATCTTATTAACCTTGGTTGTGGTACATAATAAAGGTTCCGAGTACTTAGCCAATTTTAAGTTTTGGACAGATGGACAGCCGACAGTGGACGGACAGACAGCCGGAACAAAACTTTTATTTCCGTAAATGTCATTTTTGGACTACAGCCAAACACGCGTACAATAAACACACTGTGACTTACAGCCAACAATGCTTTTACCCAATGAAAAAAAATTCCCTGTCGGAGTTTTCTTATTTATTACTTAAAACTTTCTGGATATAACGATCACGTTACAGCATAGTGTCGTTTAAACCGAATTTATTATCTTATCCCAGAAACAAAATTTGGCGAATCTAAGTATGAAAACATCACAAATGACCTAATTCTTGGAAATGAGCCATCAAATTTGTACATCATTCATGTGTATGTAGAAAGACCCTTCTTAACCCTTAGGAGGACACATCATTTTGCAAATAAAATTTTTAAAAGTCATTTTAAGATCTGGCAGAAAGTGATAGGCCTAACTTTTTTGTTTGTTCTTTACCCCCAAGAACTTTTAGAAGTAAAAGAAAGTTAACATTTTCTGAAAGTAAATAAACAGAATTTTCAAAATGTATCAGAATAAAGTACATGAGTGTGTATTTTTGCAAAACTATACAAGGTTGTTACCATCTTTTTACTCCAATACACTTGGAATGAAGGAAATAAATGACTCACAACCCACATCATTATCACTGTGTCTGCTATAAAAAGGCTAATAGAAGCATTCACTTTCATATTATTAAACAAAGAAAATGAACACAGCAGACAAGATTTCACTGCTAAAGTGGATGAGTGGTGGTCGTGCATCTTTTACATGGTCACAATAAATCCGCTGAGAAATAGCTCGGAACCTGTCAAAACAATCATTTGCAAAACGGGAAGTTCGTTAGACACAAATTTCCGATTAACTGGTTTTGTTCTTTGAGAGCGAATCCGTGAAGATTCATCTTTTTGGCACAAACGATAATCTCCTAAGGGTTAAAAACACTGTGGCAAAACGAAAATAAATTCAGCTCACTGTGATAGAGAACTTGAAATAATACAGTGGAGTCCGGGTATAACGAATCTCAAGGGGGGGAATTTCGGGTTCGTTACAAGCGGGATTCGCTGTAGAGATTTGTACTGTAAACGGAAGTACACACCGGTGATGAGTACACATCACAACATACAGTACGTAGATCGATCTAGGCCTACGAAGTTTATCAACAATGACTTCATTCAAGGCTATTTATAGCAGCCAATGACAGTTATGACTTCAATGCCTGGTTGACTTATGTACGAACTGGCATGCTTCTGCTGCTATTCGCTATTGGCGATGAGCCAAATGAGGCAAAATAGGCCAAGGGAATACACACAGTGTTCGTTACAAGTGGAGATTCGTTATTTGCCTAGCTGGATTTGTTCGTTATAGGAAGGGATTAAATAGTAAGACAAAGAAGGGAGTGTGTCGGGAAATGGATGGTAGTACGCTAATCGCGGGTGTTCGTTATTCCAAGGTTCGTTATAGGTGGACTTCACTGTAATCCTATGTTGGAGCTCATTCACACAAGAAAAAAACACGTTAATATCACCAAGGAAATTAACGTTCCAATACCAATGCTAAGCACCTTCACTCAGAATACAGATTATTCAGCACATTGCACTTTGACAATTGCCCCAGTTATATTACATTGCCTATTGAAAATTGCCCTGATGTTGGTGAACAGTCACACACACACACTTACATGTACACACCACAGGCAAAATATCATCATTCCTATTGTCATATATCTCTCACACACAAAACACTTTATAATACTTCAACTTTTAAAAAAATTGACAGACACCTTAGCAAAATTGGACACAATCACAGGGATCAGTTTACTAGCGCGCCCTGCGCCATTGACGCATAAAAATTAAAAATGACCCATCTACAATTCTTGCCAGGGGCCGAATGGCGCTTCAATTTTTGGTACCATTCTTCATTGTCTAAAGCGTGCACATGCGTGCGTGAGTTGTGAGTGCGCGCTTAGAGTTATAATTATTATAAGATAAGCGCATTATAAATACAGTAATTATTATTAATTATTATTATTATTAGTACCAGTGCGCCACCACAATAACAGTGCACTGTATTGGAGGCGACAAACGTGCTTTTGCAAAGGCAAGTTCAGCGATTGGCTATGAGGGCCCGGATGTTGATCTTTCAGCCAATAAGAAGTGTTGTACGATTCTTCCAAATCAGAATTTGCTATCGTGTGCGCGTATGTTGTGTCCTTGGAGGAAAGATTAGAATCTTTCCTCCAAGGTTGTGTCCGTGCAAGGAGGATTTTGTGTTTTTCTTTGTGCCGGTTTGAAAATGCCCCACCCCCCAAAAAAAAAAACAAAAAAACAACTAAACTTGAGGTAGGACAGTCTAGACAATGCCCCCCCCCCCCCCCCCCCCCCCTCCCAAAAAAAACAAAAAAAAACAACAACAACAGCAACAACAACAACAACAAAAACTAAACTTGAGGTAGGACAGTCTAGACTGTTGTTTGCTGCTGTTAAACCACAGTCTAACGCCGCTAATCCTACGCAAGATGATTGTTTGAGCCCCGAGTCAAGTCAAAATACCGATCCCTGTTGTTACACTCTGTTTGATGATGGTGTTTTTCTTTATCAGTATTTGATTCAGCCCCGATGCTGAAGTCCTGATAAGGTGTAACTCAGATTCGTTTATTCACACAGCCCGTCCAAACAGTATACAAGTCACAAAGTCGACGTATGAAGTTTTCCACTTTTATTCAGCACACACCAACAACTGCATACAATTCTCAACTCAACTCAACAACTTTCACAGCAACTCTCCAAATCACTATCAACAACTTTACTATCTCAACTTTTTAACAGTGCGGCGCTTATATAGTCTCTACATACACGGGAACAAACGAGAATAATCCTGCATAAAACACCACAACCAATCAAAATTAATTTCATCATCACGTGACTCACGTCATACAACCTCATTTGGAATGGAATCTTCCATGGTAACCAACAGAATAATCCACACGCTTCGATCGATAGTAAACAACTGATTCCCGAAAATTCTCAAACAATATCGACCAACTAACAACACTAACGTTACACAAAGCCTCTACTAATAACAACGCAAAATCAAATCAAAGATAAATACACTCTATTACTGCATGCGTTGCAAAATAAAACGAACAGATCTATCGCGCGCGTCACACACAAGCCTACCATTGCACGCGCTTCACACATAACATCGTGCGCATTTCATACGCACCATTCGCGTTTCAACGTAACATAACCCCCCACTCAAGAAGAAATTTACCTAATTTCTTTCAACAACGTTGAAACGTAATGCACAAACAAAATCAGAAATTAGAACTTATTTCAGTCTTTCTGGATACTGTCATTGTTCTTTACTCACATACTCTGCTGAGAAAGTCCGCACCAAGATTGTCTGATCCTTTGATAGATTCTACTCGCATGTTAAAGTTCTGCAAGTACATAGCCCATCTCATGATGCGACTGTTCACAAACTTGGCAGAGTTCAAGTAAGTTAACGGCTTGTGATCAGTCTGCAGCACGAACTTCACTCCTTGAAGGTACAGTTCGAACTTCCGGATTCCCCATATGATGGCAAGGCACTCTTTCTCCATGGTCGAGTAATTTTTCTCAGCCCTGGACAGCTTCTTGCTGGCGTAACTGACCGGAAATAGTTTCCCTTCGTGTTCTTGCATCAGTATGGCGCCGATGCCTTCGTCCGCTGCGTCTGTTCTTAAGACGAATACCTTGGAAGTGTCGGGCAGTCGTAGCACCGGATCCTTCGAAAGGAGGTCGCGCACAGTCTGGTATGCCTTCTCCTGAGACGGTCCCCACTCCACTTGATTAGGACAGCCTTTCCGCACCAAGTCTGACAAGGGTGCTGTGATGGCGGAGTAATTCGGTACAAACTCCCTGTAATATCCAGCCAACCCCAGGAAAGATCGCACCTGCTTCTTGGTTTGGGGACGTGGAGCATTCAGAATTTTGGTGACGTTTTCTAGCAGAAGCCCCTTTTGTCCTTCTTTCAGCGAATGGCACTTACTGGGTCTCATGGTCAGGTTGGCCTCTTGAAGACGGTGGAACAGCTCCCTCAAGGTCTGCAGATGCTCCTTCCAGGTCTGGGTGTGGACTAGCAGGTCATCCCAGTAACACACGACGTTGTCCATCCCTTTGAGCATCTTCCTCATACCTCTCTTCAGGGTAGCTCCGCTGTTGACCATGCCAAAGGGCATCCTTAGGCACTCGTACGTCCCATCAGGAGTTATGAAAGCAGTCTTTGGTATGTCCTGTTGACGCACGGGGACTTGCCAATAACCCTTGCTGAGGTCAATTTTTGAGAAGATTTTACTCCCCGATAATTGGCGGAAGAGGTCTGCTGCCGTAGGCATCGGCTCGGGATCGAAGACGGTGATCTTATTAACCTTTCTGTAGTCGATGCATACTCTGTTGCTCCCGTCCTTCTTCTTCACGACCACGACAGGGGACGCGTAGGGTGAACTGGACTCCCTGATGATGCCCATCTTCAGCATCTCATCGATGTCTTTCTTCAAGGATTCACGGGCCTTGAAAGGGATCGGGAAGGGTTTTGATCGAACGGGAATATTTGAAGTGAGGTGGACTTCATGTTCGACCAAAGTCGTAGAGCCTGGGACATCGCTGAAGTTAAGGGGAAACTCGCCCATAAGGTCCTTGAGCTCCATCTTCTGACCTTCCGTCAAGCTTGGTTAACATCATCAATGCCTTCTTTGCTGTGGAAGTCTCCCAGTTCCAACAGTTCTTCGCTGTCAAAGCTGTTGTCGATCTCAGCTGCTGTTGCCACATGCACAGTCTCTGATGGCCTTTCCACGTACAGCTTAAGGAGGTTGGCGTGGTATATCTTGGAATGCTGGCCGACCTTCACCTTGTAGTCGTTGATTCCCACCACGGTCTCCACTTCGTACGGGCCTTTCCACTGCATCAGCAACTTATTATGATCGGTAGGTAGCAGCACCAGCACTTTGTTGCCAGGTTTAAACTTCCTGTTCACAGCCCTACGATCGTAGTAGTGCTTTCCACAGTCTTGGGACTTCTTCAGGTTTTCTCTGGCTATCTCGAGAGTCTGCTCCAGCTTCTCCCGTAGCTCAAACACGTACTGGTAGCTGTTCTTTACCTCTGGGGTGTCTACTTCTTTCGTCCACAGTTCTTTCAGGATGTGCATCGGCCCTCTGATGGTTCTTCCGTACAGCAGCTCGAACGGAGAAAAGCCGGTGGACTCCTGCGGTACTTCTCTGTAGGCGAAAAGTAGGGCGTTGATGTAGCGATGCCTTTGTCTGGGCTGCTCGCTGCACAGTTTCTTCAGGGTGGACTTCAGCATAGCATTGAACTTTTCGACGAGCCCGTTGCACATTGGATGGTAGGGTGTCGTAGTTAAATGCCGGATGCTCAGCAATCTGTTGACCTCCTTCATGCAGTCAGAGACGAACTGCGTCCCGAGGTCTGTCAGAATTTCTTCGGGCACTCCAAGTCTACTGAACATGTCCACCAGTGCATCTGCTACAGTTTCAGTGTCAATCTTCTTCAGTGGCACTGCTTCTGGGTACCGAGTCGCATAGTCCACTAAAGTCAGTACCCACCGATGACCTTCTTCACTCGGAGGTCTTATTTCGCCGATTAAAGGCCACCCTCTTGAAAGGTCGGTCGATCAGAGGCATCCTCTGCATAGGCACTTTCGGGACCCTTCCTCGAGGTATGGTCTTCTGGCAAATGTCACACGATCGGCAGAAACGGCTGACGTCCGCATGAAGTCCTGGCCAGTAGAACACCGCCTGGATTCTGTCTGACGTCTTCTTGATACCTAGTTGACCTCCCATAATTGAGTCATGCGCTACTTCCATCACCTGGCGCCTTAGGGGTAACGGTACCAAGACTTGACGTAGTGGTTTACCTCCGTTGACCCTCGGATGCTGGAAGATTCTGTACAGGATCTTGGCCTTCACCTCGAAATAGACCGTGCCACTGCCCTTGGTCACGTGGTCTTGGCGGTTCCTGTACTTGTTTAAAGTGCTGTCAGCTTCCTGGAGCTGGATCAGCTTATCTCTGTCCACGATGGCAGCTTTGGAGTTGTCGGCGACCTTCAGTGGCGTAGACGTCTTGTTTCTCTTGGCCTGGGCCCTGGTGGTGACAGCACCGACGATCTCTGGTCGGCAGGGCTGAGCCGGAGTAACCACATTGTCCCGTAGCAGCTCTGTAAGGTCTCCATCGGGAAACGGCAATGGATCCTCCTCCACAACTTCGACGTGTTGGGTTGAGGCAGGACTCCACTCTGGATCGGGGTCGTCGGGTCGTCTCGCGCCGTCGATATTCCCGATCATCAAATCGTACAGCGGCTTCTTCAGGCAAACCGCTTCGACTTCGCCTATGTAGAAAGGGGTGTTGACATGAATCTTCGCAACTGGCGCTCTCACACATTTGCTGTCGGCCATAAGTGTCCCTTTTGAATCGCCAGTGAACTGTTCTTTAGCGATTAGGTCTTCTCTGACGATGACCCCACTGCAGCCAGAGTCTCTTAAAACAGTCACTTCATGATTTCCGACGCGTCCCTTTGAAACAGGCATGTTTTGGACGGTCACAGCTGCGCTGGCGACGACGGGGATGGATTTTCCGTTGGCAAGGAGAAGTTGGCCATCGGTCATGCACTCTTGCACGTCGGCAGGAGTAGCTGTGCGCTTGGTCTCACTCGGAAGAATGACGCTCCCGCCGCACACTTGATGGTCAGATCTACTGGTTTGCCGTTGATTGGAGAACCGCCTCTGCCGGTTGCCCGCCGCTGAATTGTCCGTACTGCTCCGCTGTCCGCTACTTTTGTTTTGAGGACAATTAGCCGCCCTGTGGTCTGTAGCGTTGCAGGTGAAACAGCCTCTTGAATGCCCTTCCCTGGGAGGAGGCGTGGAGTCCGTCTGTCTCTGGCTCGTCTGGCTCCCTTGGATCTGGTTCCCATGGTTTGCAGTCTTCTGAAAATGTTTCGTCGCGCTGGGTGGCCCCAGGGTTTTTCCATGAGCGATGAGATATCTTTCAGCAGCCTCAGTCACATCTTTAAGCGTCTGCAGCTTTTGTTCTTCTAAGTGGGTCGCTAGGTCCTTGTGACAGGCATTGAGAAATTGTTCCTTCACGATCAGGTCATGGAGACTGTCGTAAGACTTCCTTTCGCCTGATAACTCCACCCACTTGTGTAGATATGACGACAGGCGCTCCACAAACTGCTTTGGCGTCTCGTCTGACTTAGGCCGGCATTCACGGAAGCGTTTACGGTAGCCTTTCTCCGTAAAGTTGTAGCACTGCAATAGGACCTCTTTCAAGACGTCGTAGTCTTTAGCGTCATCGTCCGACAATCTGGTGTAGACGTCGAGTGCTTGCCCCGTCAGAAGTGCACTTAGTCGAATCGCCCAGTCTTGAGGTTGCCAGTTAGAGCTTTTGGCAAACCTTTCAAATCTCGCCAAATAACTGTCGATCTGGTCCTTCCCGTCGACAAACGCTGGCAATTTTGGAGCTTTGTTGTCACTGATAACTTGTGGCGCATGCTGATTGTTTTGGATACGCGCCAACTCTAGCTGGTACTGACGCTCAGCCTCTCTTTCCTCTCTTTCTTCTTGGCGACGCTGCGCTTCGAGCTCTCTTTCTTCTCGGCGTCGTTGCTCTTCTTTTTCTTGCCGCTGCTGTTCAATTTCTAGACGCTTCTGTTCTAATTCTATTTCTTTTTCTAGACGCTTCTCTTCCAATTCTCTTTCTTCTCGGCGACGCTGCTCTTCTAATTCTCGTTCTTGTATTCTCTCCTGGGATTTGACGTACTCCGTCAACTGTTTCCCTTTTAGATTCAGTTGAATCCCTTTCTGCCAGAAGTCAGCCATCTTGATGCTTCTGGAAAGTTCTTGACTGGAAAAGTTCTTTTTCTGGAAAGTTCTTGACTGTGCTGTACCTTTCTAGACTGTTCTAGAACAGCACTCTTTCTGCAGTAGCGCTGATGCTTGTCACTAGTCGCTTTCGCTGACGCAGGCCCCGCTGTCCTCGTCGTATGCGACGCTGCACCACGCTGGTGTTGATGTATACGCTCCTGTGCTGAAGTAGACGCGACGTCCGCTCGCCGCTCTCTGTAACACTGGCGATGTAGCTCCGAGACTGTCCCTCGACGTAGTCCTGCGGCAGCCACGTAGTCCCGATCTGTTGTTCGCTCACGAAGCAACTCTTCAGCGACCACACGCCCTTGCAGTCAACCCGAATCTATCGGATGTAGTCCCAGTATGTTGGCCCCTCTCGACGCAACTTGTTGGCGGCTACCCTCGATGACTGCCTCTCGTAACGTTGACTCGCTTGTTGTCGCAGTTGAACCCTTGGCTATGGCGTGAATCGCGGCTTGACCCCCAAAATGTTACACTCTGTTTGATGATGGTGTTTTTCTTTATCAGTATTTGATTCAGCCCCGATGCTGAAGTCCTGATAAGGTGTAACTCAGATTCGTTTATTCACACAGCCCGTCCAAACAGTATACAAGTCACAAAGTCGACGTATGAAGTTTTCCACTTTTATTCAGCACACACCAACAACTGCATACAATTCTCAACTCAACTCAACAACTTTCACAGCAACTCTCCAAATCACTATCAACAACTTTACTATCTCAACTTTTTAACAGTGCGGCGCTTATATAGTCTCTACATACACGGGAACAAACGAGAATAATCCTGCATAAAACACCACAACCAATCAAAATTAATTTCATCATCACGTGACTCACGTCATACAACCTCATTTGGAATGGAATCTTCCATGGTAACCAACAGAATAATCCACACGCTTCGATCGATAGTAAACAACTGATTCCCGAAAATTCTCAAACAATATCGACCAACTAACAACACTAACGTTACACAAAGCCTCTACTAATAACAACGCAAAATCAAATCAAAGATAAATACACTCTATTACTGCATGCGTTGCAAAATAAAACAAACAGATCTATCGCGCGCGTCACACACAAGCCTACCATTGCACGCGCTTCACACATAACATCGTGCGCATTTCATACGCACCATTCGCGTTTCAACGTAACACCTGTTCTGGTTAGTGTTTTGTTGGTAAACATGCTTCACAACACATGCACACTCACAATAATCTATTTTGTTTTAATTTCTGTAATAATATCTCCAGGTTATCTTTTACATGTACGTAAATTACTGCTGAAATCATGGCCCATTGAAATTTGATCTGAGGGGCCCAATGGCCCATAGCTTTTTTGTGTCAGGCTGAACCCTGCAATCACACTTGACATGTATATCATAGACAAGCTAATTATCATACAGAATGCTAAAAGAAAAGAAGCACACATGCATAAATACATAAAGGAAGGTACATCATAACATGATTAAAAGAACTCTATTGCATTCAAAAAATAATCCAGTAAGAAAAAAAGAAAGATCTATACGAATAATTTGGACCAGAACACACAGGTACACATACACGTCACACTTTTCACACTATGGGGCTAAATCTCAATCTTTCTCAGCCTCCACCCCCCCCCCCCTCCCTCCATCCCTTCATCAGGGAAAAATCTTCTAAAATTAACCCTTTTTGCAATAACATGACGAGAATACAGTCTGACATGTTCTGGGCTGTAAATCTTACATCAAAGACTCATTTTAGAAACGAATACAAAAACACAATTCGGCCACTAACCATAGACTACACGTACAACGAACTTCAAGTATAACGAATGGAAAACATTTTCCCCTGGACTTCGTTGTAAGCATGTTCGACTCTATTTAGGACTCATCTTGCACAGATCTGCAAAAATCTGGAAAAACATTTGGAGGAAGAGGGCGAGTACATAGACTCACACTGCTATGCTATGCTATGCATGTGTCGTAACGAATTCATAAAATGGCTGAATTCGTGAAATGGGCAGCTGTTGCCGTTTTTGTAAAATTGGCAATCGCTGCAGAGAACGCAAATTCAGCAGACTGTTGCCAAAATAGTAAAAAGGCTTTTTGGAGGTGACAAATTCTTGAAATAGGCAACAGATTTCACTAAATCTGATGTCGATTTCATAACATTGAAGTTTTTGCCAATTTCATGAAGTTGGCAACAATGAATAATGTGAATGCATCCGATTTCATGAATTTGACAATTTCACGATTTCGTTATGATACATATGAGTCAAAAAAGTCATAAAATAGGCACTATAGAGTCGTGCAAACAATTACCTCTGCAACGCTGACGATCTGTGTGGTAATGTCCCAGCCATCTTCCAGACACACCATGACAGACGCTCCCTGCACGTCTAGTAAATCCACCACTGTGCCAGACAGCTGTAGGATGTTTTGAAGCTGTGGTAACCATTCCGACTCTTCCACTGCCTTGAGGAAGCCATGTTCTGCGTTTGGCGATGGTGGTCGGCTGGGGCAGCAGGCTCGTAACAGCTTCTTGAAACTGGCTTTTATGTGACGCACCTCATAAAAGTCCACTGGGATGAAGTCACACTTAGGAAATGCATCCACTTTCACATTCTGAAGAAGGAGAAACAGACATTAACTAACTAAATTAAAATATAGGGATCGTTTAACAGTCCAAACAACAAAAAGACAAAATAAATAACTAATTGGATTATTCTAATAGAATTAAAACATATAACAAGCAAAGTGAACAAACAAACACAAAGAAATGGGTAAAATTTGATGATCTAGTAGATCTCACTGACAAAACATTGACATCTGATTATGATTCTTGTTTACCCAGATGCCAGGCGCCAGCTGAAGCAACTGAACTGTTTCTCAACACTGCCTCCAACATCACCAACACAACTACTGCTTCCACCATCAACAATAACAACACCCAATGCCAACCAATAAACCAACTAACCATCAGTTCATTCAAATGCGCATCCTCTACCTGCCACAGTCTTCCACCCTTGAAATAATTTCAAAAAATGTATCGTGTACCTTCATCTGATGTTTCTCTCCCAGCACGTAGAGAGCAACTCGCTGTAGTCCTTGTACAGAGTTGTTGATAATGTCACCTCTTGTATCCAGACTGCCGTTCTGCCGATGACCTTCCAAGTTGGGTGAGAGGGTTCCCTTGTCTCGCAGGCTGCCGATACGGTTGAGGGCTACACAAAGTACAACAGATGCTACACTCTCTGCAGAAATGTGTCTCACTTGAAAGGATTCCTCTATTCCTAAGACACTTCTTCCATACAGTCTAAGCTATCAGCACTGCAAAAGAATGTCGCAGAAGTACACACATATACACTAGTTACTCATTATAATCATCCTTCTCATCGACAACTTTCAAAGCTTACTTATTCTCATTCGTGTACAGATGAAAACAGACTTGACAAAATATATACTGTTATGTATTTTATGCGGGAAAAGATTTGTTACTGCTTATGCCATTAATACATTATACACCTAAACCACAATAACAGTACAAGAAATGGATGCTGTTGAATATCTAATGTTCTTAAACTGAATAATTCTCAAATAGTTTTAACAAAACACAAAAAGCATAAAAATCACATAAATACGAAACAAATCAAAATGGGGTACAAAAATAAAAAAGGTAAATAATCTTTAAAATAAAGTTTAAACATTTCAAGAACAATATTATGACGTATTTCATAATAATAATAATAATAATAATAATAATAATAATAATAATAACAAACAACGATAATAATAACACACGTAATAAATTGTGATTGCAGCTATTTGATAAAAAAGATCATGTAGAATGCACTAAACTATGCTACCAAAACTTCAGATCTATTACTGGTTAAACAAAGACATATAACTAGAAGGGAAACCTATATGACTCACATGCCCCTTAGGGAACTTATTCACAATAGTCTATGAAGAAAATGATTGCCCAGTGTTGATCGTGTTTTATAAAACCAAAAACAAAATAATATTGACTTTGATCTTGCAATGGCCTTAACCTACTGTTTCACATGAACACTTGAGTATGATCAAACAAACTACAACAGAAATTCTAGTATGTCAAAAAACAACAGTGACCTTGACCTTGGATGACCTTGACCTCTAAGGCTCAGGAAGATCAAATAATCCAATGTCGATGCATAATGTGAATCAAGTATAAAACCATTCCACAGTACAATGATAAACGTTAAAACTTTTCATTAGACCTAAAATGACCTTTACCTTTAAGGTCAACAAAAAAACAGAACATATCAAAGATTAATCTATGATCTCTACATACAAAAAGGTTTGTATCTCTCATAGTTTAGTTTCAAGGCCACTTCAAAATACCCCAAAAATCAACTCTAAACAGCTCCAGTGATCTTGACCTTGGAGTGAGGTTGACCACACTTGCATTATTGGTGTGTCTCACTGATAGCTGTCATGCATAAAACAATTGTTCACTATCAATAACTTGGAAAAATTGTTACATTTTGTGAAATTTATTTTTTACGAATATTTGTTCAACATGTTATAACCTTTATCTTCAAGTGAGATCAATCAATTACTGATCACTTTCAAGCTCTCATGGCTCTGCATTATCCTACCAAGGTTCATTGTCATAAATAAAATATGTTTCATTTAATTATAACCACGTTAAAGTTTTGCACAGAAGGACGGACGTACGAACAAACATTTGTTGTATACCATATGTGAACTATTTAGGACTCATCTTGCGCAGATTTGCAAATTTTAATTTGGGAGTGATTAATAGACTCATAGTGCTATGCATGTTAGTCAGTAAAATGTACCAGTCTGTTTTTAATCACATAGTAAAATTACCACTTTTCTAAAATGGTTTATTTTCTTTAAAATAAAATTTACTAAGAATATACCAGACAATAACTCAGTTATATAGTAAGTATTTTATTAATTGACAGACAAATGGAAGCACTGAGTACAGAATCCACAAAGATATTGATACTGACTGCAAGTTTCAACATGTTATAACAGGCAAATGCAATTGTTTAAGGCATCGGTTTTCTGTGTGATAAAATTATAAGGAAACAAGAACCCATGCAAGTTTCCATTAGAAAATTGAGTCAAGAAAGATGAAAATGGGAGAAGAGTCCACAACGGAGGAAGAAACAATTGCATGCAGCTGTGTAGTTCATGTTAGTTTGAAATTACAACACTGTCGTTTCACTTCTTTCAATACAAGCTACACTGGCGGTCATTTTACTTCTAGCAATACAAGCTACACACACTGTAATTTCAGCTTTCAGACAAGCTAAATATATTGTCTTTCAGGTCTTTCCATACAAGCTATTTCACTACTGAAAATATGTTCACAAAAGAAACAACTGCGTATCAAGTTCTACACATAAAATGGGAAGACTGAAATGAAAACGATGTGATGATAATTAATAATCAAATCATTTCCTGCATACATGCTGCACATAATATCTTGATACATTTCCCAACATAACAAATCATAGTCATCGGCAGTATTCTGACAATAAACCAAAGCTGATTATATCATCTTGCTATAAATCATACATGTTCACACAACAACCTTTTTAGCTAAATAATTCCTGTTTGAAGCTGAAATGAAGCAAATGTCAAATGTCTTGTTATACGTTATTGAATACATTGTTAAATGCCAGTTGAAAATTGGTAAACATACAAAATGGTTAAAATGTCTTCAGAAAATAAATTGCAATAGACACGATTATATTAAAGTATATCATGTTCAATATTTAATAATTTAAAAAATGAATAGTATTGGTCACTTCGGCTGTTAAAATATAATAAGTAAATGTTTATGTCTTACACTTCACTTGAGGAAAAGGTTTTTTTCCAAATAAAATACGTATGTTATAAATAGCAATTTCCATTCTATAATAATGTAAAGAGTTTATTCAAACAGACCCAGATATATATAAAAAAATATCATGTTGCTTTTTAGGACCATGCATTTTAACTAGAAAAAAATCTCATTAAAAAATCTCACTGTTATAACGAGCCATGCAAAGTGACAAGGCAACATGAATCAACATTGAATTAATAAAAATCATGCTGAGTGGGTTTTGCATGAAAGCGGGAGTTGAAATGCAAAGTATTTTTCACATTAATTAACAATACAGGCAATAATAAAACTTGAATTTAGACAACAACAAACAAACGTACAGACAATGAAAAAAAAAAACGATGAAAGCATGAAATACAGTCAGGAACAACACTGGACTTGCATGATGTGTAAGTATCAGAAAAATGATGAGTAAGATTCTCGTTCATTTAAGTTTAAACACTTTAATAAGTACAGGGACTTATTAAGATTTTTATATCTACAGGGACAAACTTATCAAGATCTAAGTTAGTAATAAAGATTGTCCTTGTTAATCTTGACACAGCTCTTAACATTGTTTTTAATGTTAACCATTCAATGATTATTATTGTAAAACTTTCAAACCATTCACATCATTAACTTTGAATAGTGTACTAAGCACTCCAACAATCAATTTACTGTTTCTGCTAAAAGTAAAATGCTTTTGTTTTACAAAGTTGTGCCCAAAATAATAGCTGTGTCCAGATTAGCAACAGAACATGAGGGCCAACACTTAAAAAACCACGTCACACAACTCAAGAAGCTTGATCAATCCAAGTCGTTCAACACAATTGCCAAATGAACTGCTCATGTAAACTCAGCCAATCAAATTCTAGGAAGCTGATGCGAGCCATCATATACATGCTGCAACCCATGTTAGACTGTAAATCGGGGATGAAGAAGAAGTTGGCTCCATCAACATAGCAGGCAGGCACATAACCACGACCTTCAATATCTACATATTGTACCACAAAACCTGGCTTGACATTCACTGCAGGGCCTTTGTGACGACACGAGTTTTCAGATAGCAGGGAGAATTATACTTTTTACGAAGTTACACTTCTCCGTATATAGTGTACATAGAATAGCATGACCGATTTACTTTTGCGTATGAAAGTGCAGTTTCGTAAAGTCCGTGCGATTCGTAGAAGACAGGGAGTCGGCCAATTTCGAATAGGGATACGCGTAATAAAGAACGTGCATACTGACGAGAGCTCGACTATTTTGCTTGTGGCCGGCGCGGTTTTGAAGGGCAGAGTGGTTTGAGATGCTGTTGCGAGAGGAACGAATTCTAACGAGGCAGCAACCCTGTGACAGAGGTCATTGTAGTGTAGGGTACTGTTGGAAGGGTGTGTTTATTGTTTATATAGCCACCCAAGGTCTTATGCCCTCGTCGGGATAAGGATGTTTAGAATTCGAAGGAAGATGTTAACTGCCATTCGTCAACGAATGTAGAGTTCCATACTTAAGGTGTGTGTAGTTCTCGATTGAACACCCACCAAGACTTAGTGTCTGTACCAGAGCTAAGGTGTCCTCATCCTCAGTATAAGTGTTATTTGGAAAGTGAAATAACGTGCAATAGCAAGAGAAAGTGACTCTCAAAAGACTAATCCATTGTATTGTGACAGTGTTGTGTCGTGTTGTGGTGTTGGGGTAAAGGGCGTCACAAGCCGAGGCCTATAAGGTGAGCAAATCCTGTCATTCAATTCTCTAGTGGCGCGCTCCGAGAACTGCGTACGTGTATGAGTGGTAATGAGTGTGGGGAAGGGGATGTATTTTAGGATGTATAATGAATTTTGTTGATTTTATATGATTTTCTTATGATTTTCTTATTGTATATGTGATGGGGGAAATGTCGTTGCTGTTGTTGTTATGGAAGTGGGTCAAAGGCGACGATGGGGAATATAGAGAGGGAGAGAGAGAGAGTGAGGGTGTATGTATGGAGAGAGCGATAGAATGTATTATACTGAAGAAAGATGAGGTGATGATTATGAAGGAAGCATGTTTACAGTATGGATGAAGGGAGGTAATTGTGATGTGCTATAATTGTTGGGGGTGACGGTGGTGATGAAGGGGGGCGGAATGAATCAGGACTGTGAGATTGTAGTGTGGTTGCGATAATTATGTATATTTATATAAACATTGGTGTGTAAAGAAGATGTGAATTATTAAGCATCAAAGGTGGGTTTATATTATTGAAATGTGTGTATAGTATCTTGTATTATTATCATGGTATTCATAATTATACAGGTCAAGATGGTGGACGGAGGACGGCGTGTTATGTTATATTATATAGTGTTTATTGTTTTGTGGGCATATTGTTAAGACTGTGTATATGTCAACAGGTGTGGGCTGATTATTACTTCTACGTGTTTCTTCTACCTGTTTATTTCTACGCATTATTTCAACGCTGTTGCCTTTGATGTTGCCTGTTATGCTGTACGGATGTTGCTGTTGTTGACGCTGACTGGGTCCTAGCCAGCCTGGGGTGTGCCTTTGCCTCTACAACCGAGTAGTGTTGTGGTGATCTTTTACACTGCTGCAGGTTTTGCCTATGTATCGAGGCAACACATTTACAGGAGGTTTTCATACCTAATTCATGCACACACAGACTCACATTGCACGCACCTAAAAACATATCCATTTAGTTAGAAGAATCATCCACTTATTGTGAAAGAGACTGTTTAGCTCTCTGAGCTACTTGACAAGAACTTTGAGACATTACTTCTGTGCCACAGCTTCGCCAAGATAATAGTTTATGATTCAACACCATTGCTTATTATTTGAAGATTTACATTTTGAATTGATTTGTTGATTTTGATTTTGCTGTACACACTTTGTAAAGAAACTGTTGTTGTTTAGTTCTATTTGGGGTTTGTTACAAGGGGAGGTAATTGCTAGTTAGTATTGGGACGGGGGTCTATTTAGGGGTTGAGGGGAGGTTAGTTCCCATTTGTCCTGTGTTTGTATGTTAATTGTGGAATAAAAGAGTGTGACTGTATTCTGGCATTTGTGTTAGTTTATTTTGTTTGAGTTTTATATCCTATTCACTCGCTTTATGTGCTGACGTCACAGAACCCGCTCGGGGGACGTGACATTTTGGTGTCAGAAGTGGGATAAACTCATTTATTTTGTTAGGGTAGTGCCAGATGTGTATGTTGTGTGTTTGAGTTGTTGTGTGAAAGGGTACGCAGCGGGCGGTTGGCGGGAGTGTGGGTGTATTGCACTAGGGAACACACTCGGAGTGCAGCATTAACGGGGAATTGGGTTGCAGGGTTCACTTGCTCGCCTTTAGGGGTACGACGGTGAACGATTCCTCGGCTCCTGTGACTGTTGTGTTGCGTATTCATTCTGTTAGGTGTTTGTATCAGTTAAGTGTTATTCGTTTTGTGTATACTAACATTTGTTCTTCCCTTCTTTTCCGACATGGCTACGCGGGATGCTCGAGCCGCGATGCGCCGCGACGCTAGGACTCGTAAGGAGGAGGCTGAGCAGGAGGAGCAGGACTTCGGTGATGACGGCTCAGTGACAGGGTTGTTGGAGGAACCTTACGCAGTGAGTACTCAGACCACTATGCCTAAGATGTATGCCAAATCGCCCGGTGCACAGAGCAAAGTCGAGGTCGCGCTCAGCGATAGCGAGAGGCTTAGGCAGGTTGGGGAAAGTCTGGGTTTCCGAGATGGAGCGTTGGCACACTATGTAGTTAGTGAGTTGAGAAGGGAACGAGAGGAAGAGAGAAGGGAAGAAGAACGGAGGGAGAGGGAGGAAGAGAAGAGAGAAAGAGAAGATGATCGACGTCGGTTGGAGGCTAGACTAGAGGCCAGACTGGACGCGGAAAGAGAAGCTAGGCAGGCAGAAAAGCGACAGAGGGAGGAAGAGCAGAGAGAAGAGAGAGCGGCTAAGGAAGAGGAAAGGAGGATGTTTGAGATGAGGCTAGAGGAGGAACGTAGAATCAGAGATGAAGACCGAGCTGATCAGAGGGAGAATAGGGCTAGAGATAGGGGGGCAGCATACTCAGTCAAGTTGAAACCCTTGGAGGAGAGGGAGGATGTGGAGGCCTACCTCCAGATGTTCGAACGGGTGGCAGAGATTCAGGGTTGGAGGAGGGAGGTATGGGCGGTTAGGCTAGCGCCTTTGTTACAAGGGGAAGCCCGGGATACTTACCTTCGTCTAACGCCTGAGCAAGCCCAGGATTTCGACACCGTGAGAAACGCTCTGTTAAAACGCTTTAGGAAGGACGCCGACTACTATCGTAGGCAGTTTCGAGAGGCCAAGAAGGAAGCTGCAGAGACGTTTCCTCAGCTAGTAGTGAGACTAGGGTCGTTGGTGAAGAAATGGTTTTCGCTCGCCGGCAAAGACATCACCGACGTAGAGCAGGTACTAGACACCTTCATTGGAGAGCAGCTTTTCTCCATCATGACTACCGAGTTAGAGATCTACGTGAGGGAGAATCTGCCTGAGACTAGCCATGCCGCAGCAGAGTTAGCACAGCGTGTGGTAGATGCCAAGCGGGCAGCATCAGCACCGGCACCCGTACTGCCCAGTCAGAGACGCAGTTTTCCCAGACGACCGGAAGCTCCTCAGCAACCTAGCAACAGGGGAAGTCAGGGTCAGAAGGTAGGGAGGACGGAAGGGGGTAGTGGGGTACGTCGTTGCTACCGATGTGGGTCGGATAAGCATGTGGTCAAGGACTGCAAGGTCAAATCTCAGACAGTAGGCCAGGTTACAGTGGGACGCACTATTTCCACGGAGACCGCACCTCGGGCTAGCGTGTGTGCAATCAAACCTTATGATCCATGGGGCCAAGGTAGGGCGAACGGGCAGGACGTTCGAGTATTGAGAGAT
Source organism: Oncomelania hupensis (assembly GCA_036898135.1). Lineage (NCBI taxonomy): Eukaryota > Metazoa > Mollusca > Gastropoda > Littorinimorpha > Pomatiopsidae > Oncomelania > Oncomelania hupensis. Next base: position 31,144,430 of record CM072517.1, on the reverse strand, counting down.
ACGGGGGCGGAGATAGGGGCAGTCGCGAGCGGGTTTGTCAAACCAGCTGATTTGACGGGTCGGACTGTCGAGATTTGCTTGGCGAATCGATCGAACGTGGGTCTGCTACCTACAGCTTGGGTGGAGTTGGATTGTGCGCTGGTCAGGGGGAGAGTAGAGCTGGTGGTTTTCGAGGACGGGCCCGATATCATCCTGGGTAACTGGGTAACGTTTGATAGCGGGGAAAAGAGTCCTGTTTCCTTGTTCGGAGGTGAATGCGCGATGGCTGCAGCAGTGCAGACTCGGGCGCAGGTGAAGGCCGAGAAGAAGAGGGAGGTACCCTTAGCAGTAGTCGAACCATCCCAGATCTCTGTTAGCACCCCAGAGTTGATCAGGATGCAAGAGACCGACGAGACGCTCGCGAAGGCGAGAACGTTGGCACAGAGTGGTGGGGCGATAGCGTCAGGTAGGGCATCAGCTGAGTTTCGCAGGAAGAAGGGGGTGTTGTACCGGGTACACACGAAGAGAGGTAGCCAGGTCACGCAACTGGTAGTCCCGAAACAGTTGAGAGGGGGGATCCTTCAGTTGGCTCATGATCCACCCATGGCTGGACATTTGGGGGGGAAACGTACCAGGGAGCGGATCTGGGGAACATTCTATTGGCCGGGAATGTGTGCCGAAGTACGGAGGTATTGCGCCAGTTGTCCAGAATGTCAGAAGGTAGTACCGAGGGGACGGGTGAGGAAGGTACCACTACAGCAACTTCCGCTGGTGGACGAGCCATTTCAGAGGGTGGCTGTAGACATTGTGGGACCCATCAAACCCAAGTCAGATCGGGGTAACATGTACATCCTAGTGGTAGTAGACTATGCCACACGCTATCCCGAGGCTGTACCGCTCAAGGGCATAGAGGCAGAGAGGGTGGCAGAAGCGCTGTGGGAGATTTGGTCGAGGGTGGGCGTTCCTAGGGAAGTTTTGACAGATCAAGGGACGCAATTCATGTCTGAAGTCATGCGGGAGATGAACAGACTACTGTCGATCCATGGGAAAGCTACCACACCGTATCATCCACAGTGCAACGGATTGGTTGAGCGATTCAACGGGACGCTAGTGTCCATGCTCAAGAAGTTAGCCACAGAGCAACCAACAGCGTGGGACCGCTACATTCCAGCGCTACTATTCGCATACCGAGAAGTAGCACAGGAGTCTACAGGATTCTCTCCCTTCGAGCTTCTATATGGAAAGACCGTGCGGGGACCGATGGCCGTGTTGCGAGACCTCTGGACCAAGGAGATACAAGAGGAGGAGGTGAAATTGAGTAGCCAGTACGTGGTAGACTTGCGTAATCGCATCGAGGAGACATGTAAGTTGGCACAAGGAAACCTCAGAACCGCGTCAGCCAAGCAGAAGCGGCACTTCGATAAGAAGGCGAAACGGCGTTTGTTCAACGCGGGGGATCAAGTGTTGCTACTGTTGCCAGAAAAGCACAACAAGTTGCAGCTAGCATGGCGAGGACCGTACGAGGTGATCGAACGCGTGGGAGAGTGCGACTACCGGATCAGGATGCGGGGGAAAAGCAAACTATACCACGCCAATCTCCTGAAGAAGTTCCATACCAGAGCGACGGTGGCCACGATCGTCGTAGACGACGAGGGGGTAGAGGAGGAGGAAACTATGCCGGTGTTTGGGGATATTCCCGTAATCACCTTGACAGCATCAGAGACGCCCCGCGACGTGAAGATGGACGACAATTGCCCAGAAATACGGAGAGAGTTGCAGGAGCTGGTGTGGCAGTTTGAGGATGTCCTAACCGACTTGCCACTACGCACTACACTGGACGTGTGCGAAATACGGGTGGACAGCGACATTCCAGTGAGGACGCGGCAGTACCCACTTCCCCATTCGCATCACGAGACCATCAAGAAGGAAGTGGAAGCGATGCTAGCGATGGGCGTCATTGAGAGGGCCAGTTCGCCATACAGCTCGCCCATCGTGTTGGTAAAGAAGAAGGAGGGCATGATGCGTTTCTGCGTAGATTTCCGGAAGTTAAACAAGCACGTCGTATTCGACGCGGAACCACTGCCGAACATCGACTACCTGTTTTCCAAATTGTCAGGGGCCAAGTATCTCACCAAGATCGACTTGACCAAAGGTTACTGGCAAGTGCCTATGAACAAGGGAGATAAAGCGAAGACAGCGTTTACAACGCCAGAGGGACAATTTCAGTGGACCGTAATGCCATTTGGGCTGAAGACGGCGGGAGCAGTCTTTTCTCGCATGATGCGGAAGTTACTAGCACCCCTGGGAATGTCGGAGATCGACAATTTTGTCGACGACTTGTTGGTAGCCACCATTACCAAGCAGAGACACCTGGAATGCTTGGCACGTCTTTTCCTTAGGTTGCGTGAGGTGCAGCTATCCGCCAAACCATCAAAGTGTTACTTGGGTTTCCGAAGAGTAGAGTATCTTGGGCACGTGGTTGGACAGGGAGAAATTCGTCCTGAGGTGTCAAAGATGGAGAGGATCCGAGATGCACCGCGACCAACGACCAAGCGGCAAGTGCGCTCATTTTTGGGTTTAGCCGGATACTACAGACGGTTCGTACCCAACTTTTCAGCGATTGCTTCACCACTACACGATCTGACCAAGGGAGGCAAGCCAGGGGCGGTACAATGGACCGAAGCATGCGAAGCTGCATTTTGCACACTGAAGGAGAAGCTGTGCTCTGACCCTGTGTGCTGTCTGCCGGACTTCACCCTACCGTTTGTGCTACAGACAGATGCGTCGGAGGATGGAGTAGGGGCCATTTTGAGCCAGGACAGGGGACAGGGATTACAGCCTATTGCGTGTGCAAGCAAGAAACTGTCGAAACCTGAGAGGAACTATTCGACCATTGAGAGGGAGTGTCTAGCGTTGGTGTGGGGTGTGCAGAAGTTCAGTCAATACCTGTACGGACGTACTTTCGTAGTGCAGACTGACCATATGCCACTGCAGTACCTACAGCAGGTGAAGAACACCAACAGCCGACTGATGAGATGGGCACTTCAGCTGCAACCCTTCTCAATGTCTGTGGAGCACATTTCTGGGAAGGACAACGTTCCAGCAGATTTCCTCAGCAGAAACGCTCAGTAGAGTAGGGGTAGGGAAATTCGCGTCGTAGTTAAGGTTCTTCAAGGTGTTAAGAACTGGGGGGGGGGGGGTTGTGTGACGACACGAGTTTTCAGATAGCAGGGAGAATTATACTTTTTACGAAGTTACACTTCTCCGTATATAGTGTACATAGAATAGCATGACCGATTTACTTTTGCGTATGAAAGTGCAGTTTCGTAAAGTCCGTGCGATTCGTAGAAGACAGGGAGTCGGCCAATTTCGAATAGGGATACGCGTAATAAAGAACGTGCATACTGACGAGAGCTCGACTATTTTGCTTGTGGCCGGCGCGGTTTTGAAGGGCAGAGTGGTTTGAGATGCTGTTGCGAGAGGAACGAATTCTAACGAGGCAGCAACCCTGTGACAGAGGTCATTGTAGTGTAGGGTACTGTTGGAAGGGTGTGTTTATTGTTTATATAGCCACCCAAGGTCTTATGCCCTCGTCGGGATAAGGATGTTTAGAATTCGAAGGAAGATGTTAACTGCCATTCGTCAACGAATGTAGAGTTCCATACTTAAGGTGTGTGTAGTTCTCGATTGAACACCCACCAAGACTTAGTGTCTGTACCAGAGCTAAGGTGTTCTCATCCTCAGTATAAGTGTTATTTGGAAAGTGAAATAACGTGCAATAGCAAGAGAAAGTGACTCTCAAAAGACTAATCCATTGTATTGTGACAGTGTTGTGTCGTGTTGTGGTGTTGGGGTAAAGGGCGTCACAAGCCGAGGCCTATAAGGTGAGCAAATCCTGTCATTCAATTCTCTAGTGGCGCGCTCCGAGAACTGCGTACGTGTATGAGTGGTAATGAGTGTGGGGAAGGGGATGTATTTTAGGATGTATAATGAATTTTGTTGATTTTATATGATTTTCTTATGATTTTCTTATTGTATATGTGATGGGGGAAATGTCGTTGCTGTTGTTGTTATGGAAGTGGGTCAAAGGCGACGATGGGGAATATAGAGAGGGAGAGAGAGAGAGTGAGGGTGTATGTATGGAGAGAGCGATAGAATGTATTATACTGAAGAAAGATGAGGTGATGATTATGAAGGAAGCATGTTTACAGTATGGATGAAGGGAGGTAATCGTGATGTGCTATAATTGTTGGGGGTGACGGTGGTGATGAAGGGGGGCGGAATGAATCAGGACTGTGAGATTGTAGTGTGGTTGCGATAATTATGTATATTTATATAAACATTGGTGTGTAAAGAAGATGTGAATTATTAAGCATCAAAGGTGGGTTTATATTATTGAAATGTGTGTATAGTATCTTGTATTATTATCATGGTATTCATAATTATACAGGTCAAGATGGTGGACGGAGGACGGCGTGTTATGTTATATTATATAGTGTTTATTGTTTTGTGGGCATATTGTTAAGACTGTGTATATGTCAACAGGTGTGGGCTGATTATTACTTCTACGTGTTTCTTCTACCTGTTTATTTCTACGCATTATTTCAACGCTGTTGCCTTTGATGTTGCCTGTTATGCTGTACGGATGTTGCTGTTGTTGACGCTGACTGGGTCCTAGCCAGCCTGGGGTGTGCCTTTGCCTCTACAACCGAGTAGTGTTGTGGTGATCTTTTACACTGCTGCAGGTTTTGCCTATGTATCGAGGCAACACATTTACAGGAGGTTTTCATACCTAATTCATGCACACACAGACTCACATTGCACGCACCTAAAAACATATCCATTTAGTTAGAAGAATCATCCACTTATTGTGAAAGAGACTGTTTAGCTCTCTGAGCTACTTGACAAGAACTTTGAGACATTACTTCTGTGCCACAGCTTCGCCAAGATAATAGTTTATGATTCAACACCATTGCTTATTATTTGAAGATTTACATTTTGAATTGATTTGTTGATTTTGATTTTGCTGTACACACTTTGTAAAGAAACTGTTGTTGTTTAGTTCTATTTGGGGTTTGTTACAAGGGGAGGTAATTGCTAGTTAGTATTGGGACGGGGGTCTATTTAGGGGTTGAGGGGAGGTTAGTTCCCATTTGTCCTGTGTTTGTATGTTAATTGTGGAATAAAAGAGTGTGACTGTATTCTGGCATTTGTGTTAGTTTATTTTGTTTGAGTTTTATATCCTATTCACTCGCTTTATGTGCTGACGTCACAGAACCCGCTCGGGGGACGTGACAGCCTTACTACTATCATCTATATTATTTATACTTCTATTTGTAATCTGTTAATTCTACTATCTTGCAAATTTTTAAAACAGATTTTCTTTTGCCTGCAAACCCACATTTTTGTGAGTGCAACTACATAGATGCAAAACATTGTGCTAGTGTGATCTTGAACTGAAATCTGGCGCAGTCTGCAGTTCTATTACTCATTATTTCACCTTCTTCTATTTTTTGGTGTTAAAAATTCTATAAAATGATGATATACAAAACCAACAGTTTTTGCATCTAAACATGACCATTTCCACTACTATTATAATGATCATTACAAATAGATGTGTTCTATAATATAAATTCAAAAAGTTCCATCTATGGCGATTAGCATCTTTTCTAAAGAAATTCCAATAAACGACATTATAAAAGAAACCAATTTGAATACTGAAAGCAAGACGATTATTGCAGCACACTGTACAATTGAAAAGTCACATGTAAATAAAGAACAACTATGGAAGGGGTTGCACGTTTTGCAAAATTTGGCTAATTTACACATTCCTTTTACCAGGGATGCAAATTTTCTTGATAGCGGACACATTTTGCTGTAAGCATGCGTACAGTACAGGGATGAAAACGTTTATGTGCTAGTGCAACCCCAGAACTACAGTGATTTCAAATCTGTGATGAATTATTTTAGGTCAGTTTGATAAAGCTCTGCAGCAATCAATGCTCAAGCCAAATTTTGTGGCACAAACATCAACACAAACAAAACAATGGACAAAAATTATAAATACTTTGCCAGCCTCGCCGTGGTCGCCTGGGAAGTGTCAAAACTGAAATATCAACAGGCAACTTTTCCATGACAATAACGTACATACAACAGTTAAATCAGGCCTGAAAAGAAACAAATATTATTGCAAGAGAATGTGTCAAAAGTAAGTATGATATGCAGTTGTATACCAAGCATTGATTAACGACAAAATGCGATCATTAATTGTTCAAAATTACCCCACACAAGAAGTATAAAGAGGAATACGGAGGGTGGAATGAGGGAGTGAGGAGGCATAACGGAAAGAGAAAAAGAGAAAGGAAAAAAGGAAAGACAAAGAAAGAGAGAAAGACTGAGATTCACGCAGAGATTAAATATATCTCCAAGAACCGTCAAATGCTCAAAACAAGGTGAAAGTTGTGTTACAAACTCTGTTGCAAACATGGATGTCTCTTCAAATTCCAAAAGAAATATCTTCTTCAAAGACAGAAAAGAGGCAATGTACACAATGTTTTGAGTAGGTGGTTTGGGAAAAAAAATAAAATAGAAGAAAAACTTATACAATAAAATAACTTTTTTTTTTGTACAACAGTGAAACAATTATGAGAAATAAAACTTGAAGGCACAGACATCAACACATGTAAGTAACAAATAAAGAACAAAAGCAAAACTAACATTGGCTCCATTTTGGCTCTACATAACTACCACTGACATGCACATGGCACTGAAGCACTGTCAAATGTTACCATATATCTTTCTATAAAGCTCTTGTTCTAACACTTTTCCTTTAATAACAAGTTAAAAATAAACTAGAAGGGCAAAGTCCATCTGACTCGCATGCTCCTTGTGGAACTTGCAATATTTAACATGAAAATGAGTGCCAAGAAAATAAAACCAAAAATGAAACGGTGGCATTAAAATGCAAAGTAATGCCGACTTTGATCTTTCTATGTTCTTGAGATGACATTGACCTCTGTCTCAAAATACACTCATGTACTATCAAATAAAGTACTGCGAATCTTGTATTATGCCTACCCTTCACCCCCCAAAAACAAACAAAACTGTGTTCTTGGGATGACCTTTACCTTCAGTGACCTTGACCCTCATGTGATCTATCATGCATTTCTGATAAAATAACCCAACGTTGTTATATACTATGGGTTAAATAAACTGCAATTCCTCTGTATGATTACCTATTTGTTGTATGTTTTTGCAATGTCTAAAATGACCTTGACCTTCAAGATCAATGCAAAAACGGAACATATATAAAAGATCAATCTATTATCTCTAAATACAACAAGTTTGGACTTTATACCTCTCATAGTTTAGAGTCAAGGCCACATCAAAGTATCTATACTAACTTTGGACAGCTCCAGTGCTTTTGACCTTGGAGTGAGGTTGACCAAATTTGCATAGTATGTGTGTCTCATTAATATCTATCATGCATCAAAGAATCATGTTCAATATTATTAACCAAGAAAAACAGTGAAATTTGGCGAAAGTTTGAAATTTTTGATGACCCTGTGACTTTGACCTTGAAGTGAAGTCATTCATTTACTGATCATTTATGAGGTCTCATGGGTATAATCTTACCAAGTTTGGTTCTGATAGTTGAAATAGGTTCTGAGTACTTGGCCAATTTAAAGTTAAAGACAAGACGGAGGACAGTGGACAGCGGATGGTGGACAGATGGACAGACTGACATTTCTTTTCAATATAATTTTTGGGAGTATTTAGTACTCATCTCGCACAGATTTGCAAAAATCTTCATTTTGGGGGGGTGGGAGGTGGGGAGTGAAGTGGAGAGTGCGGGAGGGGGGATGGTGTGGGGCAGAGTACATAGACTCACACTGCTATGCATGCCAATCAAAAACACAACAAAAAAGAAAGATGCAAATACCAGCGAAAGAAAACTACCACAATATCCAGACCAGACAGTGCTATAGCTTTGAGTCTAAGTAGTCACCACACAGTAAACCAAAATGGGGAGAGGGAGGGTGGGAGGGGAGGGGGGGGAAGGGACTTTTACTTAAGCAATAATTTAGAGGTGACAAATCAAAACTACAAAAACCAAGAAAAAATCCTAAACAAAATTAAAAAAACTAGAATTGTTCACGGCCGCACACAAACCATCAAAAGCTAGCCAACCAACACAACTATAGTCCCAAGGTCTACTAAACCAATTTCATGGTTTCCCAGCACAAAATGCACTGCATCAAACAAAATGTCAAGCCCTCACTCAATAATTGTGTTTCATTGGCAACCAAGTAGGTGCTGAAGCCGGCAACAACAAGTTCTGCTTGTTCAAAATAAAATGTGTCATGCAAAACAAAGGTGGAAGGAGGAGAGGAAATGCTAGGGGAGGGGGAGAGAACTTTTTTTTGTTCTTTTTTTCTTCTTCAAATTTTCAAAGACTTACAGATGTTACCCCAGGCCAACGCTAGAAACAGAAAGTTATGAGACGATAAATATCTTAACAATGACAACGAACATGATTTTTTAAAAAAAAAAAGTGTTTTGGCTATGAGTAACAATTACCTCTATAATGATGAGAAAAAAATTACAATTACAAAGAAAAATGAAACTACAACTTTAACTGAAACAAAACTGAGTTATGTTAAAAGCTTTTACAAATTGGATGAAGATGAAAGAATAATAATCAGAATTTTCTAGACCATGATGATGGCAACAACGAAGGTAATGATAACAGAAACAGTCTAAGCTGTCATCATTACAACCTAAAAATAGTCCCTAATTTAATATTTAATCTTATTCTTTTTATATTTCTCTTTCTTCTTTCCTGACTTGTCATCATGTGGTTAAAAACAAATCAATGATAATAAAGGGAGGAGGATTGAAACTTAATTTGAAAGAAGATGATGTGTAGTTTTGGTCTATCAACAATGCAACAATATTGGGTCTGGATATGATACAGATATCTGTGGTCTGTGCACCATATAGATACCTGTGGTCTGTGTACAATACATATATTAGGTCTGTGAATGATGGAGATATATTTGGTCTGTGTATGATACATATATATTAGGTTTGTGAATGATGAAGATATATTTGGTCTGTGAATGATACAGATATATTTGGTCTGTATATAATATGAATATATTTGGTCTGTGTAAGAAATACACATATCTTTGGTCTGTGCACAATACAGGCATCTTTGGTCTGTATATAGCATAAGGTCTGTTCAGATATGGGAAGAGTGATGGCTTGAATTGAAAATGGACAAAACAAATGGAGGGTTGTGTACACGACAGAGTACTAAGGGAGAGAAATCCCACACAAACTAGGAAATGGCAAAAAGGTACCAAAAAATAACAAATCCTACAGTTATTACAGCTCTCAGGGTCTGAATAGATAAATGTAGACTCATAAGTTTTCTAGCATTCTTGTTGCGATTGTGTGTGTGTGCGTGTGTATATCAATTGCCATCATAAAATAATATTTCATGAAATTTAGTTCTATTCCTGACTTTACAATTGAATCTAAAACAGTACAATCTTCTAGTACTGCTGCTCTCATAAATACTGTTCCAGAATAAAATAATGGAGAGCAAAGCAATCCGTCTCCAAATGCGTACAGCTTCTGTATAAAAAGATCTCCACCCATACACATGTGACAGAATACATAATAAGCTTCAGTCAAAAGCACTTACAATAACTAAAAGCAAGACCAGATGCCTGCTAAGATGAAATAACCCTACCATACATCAAAGAATATTGGAAGACTGAGAGCTGAGATCATGAAATGATTTTATTGGTGTATAAAGTAAGAAAATGTGGAACTCTTTAACATAATTTAAAATATGATTCCACAGAAAAAATAAGCTCAGACACTACAATCTAGCTGTCACATCAGGTCAATTCATCTTTGGGAAAGAATGAGCAGATACAGCATATAAATCTATGCCAAAAAGTTATCTACAACATTAATTAAAGTATATTTAGTCACAGGGAAAACTATAATCCAGGGAGATCTGGAATCTCCCTAGGAGAAATTGGAATTGTAGTTTCCCCTAGGAGAAACTATACGTTCTATAATCAACTGAAAAATATCTAGTGGGTATTATAATTCTAATTTCACCAGGGGGATATTAAAACTGTTTCTTTAAGGAAAACTAGAATTCTGATTTACTGTAGGAGAAATTGGAATTTTTATTATAAATTTTGTTACTACTGTTAAACAAGAGTTTCACACTTACATTAAGAGTTTCACTCTTATATTTGAAAATATCTCAATTTGTGTGCATGTATGGGTGTGTGTAGATGCATGTGTGTCAGACATGCCTACCCTCAATTTGAAGTTTCCGTATTAGCTTTTTCAAATTTCAGTATTACTATTACGATTCCCGTATTTACTTTTACTACCTATTGTTTTTGCACTCATCCTTTTTGATATTATGCGAAGAATCCAGTGATAGATTGATTTGCTGCCACAATGTTCTTTTTCTTCTCCAAAGTCTCGTAATTCTTCATATACTGTGGGCCTTCCGCGTGCCGCTTGATGTCGTTCATATCACCGGCGGAGATGCCAAACTGGTTGGCACAAATCGCACTTTTGAGTCAGTACTGCCGCGAATAACGAAAGGACACTTTTCCGAATACGAGGCAAGAAATGTCTGCCCCTTGCGCGTTTTTTTTTTTAGATTCAGATTCACAATCACTTTGCTTAGCCATTCGTTTGAACGCCATGTTTTAAATTCTGTCTCACGAGCACCGATCTTTACTGCGACTGTGCAAAAACGGGTTCGGCAAACTTCGGTGCCTCTACCGTAAACTTCGATGTCACAGGTCTCCACTGTGACTGCGCATTGCGGCATTAAACCTTCGGAAAAAGGTCATGCGGTGCATTACCACAGGCCAACGATTTCTTTTTTTTTTCTTTATCATTTTTTTAAACTTCCGTACCGTAAAACAAATATCCGTATTTTCCGTAGCGCTTGCTGAGTTATTCAAATTTCCGGAAAAAATACGGAAATTCCGTACGGGTAGGCATGTCTGGTGTGTGCATGTGTGTGTTTGTGTGAAACGGAGAGAGAGAGAGAGAGAGAGAGAGAGAGAGAGAGAGAGAGAGAGAGAGAGACAGACAGACAGACAGACAGGGAGAGAGACAGAGAAACAAAGAGAGACAGACGCAAATCCTTATATTTTGTTGAACAGTTAATATAATGTACTGTCTACCGAGTAAGTAGTCGCCAGTCAAATTTCCCTTTAGTTTATAACATGATGAGTGTTAATCATGTGCACATATCGGTTGGGAGTTAATCCCTATTATATTGAACGATGTGTACACCATTTGCAATACACAATCAGCTCCCTGATTTCAGCTTTGCTAAGGTTGTGATTCAAAACCAGTTACTTGCATTGCAATTATATATTTATTTATTTATTTTTATTTAATCACTTTTATATAGCGCTTTTCCAGCTCAAGAGCTGCTCAAGGTGCTGGCCAATACAGGATTTAACTGAAGCCACTAGAGGAGCCCACTTGCAACCTTTGGGCGCAGAGTCCAACGCCCAGACAAATAAGCCCAATCCTGGGCGGCCAGGGATAGGGAGAAGAGACCTAGTGCTTCTTGTGTGTATTTGTGTAGCCGGCACTCCACTCTTTATGACATCAGCCTCAGGATATTTAAAGTCCGTACCATGGAATGCGTGCGTGCACAGACTATACCTCCATTTATACTCTCATCCGACGGAGTAGGAGCGTAGTGTCTCAGGGAATTGTTTTTTTTAATTAATTTGTTATTTTGTTTGACTGCAGGCCATTAACAGGCATTGAACCACTCCCTGTACAGCTTGCAATGTTATCACAAGCAAATAGAATGTTTAGCTAGTCATAAAAGTATAAACTGACAAAGTCGAAATGACAATGCCTTGCAAAGTATGTCACAAAGTGAAAATACATGCACTCACTCTCTCTCACTCTCTCTCTCCCTCCACACAAACAGAAGTATATTCAAATATAAGAGTGAAACTCTTGTTTAGCAGTTGTAACAATATTTGTAATAAAAATTATAATTTCTCCTAGGGCAAATACAAATTCTAGTTTCCTTTAATGAAATGATTCTAATATCCCCTAGGTGAAACTACAATATAATAATAATCACCATTAACTGTAACAAGATCTGGCAGAGCGGGGAGTGACCTACACCATAGACCCAGTTGCTTGTCATCACTCTTCACAAAAAGGGTAACCTTCAGGAGTGTGAAAATTACCACACCATTAGCCTCATCAGCCATTCCAGCAAAGTCCTCCTGAAAATAATACTCAACAGGTTGAAACCCCAAGCTGAACAAATCATAGCTGAAGTACAAGCAGGATTCAGGGGTGGGCGAAATATCACTGAGCAGATTTTCTACCTCAGAATAATCTGCGAGAAATACCTACAGCACCAACAACACCTATATTATGTGTTTGTGGACTTCAAGAAAGCGTTTGGCGTGCAGCTCTGTGGGCAACCATGAAAGTGTACAACATCAGCTTTAACACTATTGAAGTCATCAAAAGCCTGTATGATAAGGCTACCAGTGCAGCCCTCCACAACAGCGTCATCGGGAACTGTTTCAGAACAACAATCAGTGTGCGTCAAGGATGTCTACAACATCTCTTCAAAATTTTCCTGGAGCAATCACCAACCTCCGTTTTATGGATGACATTGATGGATTGGCTGGAGAAGAACAAGAACTTGAACAGCTGGTACAGAGGCCTTTCAAACGGAAATAAGTGCAGAGAAGACCAAAATGATGACCAATAACACCAATGGCATCAATACAGACATCAAAGTCCAATCCCTCAACACTGTGCATAGCTTCAAATATTTAGGAACCATTGTATCAGACAATGGGTCCCGACAGGAAGTCCTCCTCTCCAGGATTGCACAAGCAACTGCTGCCATGACAAGGTTGAAGCCCATTTGGAAAAACAGGACCATCAGTCTACACTCCAAGGTAAGACTGCTGCGATCCCATGTCATCTTTATCTTCCTATACGCTTGCAAAACATGAACCCTTACAGCAGATCTACAACGAAGAATACAAATCATGGAGATGAGGTGCCACAGAAGACTTCTGGGAATTTCCCATATCCAGCACATCACCAATGACGAAGTCCAACGACCATCACACAAGCCATTGGGCAACGCGATAACATGCTCATAGTGGTGAAGAAACGGAAACTCCAATGGTATGGCCACGTCACCAGAGCATCAGGCCTTGCAAAGACCATCCTGCAAAGCACAGTGCAAGGAGGCAGAAGATGAGGGAGACAGAAAAAGGGGTGGGAGGACAACATTCGAGAATGGACTGGCTTGACACTGAGCGAAGCCATGAGGGTTGCTGAGAACAGAGAAAAATGGTGTACGCTGGTTAAACAATCATCTGTGGTGCCCCAAACAACTTTCAAGTTACGGCAAAAGATAGGGGATAGGATAGGAAACTATAATTCTAATATCGTTGATATTTTCGTTGATATTAGAATTCTAGTTTCTAATTGGAGAAACTAGAATTCCATTTACCCCTATGGCGATTTTAGATCTCCCTGGATTCTAGTGTTCCCTGTGACATATATATATATATATATACTCAGCATGTTACATCAAGTTAGGAAAACTGTAAATCCGGATATAAGTTTAAAGCAGTTTATAATATACAAAATACAAGGGTGCTAATAGAGGATAATTGTAAACAGAGAGGACATAAAACTATTGATGTCACTATCTGCAACATAGAGCAAATGTCAGCTGCCTAAGACTATTAAGAGTTGTCATAGACATGTAGCAAATGATGTCATAAACTGCTGATGTCATGGGTCTAATAGTGATGTCTGACTAGAATAGTGAGTTATTGACACAGAATACTAAGGATGAAATGTGAAGCCATAATATACCAATCCACAAAGCTAGTAATGTCCTACAGCCAATGATGATGTCATAGAGCTAATGATGCCAGAGATTATGTCATAATGATGATGAAGGCACCTACAGGCATGTTTGTGACGGCCCTTGCCCATGCTAGCTCGCAGACGCCCCACGGTACGAGAGACCGACTCCACAACAGCGGAGTGGCCATGCCGATGGGCATGCAGGTTCGAACCTTCAGTTGCTGTCACAACACAAGGCAAGCCTTCAGTCATCGTTGTCACAACTTTAACATCAGCTGATCGAAGGTTTGGAATTCATACACGCACAATTCCATGGAGTTGTAATCAATACACATAGTTAAAACCATTTAAATTAGTATACTGTCAAAGTATTCTTTAAAAAAAAAAATTTTTGAACGCTTGCTTGTCAAAATCATGTACAAAACATAGTGAACATAATTGTATTAGAAAGAGAATAAAAACAATTGATTAGATGAAACTGTCTAATAAATCAAATTGTCAAAACAAAATCATTAATGAATTTTCAACATCATTCAACTGCAAAACAATTATCACATTCAAATGCGGCTGTTAGAAAAAACATGATTATGACATGCAAATTTACTAGCAATTAAATCTATACTGCACAAAATGATCATAAATTTTCGAAAGCCTATGCTATAAGCGCGAGTATCAGCAATATGAAACCTATCTACAAAACAAAACAGGTATTCAAATGCAACATGCAGGGAGCAGGAGTGGAATCTTTCTTGGCTACTCTCCAAGGAAGGAGTAGATCTGATTTAGCAACAGATTTAGTGGAGTCCACAGAGAAATAAGACTGAAGTGAGGAACACAAGAATAAGAAACAATCAAACAAAAAATCCACTTGAAAGAAACACATCTAAAAATAAAGGAAGAAAAGAGTGTTGGAAGAAAAGACTTTTGAAAGATAAAACAGAAGATTTGTGTGTTAGAAATCATAATATCTGAAAACCAAATCTGAACTGACTCACACATATTCAGTTAATATGAGCAACCCTTTTTATAACAACCAAAGACATAAGCACATAAATAACCAATTAAAAATAAATAATAGAAGGGAGGGAGAGGAGAATAAAACAACAATAGAGTAGTGGTGTTCCAGACATTGCCAGGTTCACATGCTATAGTTAAAGCCAGTAAATGCATGGAACCAACAAATCCACAGACCTACTACTCCAGTCATTGTCAACAACCTGTCATTTTGGGATGGTGGGGTTGGGGATAGGTGTTGGGGGTGAAGAACCTGATAAAGAAAGTTGTAATATCTCAGTTTGGGCTCAGACAGTGAAAAATCGAGAAAATAGATACTCCCAAATGCCAGGATGAACAAAGAAAAAAGAAAAATTAAGAAAATTAAACTCAATAGTCCAACAAAAAAGCAAAACTAAAATAGTTAAAATCAACTGAAAATAACTTAAACCAAACAACTAAAATCAACTAAAAATAATGAAACCAAAAAACTCCAAACGTACAGGCAGGTTTGGGTGCAGTAGAAGTAACAGAAGGGTGTGCTGAGGAAGAAGAGGCCACACTAGTACGAGACGAACTGACACTGCCAGCGCCCTGACCTCCACTAGTTCCACCCGGGTGTGCCATACTTCGTCTCAACTGCTCCGGAGTGTCCGGGATTCGAAGCTGATCCCCAATGCCCATCATCATGAGCGAGTCGAGTGAGGTGAGCGAGTCTGAGCCCTGAGCTGAGTAGTTTGAGCGGTTGGAGATGGGTGTAGCAGCCACCAGCAGTATGAAGTATTTCTCCTGTTCCAGACCTGAAGAGGCTTCACCGCTTGATGCGCCTGTAGGAGATAATGCTATATTGTCACATTGTTAATATTCATTTCAAATTTCTGTACACAAAAAGGTACTCTGCGCTTTGGCTGATCTGTCATTAGGAAAAAGCTTCAGATCAATACCCTTCTTATTATAATACTCATATGCTGAATTAAATTATTTTAAGAAAGAAATGGTTCAACGCATCTTCTAAAAACATGTAATCCCCATTATTGTGATATAAAAGTGGTACTTTTTAACATCAGTTATGCCAAATTGTTTGATAATTTGCTTCAGTAAGTTATATTATTCTGCATCAACTATCTATCACATATATTTTGCTATCTTCTGCTACCCATAGCTGATAAACACATTTTGCTGTAAAAATTACCTTAATACAGGTTTGTTAATTTATTAACTCAAGGTAATTAAATAATCTAGAGACTCACTGCAGTACAAAATAATGTGGCATCAGTTACTTTGAAACCATTTTTATAATTAACTCGATTAAAAAAACATAAAAATATGGCATTGTTACCTGATCCAGGATTATGTCGCAGCATACCAATGGGACCTCTGGAGTGGAAGCCACTTGCTCGTAACAACAACGCCTTGGTGCGAGGGTGTCGCCACGTTATCACAGGAAATCTGAAGTAGGAACCCACAATGAAAAGAACCAGCAACAGCATATTCTACAATCCTTTACACCTAAAAAAAAAAACCAATGGCTTCTACGGTGATATTAGTTTGACAACACACAAAAAAGAGTGGATGTTCAGTCACATGAACTGTTTATGGAGGTTTGCAGACTTGTCACAAAACTGGAAGAGAAAGAAGTGCAGTAACAGCAGTATAGCATCATTTTTTTAATTGAAAGAAGTTGACTGCCCAAAACAAAGAAAAGAAAACTATAGGCGGTAGTAATGGGGTAATGAATGCTACATAAAGGCACAAAGAACAAGCTGTTAAATTGAAGGAAAGTGATCAAAGACAGGCGTTCTTCATACCTGTACTGTCGATGACACCTGGCAAACTTTCGTATACTTTCATCACTGACTGATTGAGGCACCACTAACAGAGCTGGGTAACTGAAACACAGATCAAGGAACAATAACAACAGAACAGCATTTGTTCTCACCAGCCTCATTATTATGTACACACTATATGCAGTAGATGTGCATTTAGTGTAACTCAAATGGCTGGCCTTCAAGAGTTGTAGCTAGCTTTTGCATATCGCATGATGTTCTCCACTGAGCCAAACCTTTTCACCTGTCATTCTAATGATGATGTAGGAAATGATCTATTAAGGACTACAGAGGAACCTCTTACCTTCTGCAGACAGAGTACAATGCGTTGACAACACTGATGCGAAAGGGTTCCGTGCGTGAGCGCTGACCAATTGCGGACAGGCTGCCCAGTCCTAGACGCTGATAGTCCTGGTAACTGGGCTTCTCCAGCAACCGTTCTATGTTCTTGGGGTCACTTGACAGGGATGGCACCATGATCTCACTCTCATCAACTACTGCAAAAAACAAAAGCCAGAAAAGTGAAGACATTTGAAACGGTGGAAGAAAATAAGGTACTTTTTATCACCACTGCACTTTTTATCAAGAGAAGAAAATATACAAGCACACACATACCACATCTGTACACACCCCCACACACAAACTGCAGAAGGAAAGAAATACAAATTGGGGTTCAACTTACTGGAAAGGTCATCGAAAATGTCACTAGACGGTCTGTCCGATTCGCTGTCAGATGATCGTGGTGAAGCATTTTTCCTGGTGAGTGGTGGCGTAGGTAAAACATATTTCTGCTTGTGTTGAGAATGCTTGGGTCTAAAGCCCGCTTTTTTGGCTGTCTTCAGCAGAGTTCGCTTGGCGAAATGTCTGAAAACATATGAGCTGTAGTACACACGGAGTTATAAACTGGTTGTTGCAACTATGCACAAATCAACTTAATATTACTTGCTATTAATATCACCATGGTGAAGACAACTAAGAGGAACTAATGTAGTCAACATTAAACTTCACTCCTCAGTAATAGGATGCCATTCTTCGTTTCAAGCATAAACAAACACAGTGACAAAAAGATGCCTGGCCAAGCAATCAAGAAAAGTATACACACAAGGGTTGGCTGCCAACAGAATTAGAAAAGAACTATTTTGTTATATTAAAAAAAAAATTAAAAAAAAACAACGTAAAGACTATAGTGTAAACCAACCTGAGCGAGGCATTCTTCTCTTTATCTTTATGCATGTGGGCGACTTGCTGGGAAACGTGGCCAGTGAAGGCGAAAGTGGAGAAGATGGTTGGAGGGTTGCGAACTTTGTTGACCAGCTTCCTCAATGTTTCCACATTCTCTGAGCCCACCTCCTCATCGAACGCCACCTTCAGCATCTGACAAGGTCCATGGAACATATACAATTATGCCGTTCAACACAATAATTCTCTGCTTCATTTCCATGAAAGAATATTGTTCACTCATAGTGCCCAAACCTGCAAACCACAGATGCTAATTTAAGGCATGAATTTTGTCCACAAGGTGAAATGTTGTTAACATGAGCGGATTATCTCCCCATGCTCTTCAGCACATAGAGAGGCTGAGCTGTGGAGGTGGAGAAACACCAAAAGCATTTTCTTTCATTTGCACCTCACAATTGTATCTATGAAACTGTGATCAGGAAAGCATTGACATGTTATGGTCGTTAGTTTCAGGCTGCATAGTCATTCAACTTAAAAAGCTGAGGGTTGAAAGTAGCTTCACATAATTCACATTCAAAATAACTTTTCTCAAAGTCAACTTTCACTTACTTTCCACTGCAGTTTGCTAAGTACCACTGGAAAATGTACTCCCTTGTAAAAAAATAACAACTGCTCTACCTGGAAAGTATTTGAGCGCAGCTGCAGTCCCTCCTGCAAATACTGGTCAAGGTGAGGCATGTGTTGAACACCGAGCTTCTTCTCTTTGGTCAATGTAGATACTGGGAAACACCGCATCACTACTTGCTCACACACTGCACACAAAGGTGGAAAAGAAAAAATAATGAAACTGCATTTTTACAGGCCTTTTTGTAGGAACAGTGTGAACAGTGTAATACTATTCCCCAATAAACACAAAGTAGGCAAATATTTCAAACAATAAAATAAAAGTATACAGATTCACCATGAGCAACTAAACTAATCTTTGATTTGTCTTTTTCATCTGAAATGAGCCCTCTTAAGCAATACAGTTTATCACAAAACTTGCCTTTCCATCAATGTGCATTCCAAAACAAAACAAAAGCTTCTTTAATAACTTGAACAAGGATATGACTATGCCGATTAACAAACTGATAAACGTATAATCACTGTGAAAATGTCTTCTTGTATCTTAAAATAACTAACAATTAAACACAGCTTGGAGGTGTCAGTGCAAAAACAAGCATACCAAACTGGTCACAAGGTGTGCCTTTGAAGATGATCCTGTAGGTAGTCAAGAAGATGGCACCTTCGGCAGGGATGAGTTGGGGACCACCAAGGTTGCCTCCCAAGCCCTCCTCTCTTCCATCCTGCAGCAAGTATGCCCGCAATCCCTCCATCACTATTTCTTCTCCAGATAGTAGTGCTGGTGTCAAGATCTTGGGCTGTGTGCAAACAGTTTTTTAACACATTAATATTCATAAAATTATGACCTTAACTCTATATAAACAAGATCATGTTGAGAACGCAGTGCACAACAGCTGTTTCTATAGCATGCACAATAAGTTCCCTTTCTCTTTTAAGAACAAAAAATGCTGTGAAATGCAGGATAAAGATGGTAAAAAATCATACCTTCTGTATGGGTGGCAATCGTTTGCTCTCCCTGTTCACCGCTTCCAGTGTTTCCAGATGCATTGCAATCACACCTGCACACACACACACACACGTACACACCCATGCACGCGCACACACACACACATGTCAAATTAATGTTTTTTGAAGGAAAAAAAAAAGAAAGAAAACTGTTTAAATAAGACAAAAATGAACTGTAATAAATAAATGCAGAGAAGTAAAATCCATAAGTGCACATACATAAACATTTGCCATCCCACACGCCCCAGCTCCACACAAATACTGACCTGGAATCATCTGATGTAGAGACTTGATGTGGTCATTAGTGACTCCACCTTCACAGCACACCTTGTCCACAAAACGTGTTACAAACTTGGTTACCGTGGCAGCCACATCAGCAGGCTCGGTCTCGTCAAACCCGCTTTCGGCATCATAACTGTCACTCTCTCCAATACTGGCGAAATGAAACCAATACATAAATAAACTCATGATATGAATGCAGAAATTGAGGCTGTAAGCTTAACAAACAAATATCGTTTGTCCAAGATGCTTTCATTAACTCCTCTTGCCAATAGGTGTAAGGCAACTTATTGCATGTGTTTTAAACAAAACTTTTAGTCTTTACACTTGCCAGTAAAGTCTGACTCCGCACAAGTCATGACTAAAACACCGCACAAGAAATCAAAATAAAACGCCACACTTGCCAGTAAAGTCTGACTCCGCACAAGTCATGACTAAAACACCGCACAAGAAATCAAAATAAAACGCCACACTTGCCAGTAAAGTCTGACTCCGCACAAGTTATGACTAAAACACCGCACAAGAAATCAAAATAAAACGCCACACTTGCCAGTAAAGTCTGACTCCGCACAAGTTATGACTAAAACACCGCACAAGAAATCAAAATAAAACGCCACGCAGCTAACCTTGCAGTGACTGTGCTGCTGTTTTCCCCATCAAACTGGGAGCTGGATCGAGGTGAGCGACTGGCATCTAGGGGTACTCTCAAGTACACCATGCGGTTGGCGTAGTGAATGGCCTGACTGAAGACTGTGGATTCTTCATTGTTGACTGCTTCTTCCTGCTGCGCTTTCATCACTGTGGGCCACACTCGCAGCTGGCCCATACAATGGAGACAATGACACAATAGAGGAACCAACAGAAGTACATACATAGTTGTTGGCAAAAGGCCACTGAACTCTTTTGAGGCAACTGTGGGTTTCTCATCAAAAGTAGCCACACATCAATCAAAAATAGTGGCAAAGGTGCAGTGCTATGCACAAAGGTGACATTCATTTTTCAAAACAATATGGTAGCTGTGATGCTTCAAACTTAGGAAGACAAGAACTTCTGTCAACAACAGTCCCACGAAGTTCATTTTTCTTGCTGAACAGGCAGAACCAATCAATCCATGAGACTATGCACCACAGAAAGTATACAGAAAACTGATAAAGAGCTAGGTAATCAATGGCTGCATAAAGACACACACACACACACACACACACCCACACACACACACACCTGTTCAGCTGCAATTTCCAGCGCAGAGATCTCCCTGGGTTTGACTTGAAGGCTGGTTGTGGACTTTCTGTTCTCAGAGTTGGTGGATGACGACCGACTCCATGATGTGGAATGATCTCCGTTCTGCTAACAAATTTCACAAATATTTCAGAAGATATCAGGAAAAATGCATACAAAAATAATCACAACACTAATAATAACAACAATCAGTAGACATTTAGATTCACTCATTTGACAGCAATGTTCCACAGGCAGGGTTCATACTCAAATTGTTGTAAAAAATTCAAGGAGTTTTCAAGGAGATTTCAAGGAGTTTTTCCAAAAATTCAAGGAGTTTGTAAAAATTATACACGCACATAAGAATTGACAAGTAGTCAAAATAAAGGATAAAATCTCTTACCCAGTGACATCCATAAATTGTTTGCAGTCATGAATCTGATGGTGATACTGACGTTGATATTAATTATGAAATCTACACACATAAATATTGCATGTCGATGAAGTTGCAGTTATAATGATGATGCAGATTACAGAGTCTATACCCATTTAAACAATAATTGTGAAGCCTGTTGTCCTTAGACACAAGTTAGAGAATTGTAAAAAGTCAGAAAGAGGTACCACCACCGGCTAATATATAATACACTTTATACAGATGAATGAGTTTTCAGTTATTTCAGTTTTTCCATCTCTTCATCAATCTGACGGGAAATTTTCTCCAACTGGATCTTTATTTCCTTGGATTTGCTCCTAAGCGCATTTGACTGAGTCAAGAGTCTCAGCGCACCCTTCCTCTTCTGCTTGTTCAGCAAGCTTGTCTGCCTGTTGAGTCAGGTGCTGAACATCCTCCATTCTTCCATTTTTCTCTCTTAAATCAGCAACAGAGTCTTCCTGTGCCTTCCTCTTCTTTGCCGCTTGTTCCTGTTCCTGGTCTTTCTTTTGTTGATCAAGGTAGTCGTGGTACTTTCTCCTTGCAGAAGATGTTGATAATAGCAGCTCATTGGTGATGTCCACCTTGCCGATTCCACCAATCTTCCTGATACCATTCAGCACTTGTAGGCGAGCAACCAAGGACTGCTGGAAGAAATTTTCAGTGCTGGTTTCTTTGTTGATTGAGAATCCTCTCTCCACATTTGCTTGCCCATGGGACAAAAGTAACAGCTGCCTCACAACAGCCCAAAGATCTTGAGGGCCCGATCTTGATAGTCCTTTGTTGCTTTCATGTGTGTGCTGAACAGCTGGTCCAACACATCACTTTCACGTCGATAATTTTCTGGCAGACGCGGCAGAAACATGCATGCTTGTTCCCTTTCTTTTCAAGCAGCCACCCTGCATATTCAGATTTCGATAACCACAAAAGATTCAACACACAATCGCCTCCAGGAATTTTTACCCCTTCAGTAAGCAAATATGCGCGGTGTCGCTGTCCTTTTCGCTGTGTACACCGAACACAAGAACGAAGAATATATTCCGAGAACTGCGCATGCGCGACAGCAAAAAAATTAACAATTTCAAGTGGGGGTTACTTCCCTTATCATTAGCAGACGACAAAAGTTACGATCGTCGAACAGCACAAATAATATTATAATTTTTGTTTTATTAATTTTTATTTTTCAATGGCTTTTTTTGAAAACTTGACAATAAAATCTATATGTCAAGCAATGGATAGATACACTGGTTGAAATTTCAAGGAGTTTTCAAGGAGCTGAGGCAATTTGGCTATTTTCAAGGAGATTCAAGGGCCCTTGAACAAGACATGGAAAATTCAAGGAGGTTCAAGGAGCGTACGAACCCTGTAATACAAAATATGCGTATCAAAATAAATGGACTTTATTGACAGAATCTATAAAATAATATGTAAAAAAAAGTTTTTAAAAAAGTAAACAAAATCCAGCAGCCTAGAACAATTATGAAATCTTGAAAAACGTTTTCTCCAAACTTCAAAAGATTTGAGTTCTCTAGATTCTTTTTTTTTTGCCAGCTTAAACTAAAGCAAGAGCAAAGAAAATGTTGTGGTATGATACACACAAACGATTTAACATGATCAGATGAAACAAGCGGATTAAAGGCACAGCAAACCAACCTCTCTTGGTGATGTAGCCACCCTGCCCCTCTCCTTTGCTTTCTCACTGACCAAGTGTTCTTCGTACTGTGGCAGATACAGCTGGCGTATCTGTTTCTGCACATCTTGGTAGAAGGATTGTTCCCAAAAGGAAAGGGTTCCCCAGACAGCGTGTTCTTGCATACAGGTGTAGGCAAACTGGATGACCCCTGTGCACAGTTTCTGTGGAGAAATAGGTCAACGTTAGCACTAGTTTAGACACATCAATGCAAACATATAATGACAACACAAGAGATAAATAAGAAGCAAGCAAGAGAGAGAGAGGAAGAGAGAGAGAGAGAGAGAGAGAGAGAGAGAGAGAGAGACAGAGAGACAGAGACAGAGAGAGACAGAGAGAGAGAGAGAGAGAGAGAGAGAGAGAGAGAGAGAGAGAGAGATTGATTGATTGATTGATTTATTGTTGCTTTAGGTCCAGCGGACTCTTCCGAGCCAAATCAGGACCGGACAACCCCCGATCCGCATAAAAGATCCGTTGAAACAACCCCAGTGGGAAAATTGAATGCCCTCCACCGGCCAGTCACTTTACAATAAAGACATCCCACGCGAGGGACGGCTGAGGGTTGACCTCAACTACGCGAACTCCCCGATTACAAAAACAAAATAGAAAACAAACATCATTATAAATCATCAACAAAAAACATACATATAAAATGCCTATAGTGCTAAATAGTACATTCATAGGAAGCCCTAGTGACCACCCGGCAGAAAGCGTCCAACACTCCCAAGCTGATCCAACAGACCTCATACACAAACAAGGAGTCTTGTCCAGGAAGAGTTTTCAAGAAAAAAGGTAGGTCATTGATCTAGCGAAGAAGAAGATAGTATAGCAGAGTGGTAGGACAGATCGGGAATGGGAAAGAGCAAATGAGGAAGACAGCGACAGTGGGAATTTAAAGCACTAAATTTCCAGAAAGTGGGGATACTATTTATACTGAAACCCCCGGCACTCCAACGGGGGGAACTGTTGCCGCAGTTAATTTGTCATGCCTACAAAGGCAAGACAGGTTTTCAACTGGGGCTTTCACTGTACCCTTTATAGGTTAGAACAATCTACAGTGGCAAGATTGCTCATGACCCCAAGGGGTGAGAGAGAGAGAGAGAGAGAGAGAGAAGGCATTGGAAGGGAGGAAGATACGTACTCTGCAGAATGCCGTGGCCAATGGAAGGATATTATAGGCAACACCATTCTCATCCATACTTGAATCGTTCTGAAAAAGAAACGAAATGATGAAAGCACAAAAAGGATCCCAAAGCAGAAGATAGAAATGTCACAAACATAATAATAATAATGTTCGTCATTTATAAGGCGCCTTAGCCTAAGGATCAAGGCGCTGGCCGATACAGGATCTAACTCAAACCGCCCAAGACGCCCACCCGCAGCCTTTGGGCACATGGTCTGACGCTCGGACAACTGAGCACAATTTTGGGCAGCCAGGGATGGGGGAGAAGGACCAAGTGCATGCTGGGTGTGTTCTTGTTACCGGCACTCACCCGTCTAGGACATGAGCGTCAGGATCTTTAAAGTCCGTTATGATGGAATGTATGCGACACACAGACTAGACCTCGGTTTATACTCTCATCCGAAGGAGTAGGAAAACAGGAGTAAAGTGTCTTTTCCAGGGACACAACACAATGGCCCGGCCAGGGCTCGAACCCGGGACGTTCAGATCCGCAAGCTGAAGCACTACCATTAGACCACAGTGCCACCCGGGGTGGGAGTGGGGGAAGGGGTGGAACAAGCTGCAAAAATGTATTTATTATAGATTCTCATAGATGCTATTATGGCTGCAGTAGTGTTACCTAACTATTTACTTTGACTGTGCCCCCGTGAGCAAGACAAGTAAAAAGGTTGAAGGAGATAAAGCGCAGCAGATTAAAAGATTGTCTATGTATCAATTTCACTAAAACGCTTTTTCAGCAGTTACAAGCCAACTCAAAACTATAACTTTGACAGTTGCAGGCCTGCCTACCCAAGATTTGAAACTTCAGGGACATTTTACACGACCGACAAGCAAGGGCGACCAATACGCGCCCAAGTAAGTAGTGGGGTCCAAAGGACCCAAAATCATGCAATCTGAGCAAGAATTTGAATTAAATTTGATATAACAAGAAACTCTGTTAACAAATTATTTATTAAGCATAGCTGTACTAATTTTAGAAAACATACTTTTAGTAATAGAGTTGCACCTCTATGGAACAAACTTCCACAAAATATTAAACAGGCAAAAACTTTAAACAGTTTCAAAAATCTTAAGTTATTGGTGAAAAAGAAATTTTAAAATCTATAAATTACGATTTTGATAGTTGAGCGTCTTGAGCCGGCTTAAATCAGACCTGAAATATATGTGCTAAAGATGGGACATTAAATAAGCCGTGAGGCTTAATGATCACCATGATCTACACTATGTACCCCACTCCACTACACCACTGAATCTACTTGGACTTGGGAAGAGACCTGCTTGAAACCTCTGTTAAATTTGTCCAATGACGCCATCGGCAAATTTAGCTCGACCACGAGATCCACCATCATGGTTTCAGATCTTATTTCGTCCAAATCATGGTTAGAAACTTGACTTCGAAAATAACTAGTCAACTTTTGGTTTGTTTTGTCAAGTTTTTTTTAGACTTTCCAAGCTCGAGACGCTTCTTTATTCAAATGCTTCTTTCCCTCGACATGCCGGTTCACGTCATCCATACCACCGTACATGCAGCCGAATTCACTGGCACATATTGTGCAAAACACCTTGTATTCCACACTTCCACGTTTGATACACGGATATCTTTCGGTGTATTTCTCCCTGTAAGGCTGCAGACGCTGTGTAGACTTTTTACCACCGGCACCAGCGGATTTGGATTCACTTTCAGTTTCATCGCAAAATTCATCATCAGTCTCGTGCACCTTACGTTTTGACGCCATTTTCGATTCGAACGAGTTTCTATGCCCATGCGCAGTGCGGCTCAAACAGCTGTTCGGCAACACTCGGAAGGCCGCGTCATCATCGTGTGCTGTGACTTCAGCCACTGTCGGAACTGAAACCGCGCGTCATTTGTCTTTTTTTTTTTGTCCCCGACACGCACGCTTAAAAAGTAGGGAGAGTTTGCAAACGCTACTTCGGAAGGAATACTTCGCCTATTGGTGACGTCACGCGCAGAGAAGTCGCTTCCCACGAAGCGGGCCGCGGGTCAGGTTTGCGCGGTGATACGTGGTGTCCTCAAGTTCGCTGAAATAGCCTCCCTTGACGCAATGCGGGTTTTCTCCCTTGTGTGCTTTCTGTCAAAATTTGTGTGATTTTCATATATTTGTACTCATTTCAATGATTAAAGATGTAACAGAAGTTGTTAAGAGTAAGTTACGATATACCACGCTGCTGTTTGACTGAACGATTGGGCACAGCCAGGTCGACAAAACAGTCATCATGTTGAGATGACATTTGCAAAAGAACAGGACATTATAAATGTCCTGCAGATTTATCTGACATCAATAGGCGCAAGCATCTGTAAAAAACAAATAAGGCATCTATTTCTGTGAAAATGGATCACAAAATAGGTGCCTCGAGCTGTCTGTCTGACTAATCTGATCTAATCACAATACGGTAAAAATACTAAAACTAATCACACTTCACACTATAAATACTAAATCTAATCGCTAAATACTACACACTAAATACTAAATCTAATCACACTACACTGATCACAAATACTAAATCTAATCACACTACGGCACAAATACTACGGCACTCTTCGAGCTGTTTAACTAATTTGATCTAATCACACTACGACACAAATACTACAGCACAAATACTAAATCTAATCACACTACACACTATAAATACTAAATCTAATCACTAAATACTAAATACTACACACTAAATACTAAATCTAATCACTAAATACTAAATCTAATCACAACTACACTGATCACAAATACTAAATCCTGCTTATCACTAGGAGCAGGCGCCCACTCAGCGCAGCTTACCAACTTCACAACCAGACCCTTGAGACAGTTTCCTCAGCAAAATACTTGGGGGTTACCATCCGACGCGATATGAGCTGGGACGAACACACTGACAGCATTGCCAATAAAGCCAACAAAACCTTGGGTTTTCTTAGAAGGAACCTCAAGATAAACTCTGCGGCTATAAAAGAACAGGCGTACAAGGCATTTGTCAGACCCATACTGGAGTACGCTTCGACGGTATGGGATCCTCACACCAAGAAGGCCAATGACAGGCTGGAGGCCGTTCAGAGACGGGCTGCACGTTTTGTCCTCAATAGATACCACAACACTTCAAGTGTGAATCAGATGTTGGATTCGCTGGGGTGGTCATCTTTGGAACTGCGCAGGAAGACATCTCGCCTCTCGATGCTATACAAAATCAACAGAGGACTGGTGCACTGTCCCTCCATCCTCACTAAGATGATACCACTGCCTCTCCGCCAACGCAGAGGACATGACAGCCAATTTAGCCGCATCACCTGCCGAACTGAGTACCGTTCATCCTCTTTCCTACCCCGTACTATAAAAGACTGGAATGCTCTTCCCCAGGAGCATCATCGGATTCATTCTCGCGGCGTTCGTCGCTCGAGCAGGAGTGGCAGTCTTGCTCTGCGCAGGGGCGCTATCCACTCTGGCTACGGACTTAGCCGAATTTCTTGCCATTCTCGCGGTCGAGAGTACTGGCGGTCCCATGTCAGTCCGGCTTTGCTTCCTGCGGGGAAACTACTAGGAGTATCGTTCAGTCCCGCAGCCATGGCGGCATGAGACGATGAGGACGCACCGTCCCATGGGTGGCAGTCTGGAAGTCAACACTGTCTCCACTGCCTGCGGGTGATTCCGAGACGTATCTCCGACTCAACTTTCAACATTCATTTTCTTCCAGTTGGGCTCCCCAGGCCTGGCGGCGTGGATCTTGCGCGGAGGGGCCCGCCTCGCCATTTCTGCGTTTGCCTGGTCTTCGGCTGCCTACCCTTCTTTCACTACGACAGGGCGACGAAGGGTACCCTGTGGAGATTGGCAACCTCCGGACAACAGGTGATTCACCGCCAGTGGTGCCCCGCGTCTGCCTTCCAACCCTCTCACGGCCTGTGCTTGGTCACCTCTATGCAGCTTCATCGGCACACCTCTTCGCGGACGGTCATGGTGTCCTTTGGCACCCCCACTACAGTTTGACTTCTTACTACAGCATGACTCATCACAACACCTTATTCATCACGATGTTTCCTCCTTTGTCGTAGCGGCGCCACGCGCTCCATCTTCATACGATTTTACAACATCTACATGACTCCTTATATCAACGGACTGTCAACATTGTCTCCTATACACAGCGTGTCCGGAGACGTTAATCTACCCAACCAAACCAAACCATCCCCAGGAGGTAGTGGAGGCCACAACTGTTGATGCTTTTGCATCAAGAGCCTCCCACCGACCAGAATAGGTAGTTACTCAACAACACTACAACTCCTTCCCCCATCCCCCCCCCCTCCCAAATCCCTCTGTCACTTATCAGATCTGGACTGTCCATGAACTAGGAGAACGGCCTTTGTGAAACATGTGCAAAACCCTCATAGTGCCAGTATAATCAACAAGTATGATTGTGGGCGCCTACGGAAAGACAAGACAAGACAAGACAAATCTAATCGCACTACGCACAGTAGCTCAATGCCTATGGGAGCAGCACTCTTAGGTTAACCCACATTTTTCTGGCTGCGGGCTATTTATAGCTTGCCTACACCCTCCCTTTCAGTGAAAGGATAGGAAAGAAGAGCACTGGCAAAGCTATTTATAGCTAGCCTGGCTGAACTTACTTCAAAACCTAAAAGCTTTGGTTGAGTCAGTGTGTACGGCACAAATGCTACGGCACGCCTCGAGCTGTTTGACTAATCTGATCTAATCACACTATGGCACAAATACACAAAAGTAGGGCATGGAATCATTCAAAATGCATGTATTCAGTCTTGTAATATTATCAAATAACCAAGGCATGACAATTTCTTTGCAATTTTCTTCATTAAACGCGTGAAATAGCGAACGTAAATAACCTTCGTTCAACTTGCCTTTCAGGCGAAGAATTCGTAAGGCGCGTTCGTAGAAAGGCTGCGCGCGCTCCTGCAAGTACGTCACACAGCTAAAAATAGGCAGGGAAATCCTTTCCTTACGAAGAAGTATGCGCCTGCAAACTCTCCCTACTGTGTTCCAGAATTTTTTTAAATTTCAGGAACGCTAAAAAAACTTCCGTATTTTCCGTAACCAATTGTAATATTTATTTATATCCGGGACAAATCCGGAAATTCCGGAACGGTAGGCAGGCCTGCAGTTGTTTGTATTATTGAACAAGAATTCAATGATCGTGTTACCTGCAAATGAGAACACACTGAGAACAAACTCCTGTGATTGTATAGTCATATGTCTGGCTATTACGTTACTGTGAAATATAAAGTATACTGTATTGCTTTTGTAATGTGCTGAGAAAGTGGCCAGTGAGACCAAACTACTATCATGTTGACATCAGCTTCCTGTCATTACAATGCTGTGAAATGCACTTTTGCCTTACCTGCAGGGCACAGTTGAGCAAGCGCACGATGAGATCAAACTGTTGATGTTCCAGCATGGCTTTGTTGGCATGTACATGATGACCCAACTCTTGCGTCAGAGCCAATCGAGCCACTCGGCTCTTCAATGCCCTTAGCACTGCCGGAAAAATCTGCAATAAAAAACAACAACAAATAACCAATAACAAATAAGAAATATTAGTGCAGACTTTTGGTTTGGTAACAGATCAGATAAATATTGAGGTGTTATGCTAGCACTAAGTTTTGCCTCCCTGTATACAGACATGAAAAATTTGTGACCACTGGCAAAAACACATAAGACATAAAAAATGTATTCATTCAAAAGTTCACATTAGAAAAGTTGTTAATAAGAATAAAAATAACATCAGTGTCTATAGTCAAAAGAATGTGTGTATGTATAGTCAACATTTTCCAATAACTATGTCCTTGAAAAGCAAACATTATAACGTATTAACAAGTTGCTAACTTACAATTTTGGCATCTGATATCCTATTGTCAAAGATGAAGTTGATGCAGTTGTGAAGCACTTCCAGCCTGCGTGCGTTGTTCTCCACAAGTCTCTGCCTATCCATGGCTGATGTGACTGGGAGGCCCATAGGCACAATGCGCATCTGGTATGGCCGTACATTGGCCAGTCTGCCAGGACAAAGCACAGTGATTCATCAGTAGTCAGACAGCTCAAATGTTTTGGTTTCAACCCCTATTCTTATTTTCCCCAGAATTGGTTAGAAAATGTCAAGGACAGGACATCAATGCCCATACCAGACGCCCTCATAAAAAACTGCTTACAGCGGAATGGGAGAGTTTCTGCTGCTTTGTACCTCATTTTCTTTAATGACCCGATAGGTTGAGGGACCAGACAAATACAGATAACACAAAGATTGACACACAGGCAGATACGTACTTGTTCTTCAGGTTGTGTTTGATCATTCCCTCATCCACAATCTCCTGTACCATTCGCACGTTGAGCATGGGGAATGGGGGCTGGTGGATACGAGAGTGAGCCCCTTCTGTAGGTTTGGGAATTTTGGCTACATATGGCTGTGTATTGGGACACTCCTGAAAGAATTGTTACACAATAAATATTAATACCATTTTGTGCATGGCTTGTCTGAACATCATACTATTAATACCATATTTTCTTGCCATAAGATGCAAAGGGATGTACTTTGCACCATCCACATTCAAATAAATGTGGTGGAAAATTACATCAGCTGAGCTGCTTCAAGACAACGTTGCACCTTGTGACTTGAAAAAGAAATTGCGAGGGAAGAAAAGAAACAGAAATTGCACTCAACAATGATGGCTTCAAGGGGTTTTCCATGCAAACAATATGAAGAACTGTTTGCAGTGTTGTTCAATGTTCAATGCTCAGAAAACAAATGAGATATATAAGTTACACAGCAGAGATCAAAAAAAATTTAAAGCCTTTCATGTACGCCCAGTGAACGATCTGTGAATCAAAATTATGGATAACAAAGAAAAGAAAGAACAAAATAAGAAGAGAGAGAGAGAGAGAGAGACAGAGAGAGAGACACAGAGAGACTTGACTTTTGACACTGTTTTTATTAGGCCTCCGGCCCATACAGTTTGGGGAGGGGGTTTACAATGGGAAGAATACACATAAATCAACACACACACACTCATACACACACATGCATACACATTTAATACAATTCAATTGCAGAATAAATAACATTCAAGGACTTTCAAAATTTACGTTTACTTAATTTCCATCTTTTTATTATCTTTTCTTTCCACAACTTTTCTTTTTCACTTTGTAAGTAACTTTTATAAATATTTTGTAATTTCTTGCCTCTTGTTTCTTTTTTTTTTTTCTTTTTTTTCCTTTTTTATCAGTTCATTTTGTTTCATTTTCCCCACCACTTTACTTTTGTTCTCATCATTAACATTTCCCTTCTTTCCCTTTTTAGCTACTTTTCCTTTATAACATCTATTTATGAGCACACACACATACTAATGCTAGAGGCATATTTAGCAATCAGAAAACGTTATATCCTTTCGGTAGAGACACAGAGAGAGAGACACAGAGAGAGAGAGAGAGAGAGAGAGAGAGAGAGAGACACAGAGAGAGAGAGAGAGAGAGAGAGAGAGAGAGAGAGAGAGAGAGAGAGAGGGGGGGAAGAAATAAAGAAATAACATAGAAGTGCAATAATATACAAACAAATAAATTAGATGGTGAGACATACATTGAGGTAGAGTTGATGACTGAGGTCTTTGATGTTTTCAGCCATCTTGTCTGGGTCTGTGTGTTCTGCCTTCAACTGGTCAGGAATTGTGGCACACACCTAAAACACACATTTTATCACTAAAGCAAACTGTTTATCCAAATGAATGCCCGTAGTTCTTAGAACAGCTCAATGCTAACAATTATTTTTATATGCAAGCATTTCTTATAAGTTCCTTTCACCATACCCCCTTCAAACTATCTGTACTTTTTGGGCCGCCTCACAAATACATAATTGTACATGTTGATTCCACCTACCTCATCAAAGATATCACAGACTCTGTATGGTGGCCCTCTCTCCGACACAAAAGCACTGAACCCCATCCCTTCGAGCATTCGCATAGCAAACTCATCCTCAACCATCCCTCGCTGACCAAGAAAATGCGCCTGAAAACGACAAATAAGATCATCAAAACATGCGAGCTTGCAAACAATAAAATCATCAAAACCTGTGAGCCTGCAAATGACAATAAGATTGAAACATGTGAGCCTGAAAATAGAGATAAGATGGTGAATGGACATAAGGCAGCGAAAAGTTGGTAGTTAAACCCATTCCAGAAAGGCTAAATTGTGTTAGTATTTGCCTTTCTATTGATCCACTTCACTTGTTTTTATATTCAGTTGTGGTCATTCTTGCTACTGTCTGCAAGACACATTTTTTCGAGTCGTAATGGAAGCCAATACAATTGTGCTATTGCGGTCTTTTTGTTTCTTTCTGTTTATATTAACAAATTAATTAATGTATGCGCTTACTGATTTGAAGAGATAAATACCTTATGAAATGTGATGAATGGTTCAGGGTGAATTCGGATGAGCACTAGACTTGATCTGTACCCTGTGAACAACTCTGCAAACATTCGAATGAACACTGCTCGGATTTCTTTGTCCTGAAAAACAATCAAATTCATCAATCAACCAATCAGCGATATATCACCAACACCAAGACAAGAAGGCAATCATACACACACAGACAGACACTGACTGCCCCAAGCAAAATCAAAAGTGCCGGAATTGTCACTAGTTTGTTTACAAAATTCACACACAATAAAACTGAAATTTATCTGCAACTGATTTGAGGCAGTGATTCAGTCTCTTTTGACACCAAAAATCGGCACCTATGAGAAACACCTATGGTGCCCCAACGACCTCAGAGTTATGGGATAGGATAGGATGAGAAACTGAAAGGGCAAAGCCCATATGACTCACACGCTCCTTACGGAATTTGCAATATTTAACATGAAAATGAGTGCCCAGAAAAAAAAAAAAAAAGTATTGGCATTAAAATACAAAGTAATACAGTGGAACCTCCGGTATACGGCCTTCCAAAATCTGAAAAAAAAAACGGTCTTATAATAGAGGTGGTCTTATACCGGAAACAAGGGGTAGGATGGGGGAGGGGGGAGGGTCAAGCTCGGAGGGGTATGTAGTCATAATTTTTACACTCACCAGCATGTATTCTCCGACAAAGAAAACTGTAAAACATGTTTCATTTTTAGCTTTGTCTTTTAGTCACAACTTCAAAAATAGAAAACAGTCGGGTCTTCAGACATTTTGAACAGGGAAAAACTTTGAAATTGAAGACTGTTTTCGATTAATCAGGTCTTTTCTAAGTCTGTCACTGCAGAAGCTCTCAGTTTTGATGTTTTCCTTTCGCTACTTTCTCCACTCTCCCATCGTAGTTTCACAGATTCCTTATCCTTTATAATGAGCTGAATTTGGGCCTTCCCAACGTCTAAACTTCTTGCAATAGACAAGCAACTCTCCCCATTTTCACTTGTTTCAATCACTTTCATTCTTTCTGCCAAACTCAAAACTTTCCTCTTGCGCGACGCCATTTTGACAAGCCAGTGTAGGCGAGTAATGTCCCTTACTTGCGAACCGGAAATAGCAAACAACAGCAGGCGTACACTAACATGAGAGAAAAAAACGAAAGGTACAGACAATAAATTAACTGATATCTCTTTTTAATTACCTAAGACAGTCGTATAAAGGGCTTAAGACACGGTCGCTGGTCGCATAAACGAGGTTGTCGCATACTAGAGGTCATTTATTATTGGAAGTGAATCCGTCAGAAGTTTTCAGGTCACATAACGGAGGGAGTCGTATACCAGAGAGACGGATACCGAAGGTTCCACTGTACTGACTTTCATCTTTCTATGCTCTTCACACTGAGATGACCTTGACCTCCGGCTCCAAATACAATCAGGGACTATCATATAAACAATAGCAAAAGTTGTATTATGCCAAAAAATGGTGACCATGGGATGAACTTGACCTTCAATGACCTCTCATGCTCACCATGTATGTATAATCAAATAACCCAATGCTGTTGCATACACTGGGTTAAATAGAGCCATTCCACTGTATGATGACCTATTTTGTGCATGTTTTTGCAAGGTCTAAAATGACCTTGACATTCAAGATCAACGCAAAAAAGGAACTTATAAAAAAGATCACTATATCATCTCTAAATACAACAATACAAGTTTTAACTTTATATCTCTCATAGTTTATGGTCAAGATCACTTCAACAAACCTATACTGACTTTGGACATGTCCAGTGACCTTGACCTTGGAGTGAGGTTGACCAAATGTGCATAGGATGTCTGATAATATCTATCATGAATCAAAGAATCATAAGTTCAATATTAATAACTTGGAAGAAAAAAGTGAAATGTGTGAAAAATTGTCATTAAATAACTAGCATTTGTTGACCTTATGACCTTGACCTTGAAGAGATGTCATTCCTTCACTGATCATTTATGAGGTCTCATGAATATAAACCAACGTTTGGTTGCAATAGTTAAAACAGGCTCTGAGATATTAATCCACTTCACCAATGGCGGACATACGGATGGAGAGTTTTTAAAAAAATGTTATTTTTGGACTATTTATGACTCATCTTGCACAGATTTGCAAAAATATGCCAAACATTTTTTTTTTTGGGTGGGGGGGGAGGGGGCGGAAGGGGGGAGAGGTAAGGGGGAGGTTGGGGGTTAGTACATAGACACAACAAAATGGGAGAGAATGGGTGTGTGAGCTACCAGATTAAGGTTGTCTGCACAATGTTTTACTGGCACTTGATGAAATGATCACTGCTTTCAGCACCACTGGAATAAAAGAAACTGCTAAAACAATAAGTGATAAAGTGATGCAACTGTACTGACCCTCTGAATTGGAGGTGACACCTTCCTGGGTGATGGAGGAAAGGCGCAATCTGCAGACTGGAGATCTGGCAACAAAATCTGAAACACAATCCAAATAAAATAAATAAATAAACACATTAGTATATATATATATATATATATATATATATATATATATATATATATATATATATATATATATATATATATATATATATATATATATATATATATATATATAAACCAAAATAGTTTCCTTCCACAAGTAACAAAGTAAAGCTAAATCAATATATACTAAGGACACAAAATGTATATAGAACAACATCAAATTACTCACCACATCCTTTTAAATGGACAATTATGTCTTATTTAAAATAATAAAGAGCATTGGTACAAAAGTAAATATTCCCTTTAAGAAATAATCAACAAAATATTTTTATGCTGCAAAACACACATTAGAATTTATAAGAAATAATAAACAAATATGGGTTCCAGACATAAATATTACAACTGACCATGTTGAGAGATTTCTTGACACGTGCCAGAATAGATTCTGATATGGAAGGTATGGTCACACACTCTGGTATCCGCACATCCCCTCCATCCAGATCCACAAGTATCACATCCAGCTGACACACAAAATCAACAGTTTAGTTTATTTTTTTCATTGTTGCACTGTCTATTCACATTTAATATATCCACAAATTTCCATTCACACACACATTTATTCTCGATGATGATGATGATGATGATGATGATGATGATGATCATGATGATGATCATGATGATGATCATGATGATGATCATGAATATATCTATTCAACATTAATCATTGTTGTACATAAGGAAGATTTTTTTTTAAAGAACAAATGATATGGAAAAGAAACAGGAATGGGGGTGTAAGGATCTATTCAGACAGACTAAGAATGAAGCTTGGCAAAGACAACTAACAGTTACTGAAGAAAACAAGTAGGATTTCAGTTGTTTTCTAAAAATTTTTTGATCATATAATTATCTGTATCTCAAAGTACCTACAAAGTCTGTACTTTGTCTTACAAGTGCATCCATGGATTAGCCTCTTCCTACCTCAACCAGAGCATTCACTTCTACAAGCCATCTAGAAATCTTTGTTCTTCCTCTGACACCCTCATTCTACAAATACCCTGCTTCAAACTCTCCTCTGCAGGCTGTTGATCCTTCTTAGTCTTTCAAATTGGAACTCTCTCTTCGCAGCTCTCCGAACATAGTCTGATCTCGCCTCCCATCACCATCATCACTCCTTCTTTTCTGAGACAACCGCCACCACACCACACGCCCCCCTCACTCTTTAACTGCTCTCCTCCTCTCCCTCCCTTGTCTTTTATAGTTTACTTGTAAATATTCCTTTTCATATTTGTATTATGTTTTGCATAATTTATTAGTATCTCGTTTTTGTTTAATTTCTCGTATATGTTTAGATGTTAACGTCAAGTATAAATGCGCTTGGAACTGATGTCATTAGGAAAAAGTGCTATAAAAATACCCTTATTATTATTTATTTATTGATCTCTTTATTTCATTAGACTCAATTGCCCACACACTCTCTCTAACTCACTCACTCTTTCTCTCTCTCACTCTCTCTCTCACTTACTCTCTCACTCACTTACACTCTCTCACTCACTCACACTCTCTCACACACTCTCTCACTCACTCACTCACTCACTCACTCATTCTCTCTCTCTCCTTCATAAAAATTGATGATTTTATAGTCATCATAAAAAGAACAGAACATTTGAAATGAATGATACTCACCAGGTCCTGGACTTGATCTTTGAGCGAGGCATGAACGCCAGCTATGAAGGGCGTGGGAGAGTTGAGCACTTCAAGCAGTGACACTGGCAGTATGGGGATGTAGACGTAGCTGTCACACACAAAATTACAATAATACACACTGGTCTATTTCGCAGGCAGTGTTTTGCTTCTAAAATTAAGCGCACCATTTCCCCAAATTGTGAATTTATCAGTTCAAAACATTAAAATAAACTTGCTATTTAGATTGATAAAACCTTTAGATGATGTGGAAGGAGGCAAATGTATTATTAAATACAGCAAACATATGACTTCTACATTCTTGGAGTTGCAAAACTGACATACCAGTACTTGAGAGGATAATGAAGGGCGATGATGGCTCTAGCGGCAGCAGTGAGACGTGAGTAACTGTTGGAGTAGAACAGGATCTTGTGGTCTGTCAGCGCAGCACAGAATACTTTGATGGCATTGTTGATGCCTAAAATAAAAATCAAGTCCACCTTAGGTCACAACAATCATGAATTTTGTTATTTATAATCTCTTCACACTATTGACATTAGACAAAACATAAGCCACCACACTCAATCCCAAGACCAAATGTCATTTTTATAATCCCAATTTCAACCGTTACTAATCCTGTCTTTGCAATTTATGATTTTGTACAATAATTACAGACCCGCTATCTTTTAGGATAGGAAAATCATAAGTATTTTAAGAAGGGTGAGAGGAGCTACCATTAGCATTGTTACAAGACGTTTTTATGCTTAACGCAATGCGTGTTTTTCTCCCTGTGATTGTAATACAAAAGTTACTCTTCCACTACTATCCTCACCAACCAGACATTACATTTCATTGAAGAACACTCCACAGTTTTGATTTTCCTAACACTTTCAGGATTGAAAAGGTTAAGAAAGCAGGCATACCCATCTGATCGAAGAAGAGGGCGACCGAGTCATGGCTGACAGGAAGCATGGCACAAAGAGGGGGCTGCAGCGCTTGGCGGTCTCCTGCTCCGATGGAGAATCGAACTTGTGGTCCTCCTGTACACATACGCATGAATAGAATTATATACGCAAAACACAAGCTAATACACACACCCATCAATAGAATTATATAAACAAAACACAAGATAAGCTATCAGCTGCAATACCTTTTACTCTTTTAAGTCTTATTCTTCTAATTCAAATAAACCCCCTTGATGTGTGGCAGTTGACTTCTTTTTACACCAAATTCTTCAATAGGTTGTCTAGTCCAGTGTGTAAGTTCAACGCAAGCCATCCCATTAGAATTCACAGCATAGTATGTGAGGTACAACTTTCAACAGCTATACTAGAAAAAACTTCAAACACTATGCTCTATGATCAAATATATTTATTGAACACAGATTTGGACGCACAATGAATATATTCATTTTCTTTCCTACTTGTCAATCTGATAATATATTTGTTGTAGCGGCATAGTCTCCATCAACTAGTTTCAAAGAGACATCCTCAACAACAAACAACGAAAAGTTTCATTCCTGCATGAATATTGCATCTATTGTGACAAAATTCTGTGTCATTAAAAAAATGTGTGTCCACTGGCAAGAAATAATATCATGTCTGCTTGTCACCAAATTTAGCATTATGTGTCATAAAAATGTTGTTCAATTTGACAAAAGTGCTGGGCCTCAGTAAATAATTAAAAACATAAATGTGTTGTTCCCTTTTACAAAAATGTTCATCCAGTTGCACAATTTTCTGTCAACAGCAGAAGAATGTGTGCATATATGTAAACCTTTGCTGTAACGTGTGACCTCGGATAAAACAAAGTTCAACTATTAATTGCCATTACCTGGAGGAGGGACTTGGACACATCCCAGAATATTTCCCACCAGTGTCTCAATGTGGACCTGCAATTTCTCCATGTACACCGTGTAGATGATACCCAGGCAGTTCTGCAAAAGAACAAACATACTCTGTCAAACATTGTTACCATCCCCTTTACAAATAAATGTTAAACATGGACAAGCTCATGAAGAATTTTCAACAAACTGTTCTTATTAAAAGGTAAAAGTGGTAATGCTGTTAATAGTGCTGTAAAGTTCTTCTCAAATTAGCCTTGCTGAAGAAGTTCTGAAATTGACATTTTTGAGTAATAACAAGCATATCCCAGAATTTGACTTGGTTTTCATCCATTAACTCAAAATAATTTAATTTAATATACATACTTCGCTGAACATTTATTCCCATCTGTGATTTTAGAAAGAACATCATGTAGTACATAAACAGTGCACATAAATGTATGAATTCCCACTCAAAACATGTAATGTTTCAATAAGCGAAACAGCTGCAAAGTCATTCTTACTCTGAATGTCTCAAAACAGTCCAGACGCGAGACCAGCACCAGACTTTTTGGGGCGTACATGAGGGAGTGGTGAATGATTGTGGAGTCATGGTCGTCAGCGTCCACATCGTCTGGCTTGGACGGGGTAATGGCCACTGTCTCA
The DNA here is from genome assembly GCA_036898135.1 of Oncomelania hupensis. NCBI lineage: Eukaryota > Metazoa > Mollusca > Gastropoda > Littorinimorpha > Pomatiopsidae > Oncomelania > Oncomelania hupensis. The sequence continues at coordinate 31,105,027 of CM072517.1, read as the reverse complement.
TAGAAGGTGAAGGTGGCACAGTAATGGCGGTCAGCATCGATGTCGGTCAGCACTGCCACATAGAACGATGGCTGCTGCTGCTGGGTGGACAGGGAGAAGCCTGTGGGCTGGCAGAACTGAAATAGACAAATGTCGATAATCATAGTTATAATATTAATATAATAATAATTTGTAATAGTCATTTGTACTGTGTGCAAATCAAACTAAATCTGCTCTTGGTCCATCTGCACTCTCATTCACACAAAACCTTCCGCTCTATTAAATAAAAACGATACTATTTTAAAAATAATTACAAGCAATTCTCAGGGTGGAGAACAACTGAATCAAAAAATCTCTTAAATCCAGCCGGGGCCCAGGGGCCGCCTTAGACACCGGTGGGGTCCAGGGGCCAAGCCCCGGTAGGGGATCGGATGAAAATGAATTTATGCAATTTTGACAGTAATTTAGGGCCTTTCCTGAAAGCAAAAAGCACAAAATAAACATGAATAGAGAAAAAAAAAAGAATGTTTTATGCACATGCCTTTCAAAAAGGTTAAGAATTTAGATGTGTATGCCTAACAAAGTTTGAGATCCACCACTGTTACACACAAATTCCACATTTCCAATGCAATAGGCTTCTTCAGTCTTTGTCACTTAAGAAGCACCTCAGCATCTCGCAATTACAGGAAAGTTATAATTTTAGAACCACATATCTGATATGAATTCTTAGTTTGTCATCTGATTAGTTTGAGGCCCAACACAAGTATGAGGTCCAACACAAGAACACTATACACATACTCCTCATGTATGTACTTCATAATGTAAGTTGTCACATGAGCTATCTCAGTTTGTCACATTTATGCACACCAGTGTCTATCAGTGTCACACGAAAAATAAAAATTTTGGAACTCAATATTTTTTTCTCGGAAATGCAAATGCCTTCCGCGGAAATCCGTGTATCCGAGGAAAATTCTCCACCCTAAATTCTCTTACTGTAATATAACATACTGCCTCAGAACATGCAGAGTTGTGAATATATTTTGTGTTCATAATTAGATGTTCATTAATTTATTAAATTCTGTAAAGGTGACAATCCTGCATTTAACATGCATGTAAAGGTAAAAAGGTAAAGGTAGTCCCATAGCCTTGTGGCCGCAGGGGAGCGTGATGTTGGAGATCAAACTTATCTTGGGCCAGTATAATGAGGGTGATGCCAATCTCTCTCCCTCGCTGCTTTACCTTCCCCACCCTTAAGAGAGTAGGTACTCAGTCACAGTTGAGTCAACTGGGGGCGTTGTTATTTGTCGCTTCACGTTTTGCGGTCACCCATCCAAGTGCTAACCGCACTGGATGGTGCTTAACTTGCGACACAGTAGTGAGTGCTCCAACCACTGCGCTATCCAACACCCCATGTAAACCTACAATTTACACATGATAATATCATATCTTAAAGAACTAGCTATTAATATTATATTGATACAGCGGTATTCTAACATAACCATCATAGTCCTTTAATGACTTGTACAATGTATTTCTGAGACTTGTTAAATAGTACGATCTAAGCAAAAAAAGCATAAATTGGCAAATGTATTCTGGACTGAATGACTCATTTCTACAAAGAAGCTCAAGGACTGACCAGTTCAATGCCAATTGTGAAAGGGCAGTCATCCCAATCCTTCTCTGGAAACCGCTGAAGGACTTTCCCGCTGCCGATACCACTTCCTATAACACACAAAATATACAAACATTCAATTTCAATATTTCTACATAAATCATAATCCATATCACGCTATCATTATTACGCTACCTGAACCAACTTCTTATGAAACACACCCAATCCGCACATTCAACCATAGCATTTTTATGTGAATATATATATATATATATATATATATGTATCCCTGAATTTGTACTAAATAATGCAATCACCAAAAAATATTCTTGGAGCATTATCAACTACTACTACAAACAGGGGAGCAGGATGGGCCTGGGGAAAAGTAAACAAGAAGAAAAACCCACCAGTTTAATATATTCACTTAATTACTAAGTAAATTTTTTACTGAAAAAGTCATCATGACAAGGACATTAGCTAATTGTAGACTAATAGCCCTAGATTAGTTAGCCATTGTTTATAACAGCACATAAAGAAAAAAACTTGGGAATAGTTGCATGTCAAAGAGCAATCCTATATGTCTTAGTTTGCTAAAGTTTTCAGTCTCAAAAATCATCAAGCAATCTGCTCATAAAACCTGTGATCTGGATCCCATACCCACCTCTCCGCTGTTTGGATGTTGTTCTTCCATATCTCACAAAGACCATAAATAACTCTCTGGTCTCTAGGTATTTTCCAAATGTTCACAAGTCTGCTTTAGTGAAACCAAAGAGCTTAATGATAGAAAGAGGGGGAACTTGGTACAGAACCGCGAGACGAAAAGTACGAGTTATGCGCCCTTGTCAGCATGCTGAAAATGGCTCGTGGCAGAAAGTCAAAAGGCGACCGAGTGAAACAGGGCGGTGACTTTTGCACATCCATCAATTGCCATAATGCCAGATACAAGAAAAGTTGTGTTGGCAAGTCCTTTTTCAAATTTCCAAGAGACAAAGAAAGGTAAATTGCAATTGAAAAACTTCATTTTTTTGTGTTTATGTAGGCCTAAACTAAGACCGCTGCAGTGCTATTAGTGTTAAAACAATCGGAGAGCGGCTTGAATGATTCATGTTATACCTATGTGCTAAATCCAAAACAGTTTGCTTGCTGACAGTTTTAAGTTCAACAGGTCGCTCACTGTTTACGTTATTGCTAGGTTGTTTGACTATATTTGTGCTTATATTTCAAAAGTAGATGTCAGATTGGCAGTTTGGCTTCATCAAACTGCTTATGTTAACAAGTTAAATTAGACTAAGTCTGTTTTCTCCTCGTGATCAAATACTGTGCAAGATAATCCCTTACCTAGGCGGTACCTATAAAGGTCGAAAAGACAACTAAAGATGGCTAAAGACAACTAAAGACGGCTAAAAATAACGAAAGACGGCTAAAGACAATTAAAGACGGCTAAAGACACCTATGTATAGACAACTAAAGACAACTAAAAGTTGTCTTTAGTTGTCTTTTCGCCCTTTATAGGTACCCCTTAAGACAACTAAAGACAACTGAAGACGGCTAAAGACACCAGGGGTAGAAATTTTAGAGAGTATACAAGGCTACAAACAACTTAAAGAGCCCAAAAACACCTGCCATCTTTGAAAGACATTGGCTATGGCAGAAATTTGTTGCCGTGTAGAAAGTACAACGGATTTAAAAAAATAACAATAATATTTTTCAAGTATATTATATAAGATAATTGATTTAGATACAAAGTGAAAGCTGTTCTAGGTGATTGTGTAGTGGGATTTAATGAAAATGCAATGCCCGATTCGAAACTGAGGCTATTGTTGTTTATAGGGTTATGGTTAGGGTTAGTTGTCTTTAGTTGTCTATACATAGGTGTCTTTAGCCGTCTTTAGTTGTCTTTAGCCGTTTGCTGTCTTTAGTTGTCTTTAGCCGTCTTTAGTTGTCTTTAGTTGTTTTTTTCGCCCTTTATAGGTACCGGTCTTTAGTTGTCTTTAGTAGTCTTTAGCTGTCTTTAGTTGTCTTTAGTTGTCTTTAGCTGTCTTTAGTTGTCTTTTCGACCTTTATAGGTACCCCTTACCTAGGCACAAAAATGGTCCTTGATCTGTTGTAATCCCTTTTCGTTTGAGTGTAAACGGAAAAAAAACATGTAATGTAGAAACTCAGTCCTTGTTCTGATCTGTGAATTTCTGCGCATTAGAGCTATATTGCGTGGAATGTTGTAGTCCAGGTTCTGATTGTTCTGTCTGATTAATTAATTATTTTCCATGAAGTGACTGATGTTATTAAGCCAGTGATGTGGGAGGTGAGAGGGTTGGGGGGTAGAGGAACACCTGATATAAATTAAATTCACACTATTAGTGAAACATTTTGTTATTGTGCTTTATTGTGATTAATTGATTGAATGACAGAGCTCTCTCTTCCCCCACCCCCCACCCCTCTCTCTCTCTCTCTCTCTCTCTCTCTCTCTCTCTCTCTCTCTCTCACGATTACGGATTTACACAGTTTCGGATAAATGAAACAGTCTGTCATGCATATTTTAATTTTAAAATATCTGTCATTGATTAAAAAATAATAAATTCCAGGGCAGAAAACGAACCTATGACATACACACATAAGCAGCATAAAAGCACCTAATAAATGTCAATAAGTAAACATAAACCAAAAAAAAAAAAAAAAAAAAAAGACAGCAGTAGCGGAATGTTAATAATAATGATGGTTAAAAGTTTGGTTTTTGCAAACGTTGCCATAAAAATGTTCTTTTGCAATGGCATAGGCTCAATAAGTTACCACGCACAGATCATTCAGATAGCAGATGATGAAAGGGAAATAATCCGTGAGAGCGTCCCACATTTTTGTATATGACATAATGAAGTTCCCCCTCTTTCCGTAATAAGCTCTTTGGTGAAACCTTTACGCGGGAAAAAAACCTTCTCTTCATCACAATGACCTAACAAACTTCAGACCTGTGTCTAACCTCTCCTTTCTTTCTAAAATCACTGAAAAAATTGTTCTCTCACAGCTCAACAAATTTGCTGCAAACAGTCTCTTCAATCCACTTCAGTCTTATAGATCTGGCCACAACACTGAGCCTGCTCTTGTAAAACGACTTTCTTCTGTTTCTTGATCAAGGCAATCTCCATCCTTCTCGATCTTTCAGCAGCATTTGATACAATTGACCACAACATTCTTCTCAACCGTCTGTAACATACTTTTAGCATTCGTGGCTCTGAGCTTGACTGGTTCACTTTTTGACAGAACACAGAGCTAGAGTGTTTACATTGACAACAACATCTCTGATCAGGCTCCGATTCTTTACTGCTTGCCACAGGGTTTAATGCTGGGTCCTGGTCTTGTTTGTCTTGTACACCACTTCACCTTCTAATTTTATTGAAGCCCATTAAGTTATTCATCATTCTTTCGTGGATGACACTCAAGTTTCAGATGTCTGCTGAACCCCAGGACATTAACTCTGTTATCAGTTCTATGCAAGAGTGCATATGCGATGGGAAATCCTGGATGACTTCCAATAACTTGTTCCTTTCTCTGACTCGGCTAAAAGGTATAACACTTCACTCACATCTCACTATGCATCCTAACATTCTCAACCTCCTCCACACTCTAAACTTTGAATTGCATCGCATAAGCTCCATCTGTCATCTCCTTTCTGTCAGTGCTACTCAGGCTCTTGTCTCTGCCTTAATCCTGTCTATGCTTTACAATTTAACACCCTTTTCTATTTAATACCCTTTTCTATGGTCGCCCTCAGTATCTGCTGCACAAGCGGCAAAAGATACAAAACAATGCTGCTCGCCTTATTTTGCGTGTTCCAAATCAGACATCATCTCTCATTTGAAATCTTTGCATTGGCTTCCCATAGAGAAAAGAATACAGTATAAAATTGCAAGCCTTTGCTTCAAAGGTGTTACTCTGTCTGGTACATTGTATCTCTCCGAGTAGTCCAATTCTATACACCAATAAGATCTCTCTCTGTTCAGTGGGGAGTGGCCTACACCCTGGACCCATTCACTTGTCATCACTCTTCCCCAAAAAAGTAACCTTCAGCAGTGTGAAAATTACTGCACCATCAGTCTCATCAGCCATCCCAGCAAGGTCCTCCTGAAAATAATACTCAACAGGTTGAAACCCCAAGCTGAACAAAGCATAGCTGAAGAACAAGCAGGATTCAGGGCAGGGCGAAGTACCACTAACAGATTTTCAACTTCAGAATAATCTGCGAGAAATACCTACAGCACCAACAACATCTATATCATGTGTTTGTAGACTTCAAGAAAGCGTTTGACCAAGTCTGGCATGCAGTTCTGTGGGCAACCATGAGAGTGTACAACATCAGCCCTAAAATTATTGAAGTTATCAAAAGACATATGACAAGGCTACCAGTGCAGTCCTCCACAACAGCGCCATTGAAAACTGGTTCAGAACAGCAATCGTTTGCGTCAAAGATGCCTACTCTCCCAACACTCTTTAACATCTTCCTAGAGTGCATCATGTCAAATGCCCTTGCAGATCATGAAGGCACAGTCAGCATAGGGGGTAGAGTAATCTCCATTTTGCGTATGACATTGAAGAATTGGCTGGAGAGAAACAAGAACTTGAACAGCTGGTACAGAGGCTTGACACCACCTCCAGAGCTTATGGAATGGAAATAACTGCAGAGAAGACCAAAATGATGACCAACAACACCAATGGCATCAACATGGACATCAAAGTCCAAGGCCAATCCCTCAACCCAGTGCATAGCTTCAAATATTTATGAGCCATTGTATCAGACAATGGGTCCTGACAGGAAGTCCTTTCCAGGATCGCATAAACAACTGCTGCCCTGAAAAGGTTGAAGCCCATTTAGAAAGATAGGACCATCAGTCTACATTCCAAGGTAAGGCTGCTGCGCTCCCTCGTCATCTCCATCTTCCTTTACGCTTGCAAAACATGGACCCTCACAGCAGATTTATAACAAAGAATACAAAGCAAAGAGATGAGGTGCTACAGAAGACTTCTGGGCACTTCCTATACCCAGCACATCACCATCAACGAAATCTGACAAACCATCACACAAGCCATTGGACAACACGATGACATGCTCACAGTGGTGAAGAAATGTAAAATCCAATGTTATGGACACATCACCAGAGCATGGTGCAAGGAGGCAGAAGAAGAGGGAGACAGAAAAAGAGGTGGGAGGACAACATTTAAGAATGGACTGGCTTGACACTGAGGAAAGCCATGAGGGTTGCTGAGCACAGAGAAAGATGGAATACGCTGGTTAAACGATCATCGGTGGTGCACCTACGACCTTCGAGTTACGGGACAGGATAGGATAGGATAGTATTGTGTGTATATGTTTGTTATAATCATACTTGTATTGTATGTTTGTTATAACCATACTTGTATTGTGTGTTTATGTTTGTTTTTGTTGTTATGGTTTATACGCTCAGTAATGTCGTTTTTGCTTTTTTGTTTGTTTGTTTTTGGTTGTTCACTCCTGTTGAAGGGGTCGATGGCCTATCAATGTTAATAAACATTCTGATTCTGGGCGCTATATTTTTTAATCAATGAATTAGATGTATTGATTGTTAAGTGTATATAAAGGAAGGAAGAAGAGCAAAAATAACGCATACCACAATTTTTTATGCTTTCTCCATTCTTTCGTAAAGATATTTTTCTTAGGTTCATCTCCAAAACTGTGACAGCTCACTTCCAGTACTTCCTCACTGACCAGGCAAAATACTGAGCAATAACTGAATAAGTGATTTTCACAACAATCCCCTTGAACTTGAGAACTGAAAGTGTTAATTATACATTTTGTGTCATGGTAGCATGGGCAAAAGTGCAGATAAAGAAAGCTGCAACATCCATTGTATACAATAAGGGCTCCATAATTTATCAACATGCCAGGCATTAAGACATGGGGAATTCAGCCAAGTGTGCATGACCAAGCAACCACCATAAATTCTGCTGATAAAACATTTCCAGGAACAAACAGAGCCTGTATTTTGGAGCTAAAGGCTGAACCTATACACTTTGATGCCCCTTTGTTATAAATGTAATAAACTATATTAACAGAATAATTATATACAATTACATATATTTATATAGTTACGGAAGACAGAGCATTCTCACAGCCATAAATGACCACATGCATATACAAGATAACACATACTATTAATATAATATAGTATATATAATTTTATTATTTGAATCATCGCTCTATGTGAAAAAATGCTGCAAAGACAACAGATGTGGAGAGGTGATGGACTGGGATCCTGTTTCGTGTATTCCTTTGTTGTTGTTTAAATGGGGGCTGGGGTGAGAGAACAAAAGAGGATCGTCCTTGGACATGTTTTAAAAAATGTTACAATAACCATCAAGAGGTTACAAACAACTTTAAAAAAAAATAACAATAAAGGCACAAGGAAGAGCAGAGTAACTTATGCTGATCTCTCGACAGACAGGTGAGTGTATGGGGATGGAGTGAGCAGTAATCTTAGGGAAAGTTCTGCGATAAAATGGCTATAAAGCATAATAAAAGGCCGAAATGAAAGAATCCTGAAATTCCACTGATTTAATGCCCCTATTTTCACAAGGCAAATTTTGTTACACAGCTGCAACACTTCAAAAGAAGCTAAATGTCTGCATGGCTCATGGGGAGGAAAAAACTCTAACATAAAACAATAAGAAGAATTGTATAAGGGTACAAAGAGGGACTTTTATGTTGATGTCGTAATGCCTTCACTTATCTGTCTCAAATAAATTGTGCACAAATTTCAATTTGATGAGTAGCCAATGCATAGTTTTAGTTTTGAAGTTCAAAACAGATTTATTTCCCCATCGACAGAGATGCAGACCTGGTACCCCTCCACCCCCTCCCCCGAAAGGTCAGAGTTTATTTCAACCCTGGATATGTGTTTGAAGATAATGCTTTTACTTTTACCCTAATCCGTTAAGTACAATCTGGATTCTTCTTCTCCCAGGAGCAGCTGGAGAAAGGAAAGAAGATGGGAGAAGAAGAATCCAGATTGTACTTAACGGATTAGGGTAAAAGTAAAAGCATTATCTTCAAACACATATCCAGGGTTGAAATAAACTCTGACCTTTCGGGGGAGGGGGTGGAGGGGTACCAGGTCTGCATCTCTGTCGATGGGGAAATAAATCTGTTTTGAACTTCAAAACTAAAACTATGCATTGGCTACTCATCAAATTGAAATTTGTGCACAATTTATTTGAGACAGATAAGTGAAGGCATTACGACATCAACATAAAAGTCCCTCTTTGTACCCTTATACAATTCTTCTTATTTTAGAGTACATATCTCCCGTTGAAAACTTCTGTTGACACCACCTGTGAGTCTTGTGAGTCTTGTGTTTTTGACTTTTATCTTTTTATTTTTCTTCTTTTTAATTATGACAGAACGAAAAAGGTTGATAGAGTATGGGTGTGGGTGTGGGTGTGGGTGTGTGTGAGAAACTGATAGCACTGATGACAAAACTGATAAGCGATATATGTTCACAATAAAAAAATATTACATTTAAATTCTAGCATTCTAGAATACCTTGCAAGGAGGTTAATACTGAAAAAGAGAATGGGCAAGATGAAAATAATGATAATAATGGATATAATTGTGTGAGGGAGAGAGAGAGGGGGGAAGGAAGGGGGGGGGAGCTGGACGGGAAAATGTGTATTGTCTGTCTTCAGGGATTCAAGCTGGATCGTGGGATCGTTTACAAAAGAAGATTCCTGCGGGCATAGACATTTCACACGGGGAGCAGAACAAAGGCATGGGCGATTGAAAAATAATATTTATATCCAGCACAGAATAAACTAACCAATGTTTCTTACAAGTTGTTAAAATAATTAGGTAACCATCAATTAAATGAGTTATTGGAAGAAGAGGAGGAAGAGCAAAATCGGAAGGATGAGAGAGTGGAAGTTTTACTGTATTAAAAGTATACAGACTGCCTTCAGCAGGGGAGTAGAGGTTTGGGGATAAAATGGGTGGAGTTGGAAGAAGGGGTAGTCTGTGTGAAAAGATAGATCCCATCAGACCTCGCGTACATCTTTACGAACGCACACAGCAAAGCACTGGAAAAACAAAATATCTTTTAAAACCTGAAAAGTTGGCAAAACACGCAATGTTTTGATTACAAACTGATTGGAAAGCACAGCAAATTAAAGCATTGTGAGTGTTATTCCATGTACAACAGATTGAGAAGCCTAATGGCTCTTTTTGGATCAACACACACACACACAGGCACGCACTTCTCCCGCCGTCACCCCCCCCCCCCCTCTTCCCCTTCTCTACCCGCACACTAATTCTCTCGCTCCCCCACACCCCCTTTCTCTTCTATTAAGCCCTCCTCCCCATTCTTATTATATAATTATATACGTTAATACCATGCGTCTTTGTAGCCGCGTCTTTGATGTTCAACAAGGCAAGCTGGGTGTTGATGAAGCAACAAGGGGTAAGGTAGATAACGTACATCGTCTGTCTCTGGCTACTGACATTACACAAACAAAAGCGGTGAGGTTCGCGGCAAAATTGTATCAAAAACCGCCCATACCCCCAATTCCACCCACGTTGTCAACACATTTAACTTGATATACCTAATCCAAATTAAATCTCAGGGATGAGAACAAAACAAGGGCAGCGATAACACTGAATATTTGAAGAAGATAGATACCGTTATCCAACAATGATGATTTAAAAGGGCCTGCTAAAACATTTCATTCAAGGTCTTTACTGGTAAATCAAAGGGTGCAAGTCTCTTGACTTTAAACAAAAAATTATTAAAGGGCCCCAAGGTCTTACCTTTTTGCGCCACAGATCGTTTTAAATTCACAATGAGTGCTTTGCCACCACGGGAAAAAATACGACACCCCACAACCTCCTCTCCCTTCCCCAAAACAAACAGCAATTTTTTTAAAATATAAAAGTAAAGTTTTAGTATAAATCGATAAATTCATCTATGTGCCAATTCATGGCATTAAAGTTTGAGTCTAAAAATAGCACTGACGCAAAAGTGTATGTAGGCACAGTTGTTTGTTGTCATAGCAAGGAAGAGACGTCAAAAATTTAAAGCTTAGCGGTCTAGTCGGTTTGAGCAACGATTGTCCATTATATCATCTGTTATGTCACAACTCATTGTCACTAAAAAACACCAAAAAAACCATAAAAACAAACACATCTGGGATACATTGGCTCTTTAATTTGCGTAACGCACATTGCTGGTAATTTTTTTTAAAGTCTAATTAAAATTACAACAACAACAACAACAAATATGATTAACCCTACCCTATCCTATCTCGTAACTCGAAAGTCGTTGGGGCACCACAGACGATCGTTTAAACAGCGTACTCCATCTTTCTCTGTCCTCAGCAACTCTCATGGCTTCGCTCAGTGTGAAGCCAGTCCATTCTCGAATGTTGTCCTCCCACCTTTTTTTGTTTCCCTCTTTTTCTGCCTCCTTGCACCATGCCTTGCCGATTGTCTTTGCAAGGCCTGCTAACGCGGTCATACCATCGGAGTTTCCGTTTCTTCACCACTGTGAGCATGTCATCGTGTTATTCAATGACTTGTGCGATGGTCTGTCGGACGTTGTCGTTGGTGATGTGCTGGATACAGGAAATGCCCAGAAGTCTTAATCCACAATACCAAAAACTAATTTAAATGATTACTCTGTAACTTTAAAGCATTTCTTCAAAGAATCTAGTATTATAAATGTTAGGTGTGGGTAAATGTTAGGTGTGGGTAAAGGTTATCAAATGTACACCTAAGTTAGAAAGGATATGCGGACCACAAGACTTCAGACAGTATGTTTGACTGTAGATTCTACCTGCGTTCTGTAGGAACTGGCAAAAGTGCTCCTGAATCAAAGCGACAGTGATAGCTGACTACAGTGAGTGTGTGGTACAGAGGTTTGTGGCGTTGTGCACGAGCTTTGCAACGAGTGTACGCATTGGGGCAAGGTAGGGTCGATCCCTTATGTCAGCAGACTATTTTGTGATTGCTGGACCTCAGTGGCCTGCATCATGAGCAGCTCATTGAGCTGTACAGCACATTCTATCAGATAAATGCGTGAAGGACAAGGAATAAATAACTGCGGTGCCCGGGTTGGTTTTACGATAAACCGCGGTAATTCCAGACACGCTCGGAATGTCAGGTGATGCTGACAACTCGGGCACACATCAGCCTGCTCCGTCTGTAGGGAAAAAGAGAGAAAGGGGGAAGAGATATGAGAGGAAAAGATGAAAACATAGGATAAAGGCTGGGTGCAGGCAGAGAAGATTGGGTTAGGAAAGAATCGGTTTTGCTTTGGTCCCATCGATGATAAATACCGTAAATATTCATTCCACAGCAGGTTCAGTGCTGTATCCCCCAACCCTTATTCACAACTTTCCGGCACCTCTCATAAAAACTCGTGGGTATCGCCATTATAAATTAAAACGAGGTTAGCATGAAATCAAGTTCCGGTCTAGCTTGTTTTGCTTTTATCAAAGCTTGATGCGTGACTTTTAAATATGGCAAATTGCCGAAAACGACGATTGTTAGAGCCAGAAAACGAGTGGGATAAGTATAAAAACGGTGGAGGAAGTACATGCTCAGTGAAAGGATGCAAAAAACAATCGTAGAGGCCTGTATTTGTGGCGACTTCGGAGGTGCGTCGATCATCGACAGAAAGTGAAACAGGACCTGAAAACTCTTGTAGTTTTCCATAGCTTCGCCGTCGCAACCTTCACAAAACACGAAGTAACTGACTATTTTAGGCGAGCGTTGTGGCCAAGTGGGCTAAGGCGGGACTAACTTGCGTTGTCCACAAGCCAGAAACCAATGGCGCCTGACAGGTGTGGGTTCGAGCCAGCATCTGGGCGTTATGTTTTTCCGAATATTTTTCAAAAATTCACAAATAATGTTAGGTAGGTAGGGTTTAGGCGCGCCACTGGCGATAGAAAGGGATAATAAACTGCAGCAAAAAAAAAAAAATATGTGAGGGTACGATACAGGTGGCCAGTGACACATGTTATTATTCTTGAATATTTGGAAATAACTCACTAAAACACGCGGAGAAAAAAACCGGAAGTATGTTTCATTGAGGGGATTCCCGTTGGTGCATAGGATAGCAGAAAAGTGTGAATTGCTACTAAAAGCTGGACGCAAAAGCAACCCGGCACTTTATCATGTATTTCAGTTATCTCGCCAATCAAATTGTTTATGCAATAGTGCAAGGTTCTACTGCTATTATTAATTTATTTCTAACAGACATGTTGACAGAAATAATTACAACTCCACTAACTGAATCTCTTTGTTTTCATACATTTATAAAATTTCATACATATTTGATTTTTTTTAACATCATTACATGGAGAATTTCGGAATTTGTAATGTATTCATTAAGGCATCGCCCATTTATGAAGGGTGTATACAATGTCTTCATGCATTCACAAAGTAAGGACAAAATTACATATTTATAATTCACCATATCATCTATCAGTCTGTTAACATATGCATATAAGCAATATCATGATAGTACAATTTCTCTTAACCTAAATGCTCTATATAAAAAGATACATAAATGTTTTATTGTGACCCTGTGACATGATGACATCAAAATGTTCAATTTAAAAATGCATGGGTTTTTATATGTTACGTTGAGACGCGCATGGTGGTGCGTGTGGGACGCGCACGATAGATCCGATCGTTTTATTTTGCAAAGCATTCAATAACAAAGTGTATTTACCTTTGATTCGATTTTGCGTTGTTGTTAGAAGAAGTTTGTTATAATGTTGATAATTTTCGTTGGTCAATATTATTGGAGAATCTTCTAGGGTTGCTTGTTTACCATCGATCGAACATTACAAGACATTACATTACATGATTATTGCTTTAGGTCCAGCGGACTCTTCCGAGCCAAATCAGGACCGGACAACCCCCGATCCGCATAAAAGATCTGCTGAAAGAACCCTAGTGGTAAAACTGAAAGCTCTCCACCAGCCAGTCACTTTACAATAAAGACATCCCACGCAGGGGACGCTGAGGCTATAACTCTAATTTATCGAACCCCCGTTTACAAAAACAAAATAGAATACAAACATCATTATAAATTATCAACAAAACACATACATATAAAATGCCTACATTGCTAAATAATAACATCATAGGAAGCCCTAGTGACCACCTGGCAGAAAGCATCCAATATTCCCAAGCTGATCCAACAGACTCCATATAAAGCACTAAATTTCCATGTTTGTATGTAGATTATAGTCTGAAAAGGATGGAGGTGGCGGGGTATGTGTGTACGTCAACAGCAGATGGTGCTCTGACATCAAGGTGCATGAAAACGTCTCGACACCGCTTTATGATCTCTTGTGCACCACACTGCGTCCTTTTTACTTGCCACGAGAATTCTCCAACATCATTGTCTGTGTGGTCTATGTACCACTGTATGCTCCATCAGAGAAGACCAGAACTGCAGCAAACGCCATCAGTACATCAGTCACAGCCCTCCAGATGAAGTACCCTGATGCTCCAGTGCTGGTGTTGGGGGATTTGAACGCCTGTTCTCTTGATGATGAATTCCCAGCGCTACAGCAATATGTAACCTGTAAAACCAGAGGCCACAAGACCCTCGACGTATGTTATGGGTCCATCCCGAACGCCTATTCTTGTCAACCCTTACCCCAGCTTGGCCGCTCTGATCACTGCACGGTGTATCTCAGGCCCAAATACAAACAACTCTTGAAGCGAGTGCGGCCCAGATACATCATGGCCCGGTCATGGTCGCAGAACTCTGTGGATGCCCTGCAGGGCTGCTTTGACTGCACGGATTGGACCACTCTCTATGACTCCAATGCTAGCATCAATCACAACCTTGATGTGCTTACATCATACATCAAGTTTTGCCAGGATTCTGTGATGCCCCCCAGGAGAAAAAAGCTGTACCCTAACACCAAGCCCTGGTTTACCATGGAGATTTCTGACATCCTAATGCAGAAGAGAGCAGCCTACAGAGACGGTGAAATGGTGAAGGTGGCAGAGTTCACCCGTCTGGCACGTTCAGCAGTGCGTAGGGCCAAGCTGGAGTATTCGAGAAAGGTCGAGAAGGAGTTTGGCTCTATGAACACTCGTGCCGCCTTTCAGCACCTCAAGGTCATGACTGAGGATGGCGACCCTTCTGGCACTTCCCAGACAGCTGTACCTGATCCCTTGTCATTCGCCACTGATCTCAACACCTTCTACAACAGGTTTGATACAGCCGACTACTCTGCTGAGTGCAAACGATTGATGTCGGAGGCTCCTGTTGTGGAGGGATCAGTGAGCGTATCTGAGGAGGAGGTCCGCCTTCAGTTCCAGAGGCTCAGACAGTCAAAAGCGACTGGACCGGATGGCATATCTGCAAAACTTCTCTATAATTGTGCAGACTCTCTTGCCCCAGCCTTCAGGCCAATATTCCAAGACTCTATTAACTCTGGCATGATCCCTACCCTCTGGAAAACCTCCCACATCATTCCTGTACCCAAAAAACCCAAACCCACAGAACTAAATCATTACCGCCCTGTCGCCCTCACACCCATTCCCATGAAATGTCTTGAAAAAATCATGCTGAAAAACCTTCTCCCTTTCATTGAACCACACCTTGACCCACTTCAATTCGCTTACCGCTCGGGCAGGGGAGTGGAGGATGCAATTGCCACCTTGCTTCATAAGCTGCTAAAACACCTGGAGACGCCTGGGCACTACGCGCGTATATTGTTCGCTGATTTTTCATCAGCGTTCAACACCATACAGCGCCACACAATGGTCCAAAAACTCCAGCAGTATGATGTTCCCACTGTCATCGTCCACTGGGTCCTTGACTTCCTGTCCGACCGTCGACAGCAGGTGAGGGTTGGAGAGACTTTGTCGCCGGAGCTCACCACAAACACCGGTGCACCGCAAGGATGCTGCCTGAGTCCCTTCCTGTACATTACATACACCAACGACTGCAGATGTGATGTACCAACATGCTCCTGCACTAAGTTTGCCGATGACTCCGCCATCCTGGGACTACTTTCCGATGCTGAGTCAGAGCAACAGTACAATCTGGCTATTGGCAACTTCACCAGGTGGTGCTCTGATCACTTCTTGGAGTTGAACATCTCGAAGACCAAGGAACTTGTTGTGGATCCACGTCGTGACGCCCAGTTGGTGGCTCCGGTGGTGATCGGAGGTGAGGTAGTAGAGATTGTGGACACTTTCAGGTACCTCGGTGTCACCCTCGACTCTGCTTTGACGTTCAAGGAACATGTGGCGGTCACTCAGAGGAAGTGCCAGCAGAGGATGTATGTCCTTCGGAGGCTGAGGTCTTTCGATCTTGCTCCTAAACTAATTCTGAACCTCTACCGTAGCATCATTGAACCCCTTTTAACATACTGCAGCATCATCTTTTTTCCCTTGTTGTCTGTTACTGAGAAAAATAAACTGATTAAAATATCCAACACTGCATCAAAAATCATCTCCCTCCCAGTTCCCCCCATATCTGACATCCACAACAAAGCCCTACTCCGCAAGGCACGTACAGTCTCTGCTGACGCATGTCATCCTCTACACTCTGAGTTTGAACGACTCCCATCTGGAGTCCGGTGGAGAGTCCCAAAGGCAAAAAAGGCAAAATTTCAGCGTAGTTTCGTGCCAACTGCTATTGGCTGCCTGAACAAAGCCAATGGCAGAAGCAGAAGTCGTTAGCAGATCAATGGGAAGACTGCACAGCATTGTTAATCGGGGACCCCCCCCCCCCCCTTCTACTACTTACTCCTCCTGACAGTACTTTTTCTGCTTAAATCTGTTGATGTACTTTACTTGTACTGGCACTTGTGTGTGTGTGTGTAGTGTCATTACTGTTTTAAATATTGTAACCTACAATATAAAATATATGGTATACACTTTTAATACACAAAATAAATAATATGTGGATTTGTGGATTGTTTCCTTAGAACTGATTTTTTTTTTTACTTTAAACAGTGTAACATGTGCATGGTCTATTGATTTATAATTATAGCCTGGCATGCCCTCATAATCAAGAAGTAGTTTTAGGTGTTTTTTAAGTTATTATATCTTATGTTTGTTATTAAGTAGTAATTAATTAAGGTATTGTTTGTTCCATGTTAGTTTATAGTTGTAGTCAATGTTTGGAAGGTTTGATATTGTAGACTAATGAACGTAGTCCAATGTGTTTTGTTTACGTAGGCCAAACAAGGTCGGGGTCACAGGTTGCGAACCAACTTAGAACAAGTACGTAGCCTACCTGCTTCCTGTTGCATTTAGATCCACTAGTAATCTTCATCGTATGTCCCTTCCTCAAGTGATACCTCAATCCTAGTATTCCATCGTAATCCCATCAGGTGCACAACACGTTTGCCTCACCTATTTTGATAAATAATATCAACTGAAATTCCAGCACCTTCTCATAGCTGCCACTGTTTTCCCTCTCAATTCTACATCACTTAGGCTTTCTGCGCATACCATCCGCGCACAGGCCAGGGTTCGCGACCTGTGACCTGACCTGCCCGTGAGGCATGTCTCATAGGCATAAGCCTACGTCTATTATTATTATTATTATTATTATTATTATTATTATTATTATTATTATTATTATTATTATTATTATTATTAAGCGTTTTTCATTAAGATGCATTGTCATTTTCTTTTGATTAGGTAGATGTGTTATTGGTTTATTTTTATCTTGATTGAATTATGTTCCTGTTGCTGTGGCATGCGGTGAGGATGTTGTGTGTGTGTGTGTGCTCGTGTGTGTGTGCGTGAGGACACGCGTGTATATATACGCGTGTGTGTGTGTGTGTGCGTGTGTGTGTCTGAGATGTGCAAATATTTATCTATTCAAGGCCTGGATACTGTGGGTGTGGATGTGTGTGTGTGTGTGTGTGTGAGTGTGTGTGTGTGTGTGTGTGTATGTGTAGGTGTGTGGATATATTAGGTGGCAGTGAAGCTAATGATATGCTTGACTGTATATTGTTCTTATGAGTCATATCTTATCTTATACCTTGTATTTTAAAACTGTTTATGTTTTTAAATTTAATATTTAATATTTTGTAATATTTATAAAAATATCGCAGGCTACTGATGTCACCCACATCTTCCATCTTTTTGGAATAAAGAATTGTTGACTTGACTTGACTTGTTAGTCACACGACACTTTCGCATATAGGTGACTACTGGACCGATTTATACTGACACCAGCGGGCCAGTTGTTGGTAAAGGGGAAAATAATATGATCACACGTTGACCAATCCGGGATTCGAACCAGCGACCTTTCGGTTACTAGCAAGACGCTCTTACCAACTGAGCTACCCGGCCCCACCTAAATTTCCAGAAAGTGGGGATACTATTTATACTGAAACCCCCGGCACCCCAACGGGGGTTACCATCGATCGAAGGATCTAGATAATCCAATACAAGCTGAGAGGTTCTTTTATGATGAAGAAAGTTGTATGACGTAAGATAGTGATGACTAAGTTTATTCTGATTGGTTGTAGTGCTCGAATGTTCTGACTTTCTCTGGAGTATAGAGAGACTATATATGTGCCGCAATGATTTAAAAAAAAGAGAGAGTTGAAAAGTGGAAAGTTGTAAAGAGAGAAAAAGTGGGAAAAAGCGATTGTATGCAGTTGTTGATGTACGCTGAATAAAGTTGGAAAACTTCATACGACTCCTGCCTTGTTGCTGAGTGAACAGGTTGCGTGGATAGACGAATTCGAGTCACACTTATCAGGATTCAAGCATTGGGGCTGAATCAACTACTGATAAAAACCAACAACGAGGGTCACATTTTGGGGGCCAAGCTGCGATCTACGCCATAGCCAAGGGTTCAACTGCTACAACAAGCGAGTCAACGTTACGAGAGGCAGCCATCGAGGGTAGCCGCCAACGAGTTGCTTCGGGAGGGGCCAACATACTGGGACTACATCCCCGATAGATTCGGGTTGACTGCAAGGGCGTGTAGAGTTGCTTCGTGAGCGAACAACAGACCGGGACTACGTGGCTGCCGCAAGACTACGTCGAAGGACAGTCTCGGAGCTACATCGCCAGTATTACAGAGAGCGACGAGCGGAAGTCGCGTCTACTTCAGCACAGAGGCGTATACATCGACACCAGCGTGGCGTCGCATACGACGAAGACAGCGGGGCCTGCGCGTCAGTGAAGGCGACTAGTGACAAGCATCAGCGCTACTGCAGAAAGCGTGCTGTTCTAGAACAATCTAGAAAGGTTCAGCATAGTCAAGAACTTTCCAGAAAAGCATCAAGATGGCTGACTTCTGGCAGAAAGGGATCGAACTGAATCTAAAAGGCAAACAACTGACGGAGTACGTCAAGTCCCAAGAGAGAATACAAGAAAGAGAATTAGAGGAGCAGCGACGCAGAGAAGAAAAGAAAGAACAGCGTCAACGGGAAGAAAGAGAAGAGCAACGTCGCCGAGAAGAAAGATAACTCGAAGCGCAGCATCGCCGAGAAGAAATAGAATTAGAACAGAAGCGTCTAGAATTAGAAGAACAGCGCAGGCATGAAGAAAGAGAGGAAAGAGAGGCTGAGCGTCAGTACCAGCTAGAGTTGGCGCGTATCCAAATCAATCAGCATGCGCCACAAGTCATCAGCGACTACATGGCTCCAAAACGGCCAGCGTTCGTCGACGGGAAGGACCAGATTGTGTGATAATACATTTTGGGGGCCAAGCTGCGATCTACGCCATAGCCAAGGGTTCAACTGCTACAACAAGCGAGTCAACGTTACGAAAAGCAGTCTTCGAGGGTAGCCGCCAACGAGTTGCTTCGGGAGGGGCCAACATACTGGGACTACATCCCCGATAGATTCGGGTTGACTGCAAGGGCGTGTAGAGTTGCTTCGTGAGCGAACAACAGACCGGGACTACGTGGCTGCCGCAAGACTACGTCGAGGGACAGTCTCGGAGCTACATCGCCAGTATTACAGAGAGCGATGAGCGGAAGTCGCGTCTACTTCAGCACAGAGGCGTATACATTTTGTTTGTTGAGAGATTTTACAAAGATCCCAATATGTGGATGCCAACTGATTTTGTTGTCTACGATTACACCTAAAAGTTTATAACTTTCAACCTGTTTAATATTTTTTCCATTCATGACTAAATCAAGAGAAAGCGGAGCCCGCGGATGCTGTTGTCTAGTTGTTATTAACAGCTTTTGATTTAGCCGGATTCAGAGACCTATGGTGTAATATAAATACAATATAAGCTAGGGCCTAGATCCTTGAAGAACCCCGGGCATCACATGGCCTACAGAGGAATTTATTCCATGAATGTGTACAAATTGATTTCGTTAAGATGGAAACGAAAAAAATTTAAACTGAGCCATTGAGGTACAGCTAGTTTCTGAAGCAGTATGTGATGACTGACAAGGTCAAAAGCTTTTGGAAAGATCCAGAAAGATAACTCCTGACAAAGTAAATTTATTCATAGCAGAGAGCCATTTGTCAGTTAAAAGAGCGAGGGCAGTAGCGCAAGAATGGTGGCTACGGAAACCAGATTGCAGATGATGAAAAAAGACCAGGACCATCCATGCATTTTTCTAGGTGAATGTGAATATGTCGTTTTAGAATATTTAAACGTGTAGACAGCAGTAAAATTGGCCGATAGTTATTAAGATCAGAAATGACTTTTGATTTAGGAAGGGGAATAACTTTAGCTTGTTTCCATGTAGTTGGAAATACATTTTTAATAATGCATAAATTAAAGATGTATGCAATGGAATTAATAATATAAGGCAAAGAAATTTTCAAATTCTTATTTTATCTGGACCTGCCGATTTCTTATTGCTAAGATTTGATATGTATTTATATGCGAGAGAGACAGAGAGAGAGAGACAGACAGACAGACAGACATACCGAGATAGAGAGGGAGACAGAGACATACATATGAACAAACAGAGACAGGCAGGCAGGTTGGCCAGCTCACTGTGTGTTTTAATCTAGCATTCCAATAACGCTGAAACCGACAGGTCTGAAGACCGCTCAGACTAAGTGGGGAAAAAACGGAAGAAAGATGAAGGAAAAGGCGGAGGGACAAGGAGGATGAGAATTCAGTCAGTTGATCGCCTGGTGTGTATTTTGCACTGCCATCAGTGAGCTGAAGTCCAGACATATCTGACCGTCTTGTCTTCTTGTTCTCTGTCAGCGTGTATGTATTTGGAGCTAAAAGGGGAACAGACCATTTTCACTAACACCCTATTTTGGGAGTCGTATTCAGGCACGTATATAATTATCAAGACATAAGAAATTTATTCGTCCAAGAGCTTACTCCGCAAAAGTTGATTCCGACCGTGCAAACAAACATAATAAGAATACAAATAATAACAATTTTAATACTTTTCTCCAAACATCTGAATCCGCGGACTGATGGGAGTCTGATGTAAGTAAGGCAAATACCTAAGAAAACATCCCATCAGTGCATAGTACATTAAATTACACCCCACTCCAGCCTCCATCCCACTCTCATCCCATTCTAAGATCGCCCACACCCATATCTCTTTTCAGTACAACATTACTTTTGTCGAGGTGATTCCATAATGGTTCTTGGCAATACTAAAATATCTCCCCCAGACAAAACGGTTTAACTGTACCAAATAGTAAATATTCCACATGTGCTTATAACCCATTGTTAGATTTCAGAATACTTATGCTCAACTAATGTGATTCTGGAATGTAGTATTTTCTAATCCATTGTGTTCAGCTACTGTATTCTCTTCCATATGTATTAATTTGCAGACAACGATGACGAAAACCTGTATAAACTAGTAGGGCAGAGCTCATATGACTCACATGTTCCTTGTGGAACTCGCAATATATAATATGAAAATAAGTCTTGAGATGACACTGACCTCCGGCTCCAAATACATTCATGTACTATCAAATAAACGACAGCAAAAGTTTATTTTGCCCACCCCCCCCCCCCTACACCACCCAAAAAAAAACAAAAAAAGTTGATCTTGCGATAACCTTGACTTTCAGTGACCTTGACCTTGGATGACCTTGACCTTCACGTCACATGCATGTCTGATCAAATAACCCAATGTATTTGCATAATACGAGTTAAAAAAAAAAGATATTCCACAATGACCTACTTTTGTATGTTTTGCAAGGCCTTAAAATGACCTTGACTTTTAAGATCAACGCAAAAACGGAACAATATGAAAGATCAATCTATCATCTCTAAATAAAGCAAGTTTAAACTTTTTATCTCTCGTAGTTTAGGGTCAAGGTCGGTTCAAAGTACCTATACTAACCGAATTTGGACAGCTCCAATGACCTTGACCTTGGAGTGAGATTGACCAAATTTGCATAGTATGTGTGTCTCATCAACATTCTTTGGTCTCATTGATAGCTATAATGCATCAAAGAATCATAAGTTCAATATTAATAACTTAGAAAAAAAGCGAAATTTTGTGAAAAAGTTTAATTTTTTTTAAAAACTAACATGTGATGACCATGTGACCTTGAACTTGAAGTGAAGTAATTCATTCATTGATCATTTATGATGTCTCATGGGTATACACCATCTTACCAAGTTTGGTTGTGATAGGTGAAATAGGTTTTTAGTACTTACGCTCTTAGTTTTTTCACAGACGGACGGAGGGACATTTTAAAAAAAATCATTTTTGGAATATTTAGGACTCGTCTCGCACAGATTGGCAAAACTCTGGAAAATCATTATCTTTTTTTTTTTTGGGGGGGGAAGGGGGGGGGGTGTTGAGTACTAAGTCAAGTTGGGTGTTAACAAACTGCACACACAAAAAAGCCAAAAAAAAAAAAAGTACATTGACTCGCATCGCTAATCATGTGAGTCAAAAAAAAAATAATTTTGACCACCGTTGCACAAATAAATGAACACGACCCATTTCTTTAGATCGGACAACTTTTAGGCACACTGACGACCTGTAGTCCGCCAACCGAGCTAAGGCACACGCGAACCCAAAACAAAAACACAAAGGAACAACACACACGAGATGTTCATCATTCCCATGACCCACCTCTGTAAAGACATTCGAATATTGGATCGTTTGACAAGATAAATGTTTCAGGCACCAAAGCCTAGTCTTAGAACCAGACATATACCAGGCGAGCGTGAATGAATGAATGTTTGAATGATTAGCAGCGTTATACATTTCTCCACGCTAAAGGGTGTGATGATTTTCAGGCCACAACTGACAGCTCTTTTACTATCCTATCCTATCCCATACCTCGAAGGAATGATTGTTTAAACAGCGTACTCCATCTTTCTCTGTCCTCAGCAACCCTCATGACTTCGCTCAGTGTCAAGCAAGTACATTCTAGAATGTTGTCCTCTCACCTCTTTTTCTGTCTCCCCTTTCTTCTGCATCCTTGCACCGTGCCTTACAGGATGGCCTGATGCTCTGTTGACGTTGCCATACCATCGTAGTTTCCGTTTCTTCGCCACAGTGAGCATGTCATCGTGTTGTCTAATGGCTTGTGTGATGGTCTTTTACACATAACTACAGCACCGTATACAGAGGTTGCAGGGGGTGGGAGGCAGGAAATTGTTATTCCGCAGGTGCTTGATAGTCATTTATACTAGGTAGGAGAAGAGTTTGTGCGAGAGGAAATCTTACAAAATTTGAAACAAGGGAGGAAAATGCAAAAAATGGCTGGAACAATCTTGCGCGCATGATGTGTGTGTGTGTGTGTGTGTGTGTGTGAGAGAGAGAGAGAGAGAGAGAGAGAGAGAGGTGGGGGCACAGTATGGGGAGCTCTTGTGTTTTGGTGGGAATGGTTTGAAGGGGTTAAAATGCGAGAGGAGGTCAGTAACTGGAGGTATGCTATACGCTATTAGTGAGTACGGTCCCATGGAAAGTGAAGATAGACAGGTAACACTCGCCATCCCTCTTCCCCATGGCGCGTCCTTTCGCAGTGGGCTCTGGACAGGAATTCCCCTACCAAATCCCTTCAAGATAGGCAACTTTCGCGACTCCATGCCAGTCTGACTACCGGACTCTGCTTTCTCAATCATATCATGACCATTAAAAGCACTGCTAATATTACTGTCATTGAACTTGTCTGCGTCAAAGACACATAGATCACCAGCAAATCAATTTTGCGTAAGTAAGTCTTACATCACCCATTCCCCCGTCCCTTCCCCCGTCTTCCCACCCCCACCCCCTCAATCTCTCCCCCACTTACACAAACAAAATACACACAGAACCACACACACGATAAAACAGAAGCACCGAACGATTCAGTTTCTCCAGACACCCACTTTATCATCCCCATCATTTACGCTTGCTTCTCTGACTTTCCCCCTCCTATTATTCCCCAACTACACACAGGGAGAAGCAAAGGAAGAAAGGGATTCGTTTCTGAATGTCGGGGATCGGAATTCGCACCAATGAACCTCCAGCTACGCGTTCACACCAAAATATGTGGAGAACTATTTAATATCCAGCGCGGCAAAATAGGTAAATGATTGGGGTCACTGGATTATTCATGTTCAATTCCCCTTATGGTCTTTGTTTTGAAAAAACATTCCTTGATTTTCGTTGATGAGCCTGCGGTTTTGTATCCGGTATTAAACAAAAGTCAAATTTTCCCCTTATGGTCTTTGTTTTGAAAAAAAACATTCCTTGATTTTCGTTAATGAGCCTGCGGTTTCGTATCCGGTATTAAACAAAAGTCAAATTACCGTCTTCGCTACCTATTTCGGAGGTCCGTGGATATCGGGTAAGCTCAAATTCCAAGCAAACAGCGGTAGACCTGCCTACAGCTTGAAATAAACTCTGCAGGCTTCCCAAATTAACTCTATGAGGCCTACCGCAAACGAAGCCCTCAGGTACTTGTTGAGGTCTCTTCTTCCGGAAGCACCTGTGGTTTCAATTTTACGCTTTGGTTTTCGTTCTCTCTACCTTTTTGCCAAACGTCAAACAGTAATTTCTCCACGTCAGGGGTCACCTGCCACTGTGCTTTCAACATTAGCACAAGACACTACCGTAAAGAAATTAAAATATGGCACCTCTAGCTTCATCACGAGCTAGCTTTTAACTCCTAATGACGCTTTTAACCACATACATGCACTCAGAACATTTTTAGTCTGTATACTACTACTACTACTACTACTACTACTACTACTACTACTACTACTACTACTACTACTACTACTACTAATAATAATAATAATAATAATAATAATACAGGATGCTATATACGCGCCTTTCCCCAAATCAATCAGGCTCAAAGCGCGGCGATCTATACCAACGTACACGCTCACCTGTCTCATCCACCCTCACACACACCAAATCACACACACACATCCATCACTCAAACAGGTGGTGTAAAGGCAGGGAGATCGCTATTAGAAGACGGACAGAAAATCGAATTTTCATTTTTGACATTTTTATATTGACTGCATCCTGTACCATTATTGAAGGGAGGGAGGAAACCGGAGTGCCCGGAGAAAACCCTCGGTGACCTCAATAGTCTTGTACATAAGTCACATACGTTCGCCCCTTGCGGGAATCGCACCCGGACCTTCGGCATAGGATTGTTGTTTGTAGATTATAGTCACACGACACTTTCGCATATAGGTGACTACTGGACCGATTTATACTGACACCAGCGGGCCAGTTGTTGGTAAAGGGGAAAATAATATGATCACACGTTGACCAATCCGGGATTCGAACCAGCGACCTTTCGGTTACTAGCAAGACGCTCTTACCAACTGAGCTACCCGGCCCCACTTTGGCATAGGAAACCGGCGACTTATATTATGTATGATCTTTCATCTCGACTTATTATGTGTGTGTTGGGGTGGGGTGGGAGAGAAAGTGAGAGAGAGTGAGAGAGAGAGTGAGAGTGAGAGAGAGTGAGAGTGAGAGTGAGAAAGAGAGAGAAAGAGATTCGTAGGCTACCAGTATTAACCCGCTCAACATGAAGTTTACTGAAGATTAGTCGAAGGCACTCGAGTACTCCAGGCCTCTCAAATTTACGACCTCATATCAATCATGCGCTACTAATTAAGGCCACGATCAGCTAAATACATCCTGAGTGTCAGGCATCGCACGGGCCCACGTTTGAACTGACCTATATGCCTCAACACGCTCTGATAGGTTAATATTGATGTTTACATTGGGATCACTTTTATACGAGGATGTCAAGATATTCTACTAAGTTTACATGTATGCGCTGAAAACCAGTTGAAAACTTTCACAAGCATTAATATAAAACCTCGAACAATCAAGTCAAGTCAAGTCAACAAACCTTTATTACCCACAAGTGGGAATTTATACAGCACATTGCATCTCAGCGAATAAGAAAATCAGAACAGAAAAAAACAACTTTTAAAACAAGTAGAATACATACATTCATTATCACACATAACCTCTTCCAGTCCTTTCTTACTACTAGCGCACATACACACCCACAAAACAATGTACAGTTCATTTCATTTGGTTGACAGAACCATTCATATTATGCGCAAACAATTAAGATAACTTTCCATTCATTGTAATAGTTAGATGGTATGAACATAATATATAATAGTATTAAATTACTCAAAGGAGAAGCTACGTAAGGAAAAACGGTTTATGTTTCTATACAGAGGTAAATTTTTAAAAATGTATAATAATTAAACAAATAAAACATTCTTATTCCTATCACATGATAAAACTACCACTACGAGCAATCGCATCATAGGCCAGCTGTTTTCATCATGGAAAGCAGTTATCCTTGACTATTCAAGGGTAGTAATTGTAGTCATAACACAATACCCATTACTGGTTCATGTAATCCTATAGTAATGACAGTAATATTGATAATAACAATAATACTAATAAAATCGTAGACATAGACTGATTGCAGCATTGTACCACACACACACACACACACACACACACACACACACACACACACACATACGCACACCCAAACACATCATGGTCAGATGGGATATATGAAATAAAATGCTCAGCAAGACAGTTGAATACACAGGCATTAAGACAGTACTAGGAAGAAATTCTGGCATAGTTTTTATTCAGCAAGGACATGGCGGTCGGAATGAAAGTGTTTTTGTACCTCTATGTTCTGGAGCGAGCACAGCAGAATCTTCGTTTAGAAGGAAGAAGTACGGGGATCTGATAAACCATGGGTAGGGAAGCGCAGATGGCTCAGATGTGTACGCAGTGTACTCAAATGTCAGGCGATAATATTTCAGCCTGTACAGGCAGTGGTTCAAAGCTCGTTGACGTCCTGGAGTTATTAGTTCCCGAGCTTTAAGCTCTGCTCGGGTGCAAAAATTGTTGGTTTTGTCCTTCAGTCCGGCGTTCGTCCAATGTCCGGCGTCCGCCCGTCCGGAAGTAACATTTGCGCACTTTTCGCTGTGTTACACTCGTTGTTGTTTTTTTTTTTTTTTATAATCAATAGTTGATTCAGCCCTGATGCTTCAATCCTGATAAGTGTAACTCGGATTCGTTTATCCGCGCAACCTGTTCACTCAGCTACAAGGCAGGAGTCATCGTATGAAGTTTTCCAACTTTATTCAGCGTACATCAACAACTGCATACAATCGCTTTGTCCACTTTCTCCTTTTTTTTCTTTTCAACACAGTGCATCAATTATATAGTTTTTCTCTACTCTAGAGAACGTTGGAACATTCGAGCGTGACGCAATTATAACCAATCAGAATAAACTTCGACATCACTGTCTTACGTCATACAACTTTCTTTACAGTCCAAGAATTTTCTCAGCTATCTGTAGATCTAGACGCTTCGATCGATAGTAAACAAGCACCCTAGAAAATTCTCCAATAATATCGACCAACACAAATTATCCACATTATACCAAGCTTCTTCTAACAAGAACGCAAAATCAAATCAAAGGTAAATACACTGTGTTATTGAATGCTTTCCAAAACAAAACGATCGGATCTATCGTACGCCGTCTCACACGTACCATCGTGCGCGTCGCAAACGTAACACGCTGAAACTAATGGATGGATCTCTTAGAAACTTCGTATTTAGTTATGAAATAGCGAATACCAGATGACCGAAAAAAAAGTATGCACATCATTCGACGTTATCATGGTAACGTCATAATTTGTTGAATTTTGTTTTTTAATAATATTTTATCCCAGTTAGATAGTGAGTTATTCATTGCTTACAGGGTCCAGCGGACTGCAAAGAGCTGAATCAGGACCACCAAATCAAGACTACAACTTGGTTGAAAGAGGATTCACCCCTGATCCGCATAAAAGATCTGCCGAAACAACCCTAGTAGTAACACTGAAGGCACTCCACCAGCCGGTCACTTTACAATAAATACACACATGGGACGCTGAGGTTATACTCTAATTTATCGAACCCCCGTTTACAAAAACAAACTAGAATGCAAACACCATTATATAAAATAACAAAACACATACATATAAAATGCCTACATTGCCAAATAATAATATCATATGAAGCCCCGGTGACCATTTGGCAGAAAGCGTCCAATATTCCCAAGCTGATCCAACAGACCTCACACACAAATGAGGAGATTTGCTCCAGAAGAGTTTTCAACCAAAAAAAAAGGAAGGTAACGGGTCTAGCGCAGAATATAGTAGATTAATAAAACGGAATAGGAATTAGAAAGAACAAAGGAGAAAGACAGCGACAGTGGTAATAAATTTAAAGCACGAAATTTCCAGAACGTGAGGATATTATTTATACAGAAACCCCCGGCACCTCAACGGATTTTATTCCAGACTACTGGAGAGATTTGGTTCAAGTTTGGTACGTACACTAGACTTCATCTGTGCTTTAAGGTAAAACCAACCGAGTGACGTAATCATCGTGACGTCATTAAAAGAATTAAAATTAAACAAAAAATCTTCGTATGTAAAGTTCACAGATGCTTTGAGCCTTAAACGAAACTATGGTATATTGAGTGACGTCATCGTGTTAAATTATCATGACGTCATACATTTTTTATTTCTCTTCCAATCCTATTTTCTCAGTGATTTCGTTCAAGTTTGTTTATACTTGACTTAGACTTAAACCTACGCCTCCAACGTAAAACCCACTTAGACTTTACCTACACCTCTAACGTAAAACCAAACTTATGCTTATCGAGTAATATACTCCTAAAAACGTCACATTTTACTTTTTTTTAAAATTTTAACATTTCCTTTTTTATTTTTATTTTTTAATTTGTATGTAATTAAAGTGTACAGATGCCTTCAGCTTTGAACAAAACTATGGTATAGTGAGTGGCGTCATCATGTGACGTCCGTCATAATATATTGATTTTTCTAATTCTATTTTTCTTCCAAACTACTGGAGGGCTTTGGTTCAAGTTTGGTACTTTACCTACTTTACCAAAGTAAAACCAAACTTATGCAAATCGAGTGACGTAATCATGATGACGTCACCTTTTATTTTGTTTTATTATATCGTTCTTATATAGCGCTCTTGAGCTCAAGAGCTGCTGAAGGCAAAGCCAGGTTGCTTTCTTAAGCACATCGTCTAACGCTTCAATCGTCGTATTTAACTGGCACTTACTCGCCTAGGACATTACCGTCAATATCCTCCTCTTCCTCCTTCTCCTTCAACTTCTACCTTTTTGTCCTTCTTTATTGCCTGAAATACACTGCGTGTGTGTATGCGTATGCGTCTGTGTGTTTGTGTGTTAGAGAGAGAGAGAGAGAGAGAGAGAGAGAGATAATGAGTTTGAGAGACAGCACGTGAGGGAACTGCACCCGACAGGGCCAAGCACTTGTTTAAAATAAAATTTAAAACTTGTTTTTTTTTCAATGGAGAGAAAGAGAGACAGGCAGAGAAACAGAGAGAGACAGAGAAGTCGAAAATTTTAATAGGATAATAACATTAGGTCATATGGACCTGTCTTACACTTAGTCCTTAATAAACAAAATTAACAATAATTAACATAAAATGAATTTGAAACTAACTATATCTTAACTATGTTAAGAAATAACTAAGAATATTAATGCACCTAACTACACATACTCTCCCCTCTCTCCCTCTCCTCCCCCTCCAAATCTCTTCCCTTCTCCTCCCTCCCTCAGCACAGGTACACACACAAACACACACTCGCACGCACACACATACACACACAAATTTACAGTTTCAAAAAGTTACATTGTCGTAGATATACAATCATCTTAAATATTAGGAGCAAAGGGAAAGTAGTTTGCGTTGTTTGTTAAATAAATTAAAGGATATCTCGAAACATATATTCTTTAAAATATTCTATTCTAAAGTACAATCAATTTTGTTGTACTTCTCTTCAATATGGGGCTTAGATCGATTAGATAATCTAGAGAAAGTTCATCTGTTTGCCATTTGTAAACGTTTTCTTGGTGTGCCCGTTCTAACCCCCAACATGATGGTGAATGGCGAATTGGAGCGTTATCCGTTATATGTTAACTCTGCTATAAGTACTCTAAGATACTGACCCCCAACAGACTGATAAACCAAGC
Organism: Oncomelania hupensis; assembly: GCA_036898135.1. Lineage (NCBI taxonomy): Eukaryota > Metazoa > Mollusca > Gastropoda > Littorinimorpha > Pomatiopsidae > Oncomelania > Oncomelania hupensis. The sequence goes on along the minus strand of CM072517.1, from coordinate 31,074,923 downwards.
GTACGTTATTAAATTTAGACAACAATGGAAAAGAAACAAGGGTGTCTAATATTCGGCAGGTACTTGTGGTTTTAACTATGTTTGGCTGAAACAGGGTGTGGGGAACATTAATTCTTTTCTGAAGCAAATCAAAATCAGACTCCAACAAGACATTTATAAACAAGAATGGTTTGCTGCTGTCCGTGAGGAAGAACGTTATGATGTTTTTCCGATCATTTAAAACTGAATTTGCAGAAGCAGCTTATATTGTTGACATAGATAATTACTGCTTTAGAGTAGCCTTGTCTCTGTTCCGTTTCGGAGTTCTGCCAATCAAAAACAATACCTACAGAAACGACGAAAACGAAAAAAGAATTGTATTTTTTGCAAAATTGTTGTAGAAAAACAACACTATTTTTTTGTTTAATGAATGTCCATTGTATAGCTACCTGCTTCTATCTAGTCGACCTCTCTCCGTTACCTGTTTACTTCCATGGAAAGACACAAGCAAGGTTCGTTTATTAAGCAAATATGTCCATCATGCTTTTCTGCATCGCAAGAACCTATATAAACATACTTTTGCTGTGGTTAAATTTTTAGAATCAAATCTGCTTTTAATGGGCACATACATTAATTTATCGATATACATCGAAAACATACTTTTGAAGACAAAAAAAACAACAACGTTTTTTACTTATTCTTATTTTTTCCGCTGGGTAATTTGTAAAACGGTCTGTGATTCTGAAATGTGAGATATCGGGTCTTTTTAAGATATATAAATTATGTCAAGTACAGCTTTGATTCAGTCTTCTCCCGCAGCAGTTTCTGATATTCAGGATGGCATAAATCAACTGAAGTGACTAGCATCAAGGTGACGTCACAAGGGACCCTATAATCTGCTGCCAACTATGTCACGGTCATACATAATGCAGTCCTGGCGACATGGGACCTATCAGGTTCATTCATCGTCCCACTACATACGTCCCTGTCACGAATATTGAAGCATTAAAAAGGGGGCAGGGGTGGAGAACAAGGGGGAGAATAAGAGAGAGAGAGGAGGGACAGGGACAGGGCGATTAAAAGAAACGGGGCGTGGTAATTCATTTGTTCCACAGTCTGTCAAATAGGCTTTCAGCAGCAACTGCACTACAGCTAGAGAGAGAGAGAGAGAGAGAGAGAGAGAGAGAGAGAGAGAGAGGCAGAGAGGGAGAGAGGGGGAGAGAGAGAGAGAGAGAGGGAGAGAGGGAGAGAGAGAGGGGGAGAGGGGGAGAGAGAGAGAGAGAGAGAGAGGGAGAAAGGTATGGAGAGGGATAGTGTTACACGTTTTTTTATTTTTATCAATAGTTGATTCAGCCCCGATGCTTGAATCTTGGTAAGTGTAACTCAGATTCGTCTATCCACGCAACCTGTTCAATTAGCAACAAGGCAGGAGTCGTCGTATGAAGTTTTCCAACTTTACTCAGCATACATCAACAACTGCATACAAGATCGCTCAATAGCTTTTTGCACTCTTTCAAGACAGGCAGGCAAGTAGATTAACGTCCCCGGACACACTAGCCATATAGGGGACTTGGATAGAAGAAGTCCGTTGATATAAGATGTCATGATGAAGTAGATGAAGCAGTTTGAAGTAGTAGATCATGATGCAGTAAGAAGTCGCTTGAGGATGGAGCGCACGAGTCAGCTTCGACAAGCAGTAAAAGAAGTCATGATGATGCAGAGTAGTCGGTTTAATAGGAAAGCAGATGATGTAAGCGCATGAAGCGGTTGCGAAGATGTCATTAAGGGTGCCAAACGAGACGCCAAGGACAATCCGGGAGAGGTGAGCCGAGGAGGCCGTAGAGGGAAACGCCGACGAAGCCGCAAATAGGTGGCCAAGCTGAGGCCGCGTGAGGGTGGGTAGGCAGAACGCGAGATGCCGCTGGCGGTGAAACACCTGTAGTCCGGAGGTCGCCACTCTCCACAGGGTACCCCACGTCGCCCAATCGTAGTAAAAGAAACAGGGCAACCGGAGGCCGGGATCGTCGGAAGCCAGACGAGGGCCCTTCCGTCCGACGCGACCGACGCCCAGTCCTCAGCAGCCCAACAAGGTAGAAAATGTAGTTTGAAGTTAAGGTGGAGTGACGTATCGGGATCATCCACAGTCCGCGTCAGCAGCATCAACTTCTGTACTGCCACCGCCGGTTCGGCCCCAATACCGTCCCGACGGTGCGTTCTCCTCATATCCGCATGCTGGACGTCTGTGGGTCAGAACGTCTCCGTGAGCAGGTGTGAGCTCAAAGCCTAAGGACCGCCGCAGTGGAAAATGCTGGTCGGCAACCGCCGCAGTTGTAAACGCAGGTCGGCTAGGCAAGCTGAACAGGAGACCGCCGCAGTGGAAAATGCAGGTCGGCAGGAATAGAGGGTGCCCAACACCTCAGCGTATGGTGAATGCTGGAGCTCGAGAAGACAGACTCCTAGCCTGCCAGCCTCCTAGGAGCTTGCGCTACCTCGTCCTTAGATAACAGGCTCGCCCTTGCCTGTCGCTGTTCAGCCTGTATTTCAAGACGACATAGTGCATCGCTAATATAGTCCCTCTATAATCGAGAGAAAGTTCGAACATTCCAGCGTGACGCAATAACAGCCAATCAGAATAAAACTAGTCACCGGAACTATGCACTGTCTTACGTCATATAACTCTATTTAGGTTAGAAGAATCTCTTAGCTATTACTAGATTTATCTACATGCGTCGATCGATAGTAAACAAGTCATTCTAGAAAATTCTACAATAATATCGACCAACAAAAATATCATTATACAAAGCTTCTTCTAACAACAACGCAAAATCAAATCAAAGGTAAATCCTATCCTATCCTATCCTGTCCCATAACCCGAAGGTCGTAGGGGCACCACAGATGATCGCTTAACCAGCATACTCCATCTTTCTCTGTCCTCAGCAGCCCTCATGGCTTCGCTCAGTGTCAAACCAGTCCATTCTCGAATGTTGTCCTCCCACCTCTTTTTCGGTCTCCCCCTTCTTCTACCTCCTTGCACTGTGCCTTGCAGAATGGTCTTTGCAAGGCCTGATGATCTGGTGACGTGGCCATACCATCGGAGTTTCCGTTTCTTCACCACTGTGAGCAGGTCATCGTGTTGTCCAATGGCTTGTGTGATGGTCTGTCGGACTTCAACGTTGGTGATGTGTTGGGTATAGGAAATGCACAGAAGTCTTCTGTAGCACCTCATCTCCATGCTTTGTATTCTTCGTTGGAGATCTGCTGTGAGGGTCCATGCTTCGCAAGCATATAGGAAGATGGAGATGACCAGAGAGCGCAGCAGTCTTACTTTGGAATGTAGACTGATGGTTCTGTCTTTCCAAATGGGCTTCAACCTTGTCAGGGCAGCAGTTGTTTGTGCGATCCTGGAGAGGACTTCCTGTCGAGACCCATTGTCTGACACAATGGCTCCTAAATATTTGAAGCTGTGCACTGTGTTGAGGGATTGGGTTTGTACTTTGATGTCCGTGTTGATGCCATTGGTGTTGTTGGTCATCATTTTGGTCTTCTCCGCACTTATTTCCATTCCATAAGCCTCTGTACAAGCTGTTCAAGTTCTTGTTCCTCTCCAGCCAATCCATCAATATCATCCGCAAAACGAAGATTGGAGATTGCTCTGCCCCCTATCAAAGGTAAATACACTCTGTTATTGAATGCTTTGCAAAACAAAAGGATCGGATCTATCGTGCGCGTCTCAAACGTAACAGATGGAAGGGAGGGAGGGAGAGGGAGGAAGAGAGGGAGGGGAAGGGAGGGAGAGGGAGGAAGGGAGGGAGGGAGGGAGAGAGAGAGAGGGAAGGGAGGGGGGAACTTGAATGCGCGGCCACCAGCATATACGCATGGGGGTAACACATCAGACACGGAGAAAAAATAAACACCCAAAAATTGAAAAGTTACAACAAAATATATGACAAACATGCGTCATTTGACAGACTGTGTCTCAAAGAAACAGCAAAAATATTATAAGGTTACTTTTAACTCAAGAACTCTTCACATTTTTTCATTGCATACTACGTTAACATCGCTACAGCTCTTGTGATAATCGTACTAACACTTTGTAATAAAAACATCAATGATGCTACGTCAACATTGAAGTGCCTCAAATGATACTTTTCACCAATATCCTGATACGTTGGACAATACGGGGGCAGTGAGGTCTGGTGCTGTACGTCCCGCTCACCAAGGGGAGTGATGTTCAATTAATTACCTCTCACTCTCCAGATGTAGTGATAGCCGCGGAACCACTGTCTGGCCAAGCTGGCAGGAGGTTACTTGCATATGGCCTCTCCTACATTAATGTGTCCATAGCAGCACCCACTACTGGTCTACCAGTTTGGTGCCCCTGTTACCACCAAGCCTGCTATGGGGGCGACTGAGTACCTGGCAGGATAACCAGGTGGGGCTGGATGAGATGGGCCACATCCAGTCTTGTGCACGGCCTCGAGAAGGAAAACTCGCTAAAACCGAATGTCCCAACGAAGACGGAGTGCTGCTGACTATACCCCCTGGGTATTGTGTGGGAGTCCAAACGAGCGCACACGCTACCAGAAAAATGGACAATGCCTCAGATGGATATTTCGACATGGTGTCGTCCCCGTGGACCAAAGCCAGGCGGGGACGGTGCCGGGCCCTCTGCCTCAAAGGGGCCCGCCTTAGCGACTGGCGGCTCTGCTGACCTGCAAACCAGGGGGAGGCAGAGTAGAGTGACTGGTCCACAACCAACAGCTGTGACAGGCCTACGTGTGGTGCAGTGGAATGCGGAAGGCATCCAGAACAAGAAACCAGAGCTTCAAGCCCTCCTAAGAGACAACAAGATAGACGTACGAACTGGTCACTGCCGCCTGCGTTACCACATGCATCGCCTGGGCCTGTCACACACCCTTGACTGCCCGTGTGGAACAGACCTCCAGACCCCAGAGCACATCCTGCAGTCCTGCCCCCAGTACCAGAATGCCAGGACACAACTCTGGCCTGCAGGACAGACGCTGGACGTAAAACTCTGGGGCTCCAAGCAAGACCTCGAAACAACTGCCCGCTTCATAAGTTTGACAAACCTGGACATCTGAGGCCCCATTTGGAGGAACGCAGAAGAAGAAGAAGAAGTTGGACAATACCACAAAAAATGCATTTCATTTTCAACAGATGGACAAAAAGGACATGTCTTTGGAACAACACTGTATCTTTTATTTCTATTAAAGTCTATAATGCACAGACGTAAATTAACAAAAATATTTCTGAACTTATTTATAGTAATATCAAGTACTTCTCAGGCTGCAATAGTAATTTAAAGGAACCATACCTTGAGAACCTTTCGCTATTCATCAATTTCCCAAATCATTCCTGTTTGTAGCAGTCTACCATACGTTGTCTGAAAAAACGTAAAAATGCTTTTCTTATTTCCTACTCTCCCGTTCAACCAAACATCAGATTTTGTGGTTGTTGTATCAATTTTTATTCATCAGATTAACATAAGTTGTACATCAGAAAAACCAAACATGTTAAAACATTGTTTTATATTGTAAGCCTAGTTATGCACATCAGGCTGGCCTACAGGTAGTCTCAAAAATCTGTGTTTGTCCATTTCATATGCTTGTTCTGGAAGTCTAACGAGAATCGTCTTGCAACTTGAACCAGTATACTTCGAGCACTGTCAATAAACAGTGGATAGCCATCAAGTACTCCATAAACCATGCTATTTGCAGTCCTTGGAGACACACTCAAAAAACGCCTACAAACAAAGACATGGAGAGATTCAACAGCATGAAAACGTGTAATGCCCCATATATCTGCTGCATACAGAAGATAAATTTGACTGGAGCATTGAACAGTTTAAAGAATACATTTATATCCATGCTTCCCGAACTCCACATTGTTTTCATGATCTCCACCACCGTACCTTTGTCCCTACCTGCAAACTATTGGAGCGCAATATCAAAAGTGTATGAGTAAAGCCTGAATACTTGTAGCTGTTTACAACTACAATATCTCTTTCCTTGATAGTACAATTTTTCTGGCTTAGCCAAATGTCCAACTTTCCTGAATACCATTACTTTTGTTTTTCTTAAATTTACCGAAAATCCAAGAGATGTTGAAGCATTTTCTAAATTAACCAATTGATTTTGTAAACCAGCGGGTGTGGTAGAGATCAAGCAAATATCGTCAGCAAATAATAACAGAATGATTTCTTGAAATCAGGTAGAAACGGAAATCCATGTTCCCCATCCCCTTGTCTAACCTTATCAGCCACATCAGTGATTAGCAAAGAAAAAAATCAGGGGAGACAAGAAACAACCCTGTTTGACCACGGCTGGACAATCAAACAAATCTAACATTTCGGTACTCCATCTGACACAAGCTACATCCTTGCAGCAGACTGAGCAGAACTGTACATCCTTGCAGCATACGTAGCAGGGAGAGGGAGGGAGGGAGGGGGAGAGAGAGAGAGAGAGAGAGAGAGAGAGAGAGAGAGAGAGAGGGAGGGAGGGAGAGAAACACGGAGGGGGTGGGGGTGGGGAGAGAAGTGGCTTTATAAGCTACAAAAAGCAACACTTCCTTCCCTACCACCATACCCCACCTCCCTCCCCACCAACAAAATAAACAATTTAAAAAAAACATTTGAAAAAAAAACTCTCTCACCCTTATTTTTCCTACCTCTCTGATTACATAATGAGAAAGTGTCAATGCCAATGGGAATGGGAGGAAACCTTTAGAATGTTTTGAGAAAACCAGACAGTATCCTACGATCCTCTTGAACACTATTGCCCAACGGCATACTACGACCCTGCTACTTTCACCAGGGAATAGGCAGCATTCTACTTCACAAGCACAACTACATCATGTATAGTATAGCAAATCTTCGTGAGCACCATGGAATGCACAGGTCTACGCCTATGAGTATTTCTCACCAGTCTTTCGCAGCAAAACAATCATTGTGCATCACTATTATTTTGCGTGCCCTTGCAACCTAGTTGCCAGCTCAGTAGCTGTGTCTGCAATAAATACTAGGAGCTGCGTCATGGAGATAGGAGTACCAAACACTGGAAGCAGAAGAAGAAGCAGAAGAAGAAGAAGAAGAAGAAGAAGAAGAAGAAGAAGAAGAAGAAGAAGACTGCAAAAATTTGTTTACTTTTATTTATCCAAACCTTCCTTCTTTCATTGTCTATTTGGATTTCCTAGAGTTGATTATACAAATGTTTTTTTATTACATAATAAGCACTGAAATCAACAAAAACGTAAATACCAATGATATATATCTGCAGAGAACAGAAACACTTAAGTATGCACTATAATAAATAACATAAATTTTAAAATTCAAATAAGATTCACCTAAATTTGTGTGTGTGTGTGTGTGTGTGTGTGTGTGTATGTGTGTTTGAGAGAGAAAGAGAGAGAGATGGATGGTGGATATCGGTGTTAGAAGAAGAAAAAGAAGAAGAAGAAGAAGAAGAAGAAGAAGAAGAAGACAGAGCAAGCTAAACAACAAGAACACACACACCCACACACCCACCTTTGTTTTTCATGACCCTTCCTACTGAAGAAGAAAGTTACCAATAAGAAATCTAAGACAATAACTGCCAATAATGCATGCATGCAGCAAAACGAGTAGTAGTAGTAGTAGTTAGTACAATGTCGCTGTTTCGGACACGGTACTTTTATTCTATTAAGAATTCTGAAGAAGACTTTCAATAGAAGATGAAAATGACTTAATAATAGTACTGGATGTTAATCTTAAATCAGACTCAAAGAGCGGCGATCTGTAACCAGCATACACGCTCACATGTTACAAAAACTCTCATATACACAACAAACATTCATCACTCAAACATGTGGTGTAAAGGAACGTCACTAATAGAAGACATAAAGTAACTCGAATTTTTATTCTTCCGGCGAAGACGTTAGCAAGAGTGGCAACAGGCGGAAAGAGGGCTCATTGATTTTTCTCTACGCAGCATTGGGGAAGCCACACCATCCTCACAGAATGGCCTTCACTTCATAGACGAATAAAGTTAGTTAGTCAGTCAGTCACTGCCCTGTTCTATCTCCAAAAGCACGTCCCTTGCAACTCATCGTAGAGTTAAATCTATGCTCAAAATACTCTCACTACTACCAGTTTCAAGCCACGCTCTGTAGTATATTACACACCTTAAGTACTTCAACACCCCCCTTCACTACCCCCCCCTCTCTCACACACACTCTCTATCTCTCTCACTCTCTAGCCACCCTGCACCCCCTTCTCACAGCCTAGGAAACAACATCGAAGACCTCATGTCATACATCTCATTCCCCAAAGAACAATTTCATCATATTTCAATCTTCTCCGCTTTAAAAAAAAAGTTTTATTCAAGAAAAAACGTATCATTACAAACAATGGTTTACAGGATGAGTTGAGTAGATTACCGTCCCCGGACACAGAAGCATATAGGGGAGAATTACAGGATAAGCAACAAGCGAGCTTATATAAGCCCACCCTGTATGACAAAAATCTACATAATAATTAAGTGACAGGCAACTGATATTTGCATATAAATAAAGAATAACAAAATGTTTTAAAAAATTAATTAAAGATAATAAGGTTAAGTAAATAATTACACGGACATACGCGCATACACTTAAATAAATAAATAAATAAATAAATATTAACAAATAAAAACGATGAATCATATATTTAGCTAGAAATTAAATGCGTAGATGAATAAGAAATGGACATTTTTAAACCAATAATTGAAGAAGGAGACGTGTGTGTGTGTGTTTGTGTGTGTGTGTGTGAGAGAGAGAGAGAGAGAGAGAGAGAGAGAGAGAGAGAGAGAGAGAGAGAGAGAGTACGAATACGAATATTTATTCAAAAAGGGCCTAGCCCCCTTAGAATGGGTGTGTGCAACATATTCACAAAACCCACAATACAACAGTAGTCAAGTCAGAACATACATCAAAATAATAAAATATCTCAAATCTCCAAAACATACATACATCACAACAAAACAGTTTCTCTATCATTGAACGCTCTGTACAAAAATACACAGTTTCTTTACAACATTTTCATTATTTGATGACAAAAATAAAGACAGCCTGAATGCATTTGGGGTTCTATAGTATTTTGGGGCAATACATTCTCTACGTAGATCATCAAAATAGGGACAACCGAGTAAAAAATTCAACTCATTTTCTTCGCTTTGAGAGAGAGAGAGAGAGAGGGAGGGAGGGAGAGAGAGAGATGGATGGAGAAAGGGAGGGAAGGAGGAAGGGAGGGAATGAGGGAGGGAGGGAATGAGGGGGAGAGAGAGAGAGAGAGAGAGAGAGGGAGAGAGAGAGAGAGAGAGATGGTTTGAGCTGAACACCGGGACGCCTGTGCGATGAAGCGGAGAATTTCCCTTAACGAAAACGCTTTGACTGTTTGATAAACTCTTGAGTGGCGATGAAGAAAAGTTGATTATCAGGTAGAGAAAAGGTTTGGTTTCCGTGCAGTAAGTTATTCAACGTTACTTGTTCGTGCTTGAGGGTAGTGATAGTAGTTATTCTGATGTTAGCATAAAGGGGACAGTGAAAGAGAAAATGTTCGACAGTTTCATTTTGAAAGCCAAATGAGCACTAGGGGTTGTTAGTTAAATGCCGAGTGAACAGATCGTGATTGAGATTACTCATATTTCTTCTGAGTCGATAGCGTATTATTTGTTCTTGCCTTTTTCCAATGTAAAAATGCGGAGGATTGTAAGGGTCATCTTTGTAAAGATAACGTTTAAATGCTCCTATTGATGTGGTTTGCTGTATGCTGTCTGGTAGAGAATTCCAAAGCACAGTGGTTGATGGAAAGAAGGAGGTGTGGAAAATTTCAGTTTTGTGACGAGGGATATTCCTTTCAAGCAGTCGACGTCGGTGGTACGAATTGGTACTGGCAACAAGAGGTTGAAGAAGATTATGCAAATATTGAGGTACATAATTATTTACTATTTTGTGGTATATTATTAATTTATGTCTTTCTCGAAGAGCTTTTAAAGAACAAAAACCAGATTCCATACAGAGTTTCGTGGCTAGTGCCCCTCACTAAACCAGTTATTTTTCGTAACCCTTCAAGATGCAGATTTTCTAAAACGTTTTCTTGGGCTTGTGTACAATTGTCATATAAGATGTCAGCATAGTCAAAAAGGGGCAGAATAAATGATTTTTACATAATTTCAAGTGATTTTCTATTTAGGGAATACTTAAATGATTTTAGACAATTCAGTAGTAGTTTTACTTTACTTCCCATGTTTGCAATATGTTCGTCCCATTTACAATTGTTTTGTAGCATTACACCTAAATGTTTGTGACGCGCTGATTCTGATAATAACGTGTTATCAAAGAATAAAGGGTGTATTATGTTTTTGTCGCGTCGGATTGTGAGAAGTTCGGTTTTTGTCTGGTTAAACTTAAATGTAACTTTCCAAGTAAGCGACCAATTCTCAATTTTTCTTAAATCCGACTGTAAAATCTCTGCTAGTCTGTTCGGATTTGTATTGCTTGAAAGCCAAATAGAAGTGTCTAGTTTCTGAGTTACGGGATAGGATAGGATAGGATAGGATAGGATAGTCTCTGAAGAATTTCCTTTCATGTGTTATCTTAATAAGTTTTCTTCCCGTCGTTGATTTAGTCTTAAAATTCTATTTTTCTGTTACGTTTGAGACGCGCACGATAGATCCGATCGTTTTGTTTTGCAAAGCATGCAATAACAGAGTGTATTTAGGCTACCTTTGATTTGATTTTGCGTTGTTGTTAGAAGAAGCATGATATATCATGTTGATAATTTTCGTTGGTCGATATTTTTGGAAAATGTTCTAGGGTCGCTTGTTTACTATCGATCGAAGTGTGTGGATAGATCTAGTGGTAGCTACGAGACGTTTCCAACCTAAATAATGTTATATGACGTAAAACAGTGGATGTTTATGATGACGAATTTTATTTTGATTGGCTGTAATTGCGTCACGCTGGAATGTTCGAACGTTCTCTAGAATATAGAGAGACTATATAAGAGTTGAAAGAGTTGATATAGGTGGAAAGTGAAAAAAGCGATTGAGCGATTTGTGATGCAGTTGTTGATGTATGATGAATACAGTTGGAAAACTTCATACGACTCCTGCCTTGTTGCTGAGTGAACAGGTTGCGTGGATAAACGAATCTGAGTTACACTTATCAGGATTCAAGCATCGGGGCTGAATCAACTACTGATAAAACAAACCAATAACAGTGTAATACTTTCAATCAGATTTTTTAAAAAAAATAATGGTGACTTGCTCCATTCACTTTTCTTCAAGATGAGGAAAATGAGTGCAAGAATGGATTCAGAATAACAGAACGGGAGAAACGGGGAAAAACGAGCTATTTAAATAATTGAAATGTCCAGAAATTTTATTCACATAGTGTTACACTCAGTTCGATGTTGGTGTTTTCTATCAGTATCTGATTCAGCCCCGATGCTTGAATTCCTGATAGGGTGTAACTCAGATTCGTTTATTCACACAGCCCGTCCAAACAGCATACAAGTCACAAAGTCGACGTATGAAGTTTTCCACTTTTATTCAGCACACATCAACAACTGCATACAATTCTCAATTCAACTCAACAACTTTCACAGCAACTTTCCAAATCACTATCAACAACTTTACTGTCTCAACAACAATCTCGGCACACGATTAAATAACCTCTCTCTTTTCCGGAAAGATTTCGAATACGGTAGAAATGACGTACTGCCACCAATCGAACTAAAGATCGTCATCACTGACTTACGTCATTACACATTTCTTCTCCTTCCGGATCGTTCCTTCAAATTTCTACAATTATCCCGAATCTTCGATCGATGATAAACATGCCGATCCAGAAGATTCTACAACAATATCGACTAACGGAAATTATCAACGTTATACAAAGCCTTTCCTAACAACAATGCAAGCTCAAATCAAAGGTAAATAAACTCTATTATTGAATACTTTGCAAAACGAAACGATTAGATCTATCGTACACGCTTCAGCCATATTATCATTCGCGTTTCAACGTAACACATAGTAAGATTCGCTCTTGCAGAAAAGGCACTTTTAACTCGGTGTTTCCAATGTATATTTCAAGTGACATAGTTTAAATAATCAGCATAACTGCAATCCCTTATCACGAAATAACACAGTGCACAGCTTCAAATATTTAGGAGCCATTGTGTCAGACAATGGGTCTCGACAGGAAGTCCTCTCCAGGATCGCACAAACAACTGCTGCCCTGACAAGGTTGAAGCCCATTTGGAAAGACAGAACCATCAGTCTACATTCCAAAGTAAGACTGCTGCGCTCTCTGGTCATCTCCATCTTCCTATATGCTTGCGAAGCATGGACCCTCACAGCAGATCTCCAACGAAGAATACAAAGCATGGAGATGAGGTGCTACAGAAGACTTCTGGGCATTTCCTATACCCAACACATCACCAACGACGAAGTCCGACAGACCATCACACAAGCCATTGGACAACACGATGACCTGCTCACAGTGGTGAAGAAACGGAAACTCCGATGGTATGGCCACGTCACCAGATCATCAGGCCTTGCAAAGACCATTCTGCAAGGCACAGTGCAAGGAGGTAGAAGAAGGGGGAGACCGAAAAAGAGGTGGGAGGACAACATTCGAGAATGGACTGGTTTGACACTGAGCGAAGCCATGAGGGCTGCTGAGGACAGAGAAAGATGGAGTATGCTGGTTAAACGATCATCTGTGGTGCCCCTACGACCTTCGGGTTATGGGATAGGATAGGATATCACGAAAATCAGGAAAAGAAAATCTAAATCTACTGAAGAGCTAAAGGCTCTTCATTGATCATTGCACTCTCAATGTCCTCAGCTCCCAACATGTGGTGTTCCTGTGACCTTGGAGTGACGCTGAAACAAAAAGAAGGCAGGCTAACTCAATGATTCGCCCGGTACCCTCATCCAATCGACCTTCTCCAACTCCTTCGCCCCGTCCATGCTTCACTTTCCAAGCCCAATGCCATCCTCCACCTCTCCGAAATCCCAACGGTCCCCACTTACTTTACTCATCTACCAGTCCGTAATTTCCACTATATACCTCTAGTCCTATGCCCACTACCACCCTCCGGCAACACAGTCATTTTCTGCTTGTGCTAACGGTTTCCTTTTTCTATATCCTCGTATAGACTTCCAACTACGACACAGATCGATCCAGCATCTTTCCTTCCAAGTGTTGTTCCTCTTCATCTTCATAAAACATGTAACAGACAAAAAATGTTTGGGAGGGAGAGGGAGATCAGTTGGGAGATTCATGTAAAGTTGGTGTGTAGGGTATAAATTAAAAAAGAAAATCGAAAGTGAGTATTTGACTTGTTTCCTTTTTTTTTCCTATCTTTTTTTCCTTCCTTTTCCCTCACTATCCCTTTCCCCTACCTTCCAACATGCTCCATTTATCTTCACTTGACCTCACTGTTAATAAAAATAAAGCAGAAAAAAAAAGTGAGAAAAAGTAGAGAAAGATTAGTCACTACTGATCCAGCCATTAAATGGACAGTTCTCACTACCACACACACCCTTCTATTAACCCTTCAAGAGGGAATACTGAGCTGCAACGGACAACCTGGAGGTAAAGAGAGGATACTACTGCGTTTGGTACTTTCTCATAACACACATTACTATAAAATTGCTGACAGAGGAGCGGACAAGAGTCCACACATGCTCAATGATGCTACAAGACTTAAGTTAGTTAGTTATTCATTGCTTACAGGGTCCAGCGGACTGCAAAGAGACGAATCAGGACCACACAATTCTGCTCAATGATGCTTAGACTTACACAAGTTAGTTAGTTAGTTATTCATTGCTTACAGGGTCCAGCGGACTGCAAAGAGCCGAATCAGGACCACAAAATCAAGACCACAACTTCGCTGAAAGAGGACTCACCCCTAATCCGCATAAAAGATCTGACAAAACAACCCTAGTGATAACACTGAAGGCATTCCACCAGCCGGTCACTTTACAATAAAGACATCCCACGCAGGGGACGCTGAGGCTATAACTCTAATTTATCGAAACCCCATTTACAAAAACAAAATAGAATACAAACATCATTATAAAACATCAACAAAACACATACATATTAAATGCCTACATTGCCAAATAATAACATCATAGGAAGCCCCAGTGGCCATTTGGCAGAAAGCGTCCAATATTCCCAAGCTGATCCAACAGACCTCACGCACAAAATTAATGGGGATTTTTGGTTCGGAAGGGTTTCCAGAAAAAGGGTAGGTAAATGGCCTAGCGAAGAAGATAGTATAGTAGATTGATAGAACAGAGTAGGAATGAGAACGAACAAAGAAGAAAGACAGTGATAGTGGGAATTTAAATCACTAAATTTCCAGAAAGTGGAGATACTATTTATACTGAAAACCCCGGCACCCCCACGGGGGGATTAGACTTACACAAGAAGAAGTCTGAGACTAAATCTTGAACATAACTACTGCTATAGTTTTAACTTTGGACAACCGTTATTGCCTAAGGTAATTTGTTTAAGACTACTCAAAGCATATATAAGTGCCCAAGTCGAACCCAATTGAAGTCGACTCTTATACCTATAGTATACCGTACTCAATCTCTCCCCTCCCACCTTCTTATACCCCGTATCGCGTAGTGGGCCAAATTTTTTATTCAAACAGTCAAAACGACAGTTATTTGGTGTGTGTTTGTTTTTGAGTGTGTGTGTGTGTGTGTGTGTGAGAGAGAGAGAGAGAGAGAGAGAGAGAGAGAGAGAGAGAGAGAGAGAGAGAGAGAGAGAGACTGCAGGAGTACTCAACATCAACAAAACAGAAGCAGGTGAAAAGGCTCGCAGCCAGGCGATCACGCAGCGTCTTATCAACGACATGCTCCAGCGCCAGCCTGGTCCAGATCAACTTAATCGGACATCTGGTGAGAACATATTTCTCACAATAACGATCATCTAAGACTCGTTCGCAACTCGTTTAATCTCCCGTTACGAAGCGACCCTAGGTAGTCTAAATAACTGTCTCTGTCTCACTCTTTATATCTCTATATTCAGGGACAGGATGAAAGCAGCCTTTATAATATTAATAATGTTGAGCCTGATACGAGAAACTGGGGGGAATAAGCAAGTCTACCCAAGAAATAGACTTCGTGCTGATTCAATCTGACAAATTATTCTCATTCTTATCCTATCCTATCCCGTAACTCTAAGATCGTTGGGGGAATACAGATGATCGTTTAACTAGCGTACTCCATCTTTCCATGTTCTCAGCATCACTCATGGCTTCACTCAGTGTCAAGCTAGTCCATTCTCGAATGTTGTCCTCCCACCTCTTTTTCGGTCTCCCTCTTCTGCCTCCTTGCACCGTGCCTTGCAGGATGGTCTTTGCAAGACCTGATGATCTGGTGATGTGGCCATACCATCGGAGTTTCCGTTTCTTCACCACTGTGAGCAGGTCATCGCGTTGTCCAATGACTTGTGTGATGGTTTGTCGGACTTTGTTTTTGGTGATATGCTGGGTATAGGAAATCCCCAGGAGTCTTCTGTAGCACCTCATCTCCACGCTTTGTATTCTTCGTTATAAATCTGCTGTGAGGGTCCATGTTTCGCAAGTGTATAGGAAGACAAAGATGACAAGGGAGTGCAGCGTAGACTGATGGTCATGTTTTTCCAAATGGGCTTCAACCTTGTCAGGGCAGCAGTTGTTTGTGCGATCCTGGAGAGGACTTCCTGTCGGTACCCATTGTCTGATACAATGGCTCCTAATATATTTAAAGCTATGCACTGTGTTGAGGGATTGGCCTTGAACTTTGATGTCCATGTTGATGCCATTGGTGTTGTTGGTTATCATTTTGGTCTTCTTTGCACTTATTTCCATTCCATAGGCTCTGGAGGTGGTGTGAAGCCTCTGTACCAGCTGTTCAAGTTCTTGTTCCTCTGCAGCCAATCCATCAATGTCATCCGCAAAACGGAGGTTGGAGACTGCTCTACCCCCTATGCTGACTACCCCGTATGCTGACTATGCCTTCGTTATCTGCAAGGGCATCTAACATGATGTGCTCACATTAATATTCTACAAAGGCCATGTTTCGTAAGCTGCATAGAAAAATGTATATTTCTCACTATACCTTGTTCCTTCTTTCATCGTCTATTTGGACTTCCTAGAGTTGATTAATGAAAAAAAATTTTTATTACATAATCATCATTGGAATCAACAAAAACGTATCTCTGCAGAGAACACAAACCCTGATTGAAGTATGCACTAGTCTATGGTAAATAACATAAAGCTGAACATTCAAATAAGATTTACTTAAATTTGATAGGGGGGGAGGGGAGGGAGAGGGAGGGAGGAGAGAGAGAGAGAGAGAGAGAGAGAGAGAGAGAGAGAGGTGGCGTAAGAAGAAGAAGAAGAAGAATGGATGCTATATATGCACTACCCCATCCCCACCACCAACACCCCAAATCACCAATCACACTCTAAGTGCGCTGATCTGTATCAACTGTATGTTACACGCGCTATCACATACAACACACCCACAACAAACACTCAAACATATGACTGGCAGGGAGATTTAGAAAAAACGAACAATTATTGCTATTTGTTGTTGTTTTTTTTTTTTTACTGACTGCATCAAAATTCAACGGAGGGAGAAACCAGAATATTTGGAAAAACCCTCGGTGACCTCAATAGCCATTATGTTTGTCCCTTTTGCGATTCGAACCCACGTCCTTCGGTATGTGAAATCGGCGCCTAACTAACGCGTAACGGCGTCATCAGGCCCACTTGAAGTCTGTTTAGAGAGAAGCTCAGAAAGTATCCAAAACGCTCGAAGAATGTGTGGCTAAATTCTTATCCTATCCTATCCTATCCTGTCCCGTAACCCGGAGGTCGTAGGGGCACCACAGATGATCGTTTAACCAGCATACTCCATCTTTCTCTGTCCTCAGCAGCCCTGATGGCTTCGCTCAGTGTCAAACCAGTCCATTTCCGAATGTTGTCCCCCACCTCTTTTTCGGTCTCCCTCTTCTTCTACCTCCTTGCACTGTGCCTTGCAGAATGGTCTTTGCAAGGTCTGATGATCTGGTGACGTGGCCATACCATCGGAGTTTCAGTTTCTTCACCACTGTGAGCAGGTCATCGTGTTGTCTAATGGCTTGTGTGATGGTCTGCCGGACTTCGTCGTTGGTGATGTGTTGGGTATAGGAAATGCCCAGAAGTCTTCTGTAGCACCTCATCTCTTTGCTTTGTATTCTTCGTTGGAGATCTGCTGTGAGGGTCCATGATTCGCAAGCATATAGGAAGATGGCTCATAAATATTTGAAGCTATGCACTGTGTTGAGGGATTGGCCTTGGACTTTGATGTCCATGTTGATGCCATTGGTGTTGTTGTCATCATTTTGGTCTTCTCTGCACTTATTTCCATTCCATAAGCTCTGGAGGTGGTGTGAAGCCTCTGTACCAGCTGTTCAAGTTCTTGTTCCTCTCCAGCCAATCCATCAATGTCATCCGCAAAACGAAGATTGGGGATTGCTCTACCCCCTATGCTGATTGTGCCTTCGTGATCTGCAAGGGCATCTGACACGATGCGTTCTAGGAAGATGTTGAAGAGTGATGGAGAGAGTAGGCATCCTTGACGAACACCGATTGTTGCACGTTGTTCTGAACCAGTTCCCGATGACGCTGTTATGGAGGACTGCTCTGGTAGCCTTGTCATACAGGCTTTTGATGACTTCAATAATTTTATGGCTGATGTTGTACACTTTCATTGTTGCCCATAGAGCTGCATACAACACTAAATTAATAGTCTAATACTGAAATTAGACATTATACACGACTAGGAATTCCACAGTTGCGTGAGCATAACACGCAGTCAAGTTGAATCCCAGTAGTGGCAGTTGACTGTTGGCGAAAATATCAAAGATGGAAAGCAGTAGGCCTACATAATGCAGGACGAGCGCAAATCTGCAGGGATCAATTATCAAACGCGCTCGTGGCTCAGACACACAGAAGGAGAACGAAGGTGAAAAGGATGCCAGACCAGCATTTTCTGTTATGTCTGGCTTGTATACATCCTCCTCGCAGTAAGGAACCGTGTCACCCACAACCACCGCCCACACACCAGTAACGATGGCTTGGGGAACTTCTTGTATAAGTATGTGTGTATATGCTAAGCTGCACCAAGCTTCTAGTCTAACAGGAGCGATGCTAAAAGAGCATTTTGCCGTATATTTTGTAGTACAATGTCGTCGTTTCGGACACGCTAATTGGAGGTATGTATGGTATGAGAACTATTACTGGCTGTGCGCCACAAGGTCACTGATATCATCTCGAATCAGCATACGGTAAACCTTTCAGTGGAGTCAGCTGACCTTTTCAGTAAGCTCTGCAAGTTGTTATTAACTCCGACAGACGCTTTTGGTTAAACAGACAACTAAAATCTAAAACTGAAATATAATCCCTATCTTAAAAGGTTACTTTTATGCTCAAATAGCTCCTCAAGGGGCTGGACGAAGTCAGGGTATATTTCACACAAACCTAGACGCACACAGTCTGCAATGTGTTATGCAAAGGGCCATTGCGCCATCACAATCCCCACCACCTCCCGAACGACATCATACTCTGACAGAAATGATTGGATTCTATAACGCACCGCTGACCCCACGACACTTGGACTGAGGAACATTTACTAGAAAAAGTCAATTTTTGTGTTGAAATCATTCTGTCACTTGTAAGCCCAATCAATCAAACGCGCTGCGACTACCCTCGAGCTTGAGAACAAAATTCACCCTTGTAAGAATAATGCCGTCAGTTGGAACTACTTTTCATCGCACGTTTGACCCTGTTCGTACGCCATACACAGGTTTAGCGAACAGTACAGTACAGTAATGTGTCAACAATATCCTTGTTACACAACAGCCCACATATAAAATAAAAAAAAATATATGAGAGTGATGCGATTTTTTATGAGTAGAAAGACGTGCTTCCCTCGTCCTATTTCTCAGCCCAAAATAAATGTTGGAATTTCATTTCACTAACATTTCTGAGACACGCCTGATCATCGTAAAAAGTTAACGAAATTCCAGACATTCCATAGAGTCACAAAATATACGGTATTCAATGTAGAACAACAACCGGAATTCCCAATACCACCACCCAACACCCACCTTTCTAACTTAAAAATTCTGCTGCAAGACAGGAAACCTCTTACTAAGCATGCCCCTATCGTGTACTCTGTGTCCCTGATGGCAGCGTTCCAGAACATGTTTCTACAATAATAAACTACAAAGTGTGAGACGGCGAAGATAAATTGCAAATGCCGCCAAAATAATTTCGTTCCTCTCCTTCCGCTCTTGCTCAATCTTTCAGGTTTAAACTCAATCTCAGGTTAACCACCACCACCCTCTCTCCTTCCTCCACCTTTCCATCCTCTCTCTTCCTCTGCGACCTATCATGCCTCCTCCTACTACTACCTACATTTCCCCCTCAGTCCCACCTCTCAAACATTTTTTTGCCCTAATTAAAGTATTCCAGGGCATACTTCTCCAGGCCTTCGTATTCTAACATCCACTTTTAAGATCCTCTACCCTCTTCATTCCATATCACTAACATTGTCGAGCATGCGTGTGTAGAACCAATCTTAACTTTCAATTCAGACAACAAAACACCTGGTGACCAAAACTACCATCCCCTCTAATGAACTAACATACAGCTTTCAAGTTTGAAAAAAAAATCTGCTTTTGCTAAAAAAAAATAAAATAAAAATAAATAAATAAATAAATAAATAAATAAATAAATAATACTTTTCTCATGCACGTTGTTCAGTGCATGATTTCCTATGGTTTCTTGCTATTGTCCGACGAATCCCAAATATTATTAATTGGTTTGTAATCCAACATCATGGTAATTGTGGTATGACATAATTATCGATGAATTGTGATATTTTCTTCTTTAAACCTTGTTGCGCCTCCACCATTCTTTCACATTACCGCACGTTTGAAATATTCTGTCACAAACAAACGATAATGTTGTGTGCGGGCCATCTGGGCTATTTGCTTACTTTGATCCGTACAAGACCCTTGGGTAACGTGGTGTTTTTTGAGAAAAATATATACAACTTGTGGATACCTGCTCAGTAGTAATTCGCAGAGAGTTGGGTTGAGAGGAGGGGAGGAGGAGGGTAGAGAGGGCGGGAAAAGGGGATGGGACGAAAGGGGAGGGGATTGAGAATCACGAATATAGTGCACCTCAGCCCTAAAGAGTCGATCTCCCATACTAGCAAGAACTGAGCTAGTGAATAAAGCCATCACGACCAGCAAATACGCGAACCATCCAATGCATCTGGGACGTTCAAACACTACTTTGGGCCTTTACTCGCCACACAAGTATGCGCCATACTGAAAGCTCAAACCTATCACTGATCGGTATAGAGGGGCATGTTTGCCAAAGTGAACAAAACAAAAACTGCGGGGAGGGATGTGGAGAAGAACAGAGGCAAAGGTGATGATCCGCAAGAGAGAGACACAGAGAGAGAGAGAGAGAGAGAGAGAGAGAGAGAGAGAGAGAGAGAGAGAGAAAGAGAGAGAGAGAGAGAGAGAGAGAGAGAGAGAGAGAGAGAGAGAGAGGTAAGTAGCTGTCTTTATATTTATGGGACTGTAGGTCTGTGTTTGCAAAGTTTCCTGAAAATGGACAGCGCAGGATGCCAAATAATAGAGAACTGAAGAAGAAAAAAAAAATCCTACACAGACTGCATTGACCAAGTGAATATCCGACAGGAACTCGGCAAAATCAGTCCTCGTGGTTTGCTACCATCAAAAGTGAACATCCGACAGGAACTCGGCACAATCAGTCCTCGTGGTTTGTTACTAACAGCCTCACAGACAGCGATTTACAGCGCTTCTCAGTGGAAATAAAGACATCTGTTTTGACTTTCATGTCTGTACAAAAGTTGCATTAGTAATTGAATGTACTTCCCACTGTACTGAAATCATTGCCAGGAAAATAGAGACATTTCGAAAATTATATTATTCTGAAACACTTTATTATAAAAACACAACTTCTCCCAGTCTTTCTCTCTTCCTCCATCTCGCCTAAACCCTGATCATGTGGGGAGGAGAAGGTTCCTTCCTTCAAGGAAAAAATATCTTCCTTGTGTTTCCATTTCACTTCCACTTCAAACCAAAAATAGGAGCATAACAAAACAGCCATTGTAAAGCTGAATACCTGGGTGGTCTCAAGTTCAATGTCACATCAACAAGGGAAAGTATTTTCTATACATCTACACTCGACACCACTCTCATTTAATCCTATATAATTGTACATAAATTGTACACAATTATAGAACTACTACCATGGTTATAGAACGCCCTATTACAGTATAACCACGAAGTACTGGTGAGGAGAGAAAATATAAATAATCTGGTTGGTTTTTACCGGACTGCTTAAACAAACAAATAAACAAATAGCTTAAAAAAATTGTATTAGCAATATGGCAAGTGTGAGGAGCTGATCTACAAACGTAACATAAAACAAAAAAGAAACTGCATGAAGCCAGGTACTTAAAAACAAACCATTTGAGAACACTTTTTCCTCTCTCTGAATGAGCGCACATCAAAACGAACGAGAAAATGAAAAGGAAGTATGCAGCAAGAACAGAAGGGAAAACAGAAAGGAAAATATAACGTGAAAAGGGGTGGGCGGGAAGGATGGGTGTGGGAGAGGAAGGAGCGACAATTAAGTTTTACCTAGAAGGGCAAAGCACATATGACTCACATCATCCTTATGGAACTCGCAATATTTAACATGAAAGCACAGAAAAAAAATAAAACTGTGACATTAAAATACAAAGTAATAACAACTTTGATCTTTCTATGCTCTTGACCTTGAGATGACAAGGAACTCCGGCTCCAAATACACTAATGTACTATCAAATAAACTACAGCAAAGGTTGTATTATCCACCACCCCGCAACCCACCCCCAACCCCAAGCAAACAAAAAAGTTGACCTTGGGATGTCCTTGGCCTTCAGTGACCTTGACCTTCACGTGAACTCTCATGCTCATGTATGATCAAATAACTCAATGCAGTTGTATACTATAGTATAGGTTAAATATACAGCCATTCCATTGTACGATGATTATTTCTTTTTTAAATAAAGTTTTTGCAAGGCATAACATGGCATTGACCAACGCAAAAATGGAATATATATGAAAGATCAGTCTATCCTCTCTAAATACAACAAGTTTGGACTTTACATCTATTATAGTTTAGTCACCAGGTCACTTCAAAGTACCTAGATACTAACCGATTTTGTTCGCTCCACTGACCTTGGAGTGAGGTTGACCAAATGTGTATAGTGGCTGTGTGTGTCTCATTGATACCTATCATGATCAAAGAATCACAAGTCCAATATTAATAACCTAGAAGAAAAAAAAGTGAAATGTTGTGAAACTCTGTCATTTTTTCACTAACATTTGTTGACCCTGTTACCTTGACCTTGAAGTGAAGTAATTCATTCAACTGATCATGTATGAGGTCTTATGGGTATACACCATCGTTCCAATTTTGGTTGTGATAGTTGAAATAGGTTCTGATTATTTAGCCACTTTAGTTTTTAAACAGACAGACGGCAGACTGGGAGAAGTTTGTGTTTTTATAATAAAGTGTGTTATGCGAGACAACAAAAATTGCGAATGGGTTATAGTTCATTTAGTAACATGTCGGGTTGCTGTTGGTGGCTGGAGGAATCCTGATATAAATGATGGCAGCGGGAAGAGGAGGAGGGTAAGGGAGAGGTGGCGGTAGGGAAAGGTAGTTTGTGGTCTAGGAAATACACATATATTATACAAATGAGGAGTCTGACGCAACACTTCAAAACAGCCACACATTCACATACAACAGCAAGACTGATCCATGAAGTTCATAAGTACATGAAGATGGCTAGCACATGATATCATGACTGGCTTGGTTACACAGTGTACTCACACGATAAGCTATGCAATCAGCACAGGCACTTACCTGCAACATATAAAGAACAAGAGCAATCAGTTTACTTATAACTATAATTCAGCATAAATCCTTACAGTATAACATTAAACATATAAAACTATTGGACATTTTATTCCATCAATGTAACTTAGTACATCATCTTATGTCACATCATCTGCATATAAAATTGCTACATTAATTTCTGCAAAATCAATCACATATATCATCAGCATCCATCATCACGAACATTCCTATGTCCAAAAAATGCCTGACATTTTGCGTGACTATAATAATAATAATAATAATAATAATAATAATAATAATAATAATAATAATAATAATAATTTATTTCATTTAAAAAACACGCTTGTTGTTCACAAGGAAGCTCTAAGCTTGTTACATTAAAAAGATTTACAAAGTTGAAAATGAGAAATGAGAAAGTAACATGCACAAATACAAAATGTCAAACATAAATCCAAAACATGCAATCCCGCAAAATGAAAATCAATAATACACACCCAAGTTAAAAGTAATTAAAACAATCAATACTTAAAATTCTACAGGAAATTGGTATATATATTTTTAAATACATGTATCAGCACGGGCAAACTACAGAACCAACCCAAGGGAGGAGGAGGGGATAAAAATTAAGTGTATACTACAGGAACGAGAAATAATTCATAAAACGGATGGGTCATGGCGGCAGGGATAGCTCAGTGGTCAGAACGCACGACTTTGTGTGAGTGCGTCTTGGGCGACGTGGGTTCGAATCCTGACTTCAGCAAACTACTTTGTGATTGCTAGATATTACGGGCCAGCGCCATGAGAAGCTCTTTGAGCTTGTAAGTGCGCTATATAAGAGAAATCTCTTTCTAGGTACAAAAGAGGTAGTTCTATAAAAGAGACACCCAAAAAGCGTGAAAGGGAAAGGGTGGCGTGGGTGGGGGCGGGGCAAATGGAAGGAGAATAAGAAAAGATATAGTACAACCAAGGAGGGAGGGATGAAAAGACAATAAGAAACCCCAACATACATTAAAACAAAGTTGTGCATCAGTAAGAGAATAGGAATGGGTTGGGAATGGAATCATAAGAGAACCAAAAAGCACACATAAGAGGGAAAGCGACGAGAGGAAAAAAAAAGTATAACGCACACAGAGAAAACACGTTCATGATGCGAGGGCAGTAATTAAGTAGTCACATATTAGCGGGGTGTAAAAAACGGGAAGACAAAGTGGCTGATAGTCGTCAAGTAGGTATTGCTTGAACAGATGGGTTTTCCAAGCCGATTTGGCAGGCAAAGTTGGTAGATCGCGAAATGACTTTGGTAAAGAATTCAAAAAGGCAGGACCGGCGAAAAGGGAAAGGGCCTTTCCGGCGGATGCGCGGTACAGCAAGGTGACCGGCGTCATAAGAGCGAAGAGTTCCGGCCGGCTGGTACACGGACAACAAATCCAGTAGGTACGATGGCGCAAGGTCACGCAGGCTGCAGTAGCACAGCATCGCAATCTTCTACTCAATTCTTGCGCGAACAGTAAGCCCCTGAAGATCTCTCTAGAGAGGCTGCGCATTATCAAATTTACGCTTTCGGCGTTATTTGTGCCCTTTGAAGCCTGTCCAGCAGTGTACCCGAAGACCGACAAAAAGCGAGTTGCAATGGTTCAACCTAGATAGAACAAAGGTGTACACGAGTTTTCTTGTGTGTGGCTTCCACTGACAGAAAAGGTCTGATGTGACTTTCCGAATTTCAAGGAAGATGGCTCTACAAACTAAACTGATGTCGTGCTCCATGGAGACAGACCTGTCAAGAAACACCCTAAGATTTCTGACAAACTGCAAGAAGTTGATTTGAGTGCCAGACAATGTGATAGAGGTGGAATCGAAAATAATCTTGAGGTTGAGTTCGTTAGCTATAGGGATTATTCGTTATTCATTTTGAGTTCATTTGTCTTCATCCTTCATCATTTTACTGACTATCGTCTCCTGGGTGGTATCAAGAATGATTGGAAACTGGGATGAGGAGCACATTTTTTTATTTGTTTCATCGTTCAACACTAACCCAGGCGGCATTTAGCGCCTAGCCTCGGGCTAATGAATAATATCAATAATGTACTAAAGAACTATAATGCGGCAATAAACAATAACGTTCACGGCTTGCAGATCCATTATTGAGGAGCCATCAATGTCATCAGTCACTCATCAATGATCGATATGGATCTGACTGTGATGCATAAAACATGAGGTAAAGCGCTGTGCCTGTCGACCAAGCACTTCAAAGTCAGGTCCATATTGACACTGACGCAAAGTGTGTGCAATTAGCAACAGGTCTTTATTCTTACATACAAAGTCGTCCCAGCAAATTTAACGTTGTTATAAAGGGTGGCTCAGCAATAACTTTTTTTCCATAACGCTGAGAGTGAGGAAAAGCTAGTCCAACGGTGCTTTTTATTATTTTTTTAAATTATTATTTTTGGGGGGAGCGTGTTACGTTGAATGCGCACGATAGTTCGTGTGTGACTCGCACGATCGTTTTGTTTCGCAAAGCATTCAATAACAGAGTGTAGTTACCTTTGATTAGATTTTGTGTTGTTGTTAGAAGAAGCTTTGTATAACGTTGATAATTTTAGTTGGTCGATATTATTGGAGAATTCTCTGGAGTTGCATGTTTATTATCGATCGAAGAATCTAGATAGATCCACTATAAGCTGAGAGATACGATGAAGAATGTTGTAGGACGTAAGTGATGACGAAGTTTAGTTTGATTGGTTGTAACGCTTCGCTCTATAACATTCTGACGTAATCTGGAGTCTAGAAAAACTATATAATTGATGCACTGTGTAGAGGAGAGAGAGAGCGAAAAAAAAGTTTTTAAAAAAGTGAAAAGTGATTTAGCGATTGTGTGCAGTTGTTGATGTACGCTGAATAAAGTTGGGAAACTTCATACGTCGACTCCGTGCCTTGTTGCTGATTGAACGGGTTGCGCGGATAAACGAATCCGAGTTACACTTATCAGGATTTCAGCATTGGGGCTGAATCAACTACTGATAAAAACAACACCAGCATCGAGTGTAACATTTTTTTTTTGGGGGGGGGGGGGGGGGGGGGAGGGGGGGCAAGCTGCGATCTACGCCATAGACAAGGGTTCAACCCAAAAGCGGGAGAGTAGGCAGGTCTGCAACTGCTACAACAAGCGAGTCAACGTTACGAGAGGCAGTCATCGAGGGTAGCCGCCAAAGAGTTGCGTCGGAAGGGGCCACATACTGGGACTACATCACCGATAGATTCGGGTTGACTGCAAGGGCGTGTTAGTCGCCGGAGAGTTGCTTCGTGAGCGAACAGACCGGGACTACGTGGCCGCCGACCTTGGATTGAATAATTTAGTATACTCCTACGATTAGCACATAATTCTGACAATACAGAATCCCATATAATTATAGCAGGGCAAACTACAATTGTTGTCCAAGCAGTACTATTCTCACGACAGCTTCACAATAAGACGTTACCAAAATACAAATACCTTAAACCCAATTAGCACCAAGATCTGCTTAATCAAGAAACCCGACCTATGCATGCACTGTTGGGTTCATTGGGTTTAGCTGGGTTCTTTAAGTCAACGGGCGTTAACTGCCTGGAAAGCTTACACTTTGCAGGAAATTTGTTACTAGCAGTAGTAAAAGGATTAAATACATTGCCTTTGCTATGCTATCGTGAGCGCTTCAACTTAGCCTTTAGATTTTCGTCGAGTCGTTTTAGACGTAAATCTTAAGATGAACTCCTACCTTTCATCGTCATTTATGGAAAGTATGTACATTTATCCAAAAATCAAAATTTATAAAATCTGCAGCACTGTGAACTTAACTCAAAAACGTAGGTCAGCACCTCAACGATCTGTCTCTGTCTGTCTTGTCTTTCTCTCGTCCACCTTACACACAGATTGTATTTCCCCCGGAATTTACAATTTAAAACGGTATTTTAACGGCTGTAGCCGGTTATTGCGGTTCCTGTTAATTACAAATATATTCTAAGTGCCCCAACAGCGTGCATTACTGGAACTAACAGCAGTATCACTGATATGATTTAATGTATAAATTAAATTCAGTGCTTAAACCAAGCCAATAGAATCAATGAAGTTCACCCACGCGATACGACATCAAATTGTGAGAAGGCAGATTCCATGTATACTAGCCAGTAGATAATAATGATTCCACATAATATATTATTAATATGTATCAACTACATTGCTTTCCATCAATCTTCTTGGACCACCACAATAAAGCCAGTCACCTTCCACCCCATCCTCCTCCTAAATACGCGCGCTAACACACGCACACACACAAATAAATAAACACACACGCACGCACACACCCACCTACACACACACACACACAGCTATCTCCTTCCCAACAGAAGTCAGCGCCAATTCCATACTCTCCTCTTATCACACTCACACTCACACATCGCACACGTAATGATATCTCTAGGGTCGCCAGTACACTGTACCCAATTAGCTGATTCATTAAACTGCTCCCTACTTTAGCGGTACGTTAACCCAAAGTGGCGGAACGTTCGATGATACTGTAATGATCCTACAATAACAATTAACTTGTTCACATTCCCATATAATGTATGTCCCATTCTGATTCTGATTTGACTACTAACGAGCTTAGTTTAAGACTACATGAATTTAAGTATTTCGTTAGTTATTCATTGCCTACAGGGTCCAGCGGACTGCAAAGAGCCGACTCGGGACCACACAATCAAGACCACAACTTCGCTGAAAGAGGACTCACCCCTGATCCGCATAAAAAAATCTGTCGAAACAACCCTAGTGGCAACACTGAAGGCACTTAACAATAAAGCCGATCACTTTACAATAAAGACATCTCACGCAGGGAATGCTGAGGATTTACTCTAATTTATCGAACCCCCGTTTACAAAAACAAAATAGAATACAAACATCATTATAAAATATCAACAAAACACATACATATAAAATGCCTACATTGCCAAATAATAACATCATAGGAAGCCCCAGTAAACCACCTGGCAGAAAGCGTCCAATATTTCCAAGCTGATCCAAAAGACCTCACACACAAATGAGGAGTTTTGTCCCAGAAGAGTTTTCAAGAAAAAAGGTAGGTGACTGGTCTAGCGAAGAAGATAGTATAGTGGATTGATAGAACAGAGTAGGAATGAAAAAGAACAAAGGAGAAAGACAGCGACAGTGGGAATTTAAAGCACTACATTTCCAAATGTAACTGTAGATTATAGTCACACGACACCGAAGCGTATAGGAGACTACTGGTCACATTATTCTGACACCAGCGAACCAGTTGATGGTAAGGGGAAAATAATATGATCACACATTGGCCAATCCGAGATTCGAACCAAGGTACCTTTCGGTTACTAGTAAGACGCTCTACCAACTGAGCTACCCGGCCCCTCTCTACATTTCCAGAAAGTGGGGATACTATTTATACTGAAACCCCCGGCACCCCCACGGGGGAACATGAATTAAGAATGAATATTTTATATCAACGGTCCTTATAATAAACTATTAGAGTAAACTATTAAAATGTAATCAAAATTAACATATATATTATTAACTTATCTATACTTCATCAATATCATTCATCGATTTCACATATTGCAAGAACTTATCTTCTCCTGCTCCCTCCCTAAAGTAGCAACAAAAGAAGAACAGATACTGGGAGAGGCTAAGAAAAAAAAGAAGAAAAAAAAAGAAGAAATCACGTTTTAAGCAAAGAAGCGAGTAAATTAAGTCTAGACTCTCAAGACATTTTCAAGTGGGCTCCTTCAGCTCACCGTACATTGCACTCATGTAGTGAACATCTTTGTGACGGACCAAGGCACAACCGTTCAACTAGAAGAAAATCAACCCAGCGTCGCGTTCTCTTCCGACCGTTTGAGCAGGAAGGAAAAGAGCAAGAAGAACCTTTAAGGGAACCAATAAACAAGTCGAAACGTTCTGTTCTTGGTAAGTACACACAGCTGTGCTCTCTCTCTCTCTCTCTCTCTCTCTCTCTCTCTCTCTCTCTCTCTCTCT
Organism: Oncomelania hupensis; assembly: GCA_036898135.1. Taxonomy (NCBI): domain Eukaryota; kingdom Metazoa; phylum Mollusca; class Gastropoda; order Littorinimorpha; family Pomatiopsidae; genus Oncomelania; species Oncomelania hupensis. The sequence continues at coordinate 31,045,863 of CM072517.1, read as the reverse complement.
CTCTCTCTCACTCTCTCTCTCACACACACACACCTACAAAATTTTCTTTCTCAAAATATGTCTGAAGAAGAACAGAACTCGGTAAATTCAAGGTAACTGCGAAAAGATTTTAGGTCCAGTGCACGCAAGAGGGTAATCATGCCAAACTTTTTGCAAGCACAGACAAATTTAAAACAGCACAATTTTTTTAAGGTAAGGATAATTATAGTAATCAATCATCCAGACATCTTGATTAAAAAAATTTTTTTTAAACCTACAGCGCTCTATGACGCAACATTCCCTCTGCAGACCTTTGCCTGCAACGACGGATAAGGAAGCTGTCATCTCAACAATACCTTTCCGGAGCACTCACCTTTCAACTTGACTCGATACATTGCGAGTTATTTTCAGTTTTCCATCTCTCAGACATCTTCAAACTGTTAAAATAACATTATAATACAGATCTTCATCTATATGAGGAAGTCGGTCAAGAGTTCTCTCGGGCTGCTGAACCAGTAAATATTTAAATTATATAGTAACTATGGAAAAGACCGTAGTCGGTCGATGGTACGAAGAGACGAGTATGCACGTAGTTAGGACTTTATTCTTTGAAGATGCCCTGATGGGAGTTGTGCGCTATAAAATGGGTAAGGATAGAATGGAATTTACCTATTAATTCAGTGCATATTGGAGGGTAAGGAGGCAACAGAAACAATGGTATGTGTGGGTGACAGCCCATGGTGTATCATAGTGAGTGAAAGTTCCACGCTGAGAGAGAGAAATTCGGCCCTGGGTCGAGTTATTTGACATCATCTGCAGACAGATTAAAAACGACGTATTTTTGTGTCTGCAACAGCCAGCTTCACTTGAAAGATAAGTCACAGCAGAGAGAAAGGAAGAAGAGAGAAATCACTTAGCGATATCGCCTCTGTGAGAAGTGATGTACGGTGGAGGAGTTATGTCCCTTCAACGTGGCATGGGCTTGCTTTCGGTTCTTAGTCTCTTGTCTATAATATGTTTTTTTTTTATTATATTAAAAAAAATGTTTTAGAGGGCGATTTTCACCTTTTGCTGTTGAAAATGTTTAAAATAAGGTTTTTCAAATTTGAGAATTTTTTTTTAATGCACATCAGTTTATTTTTTTATGACTTGCTGCCTCTTGACCGTAAGGGTGTTATCAGCGCTTCCTAACCTGTAACCCGTGATATAGGTGGCTTTTGCATTGTTTTGTTGCTTGAAATAAACAGTATGTGTAAGATAAATTGAGTTAAAATAAAAATAATAATTTTTTTTTTTAAAAACACACTAGTCTAGAATATATGTGTCATACATGTGTAATTTATTTTTTGTTCCGTATGGGGTCACACAGCATACGGATTGATTGGCAGTTTTAGTGTGTATAATTTATGTGTGGGTGGGTGTGGGTGGGTGTGTGTGTGTGTGTGGGTGTGTGGGTGTGTGGGTGTGTGTGTGTGTGTGTGTGTGATAAAGAAAGAGATGGAGATCGAAATATAAATAAAGATATTGATTAATTCGAAACGTAAATCTAGTTGTGCACACGGAAATTCATTTATTTACAAAAATATGCTTCGATTGATTTCAACATAATAATTAAGGTACGTAATAATTATACTCTCTCTCTCTCAGTCAGTCTTTCTCTCTCTCAGTCAGTCTTTCTCTCTCTCTCTCTCTCTCTCTCTCTCTCTCTCTCTCTCTCTCTCTCTCTCTCTCTCTCTCTCTCTCTCTCTCTCGTATTTAAAAAAAGGTGAACAAGGCAACTTTCTGTGATCACAAATGAAACCATCCTGCAATAAACCCTATATATTTCATTCAAATTGACAATACATTCAGTGAGTCTTGTGACAAAATAAAGGGTTGGCATCTGTATTTTATATTAGAATATTCTGCCACAACCTAATTTAATTATAACAGGATACGAAGTTGAGGAATTACAGACACAGTTTGGTGGGCAGCAAATAACAAGCCGCTTAAATTTTACTTTTCTCATACTGGGTGCAAAGAGATCAGCAGAAACGGTGTATACATTCAACTCAAATAGTTTCAAAATAAACTTTGCCTAATATATGTTTGCAGAGAACATGACAATAGTGAGCTAATTAGTGCGGCAAATCAAGTTGGGTTACTTAACAAACATAACATTAATCACGTTTATACCAAGACTTTGCAGTGCACCAGAATCGTTTTAAATCTAGATCTAGACAGAGGATGACACATGACAGCAAACGGCCAGAGGGCACCCCTATTTAGTTCTACTGTGGCTTAATTGACAAAGACAATGACAGTAGTGAGTAGGCGTACTTTTTATTGATACTGAACTAAGTTCAAGTTAATTATCACTATAAGTACTAACCCTACACACAACCTTTAATAATTCCTGGGCTAATCCAAACCGTTTCTTAAACGAAACATCACCTTAGTTCCAATCCGTCTTGTATCATTGACAACCATTCATTGACCGGTCTTGGTCATCATAATTCATTCATATCATGATTCTTGTCTGTCAGAATAGATCTACAATTTCTTCAGGAACTTACCGTTCTTCTTCCTTTGGGAAACGAAAAAAACTCTTCCCCTTGCATGCAGCCTTTAATCGTGCGTTTGTGCAGTTCAAAGCTGCACAGTGGTCACCGTAACTGCTCCTGCGAATTCCCCCCCTCTCCATCAGATCTTCGCTCTGTGAAGCAGCCATTTTCACACATGCCACAATCAAGTCGCATAACTCTTGACGCGTCATCACACCAATGGCGTGACTGCGCGGTCTAAATATTCCTGGTCTATGGTCATAGCGAGAAGGCCCTCATAAGCCCTGTGCTCCAACAACAAAAACTGACATTATGCGCTTTGCTGGATGAAGCGCGGGTGAGTGGGGAGTGGAAATGTGAGTGTGTTTGGGATAAGTGGGGTGAGAGGTTTTAAAGTATTTCTCGACTGTCCACAGTTTGGCAACTTGGAACGTGTCCGGAATTACAAGGAAAAGCGTTAAGAAGATTCGATCAATCGGGATATGCCCCAACGGAAGTGGGGGGGGGGAGGGGGGATGGTCAAGGAAGATACCACCGGAATGTTAGTCGGATCGAGCGGAGAAAACCCTCTTTCAGCATCTGTGACTGGGTGATCGTATGCACACAGTTCTGCTCTGTGCGTGCCTTGTGGGAAGAATAGAGGAGACTGAGAAGAAGAGACGGCTGATTGCGGGCAGCTAATGAGCAGTATAATCAGCGGCACCTGGCTACTCTCCACCAGCTACCTTCCTCACCTATCCACCAACATCACCGCAGCAATAAAGTCTACACCACCATGACTAGAATGACCACCGTGAAGCAAGTGCTTTACTGTAGCGCCGGCCAAAATTATCGTTTCTCTGTGACGAACTTTAAAAAATCTATTCCTGCCTCAAATGCGGTGGGCAGCAGATCTATGTTTTTTTGTTTTTTTGTTTTTTTTAATAAAACTAGAAGGGCAAAGCCCATATGACTCACAACTTCCTTATAAAACTTGCAACATATAACATGAAAATGAGTGCCCGGGAAATAAATTAAGCAGTGGCTTTAAAATTTCTATCCTCTTGACCTTGGGATGACCTTGAATTTACATGATTTCTCATGCTCATGTATGATAAAAAAAAAACTAATGTTGTTGCATGCTATGGGTTAAACTGAGCCATTCCACTGTACGATGACCAATTTTTCGTATGTTTCTGCAAGGCCTAAAATAACCCTGACCTTTCAAGATCAATCCCAAAAACGGAACATATATGAAAGATCAATCTATCATCTCTAAACACAACAAGTTTAACTTTATATCTCATAGTTTTGGATCAAGGTCACATCAAAGTATTTATACTGACTGACTTTGGACAGTTCCAGTGACCTTGATCT